>JAVCKU010000042.1:24979293-24992946 GCA_032273985.1 Hypsolebias coamazonicus | reverse complement strand
AAATACAGCAGTCCAGAATAACAACAGGCACTAGATAATGGCTGACTGCCATTTAAAGCCATTCTTCAGCTGGATCAGGCTACAGGCTGGTAGGGGGGTTGCAACTGGCATTGTGTAGGGGGGAGGGTGTATGATGGTATTTGCAGTAACTTGAGCAAATATCATTTCTGCAGAGGAAGCAGCTGGACAATGTGCTCTCATCCTGACTGCAGGCTGCGGCCTGACAGCAATGAACTGCACCTTCATGACCATCTAAACTAAGAACCAAGAGCATGGCAAGGGACAGATTCAGTCAAGGTTTGACAAGGTTCAAGACAAGCAGCTGAAATGATGCTAACTATGCAGCCCAACCATCTGAGGGAAATTACTGTACTTTTTCACTTGTTTGCTGAGAAGAATTTGCATTAACTTGCAAAGCTTAAAACCATTAGCCTAGCTTAGCATAAAACTGGAAATGGGGAAATGTCTAACCTAGATGAGTCAAAGTACAGCAATCTGTTAAATTTACCAAATTAACAGTAGTCATAATTTTAGGATGTTATGAGTTATATTTGTTCAAGAATAGGCCTGTCACAATAACAAACTTGGCTGGGCGATTAATTGTTTCAGAATTTATTGGGATAAATTATAATATTGTTTGAAATTTGACAATAATTAGTAATTATTGTAAAATTTAAGAATAAATGTTGGTTAATTTTGCATGTAGTGCCTTTTTTGACAATGGATGGCAGTATTAGACTGAACCGAAAGATGGACAGTGAAGGAGCGAGCAGCGTGTCTCTTTAAGAAAAATGTGGGGGAGGCCCCTTGACGTGACATGGGCTGTCTCGCTTCGGTTTTCAAAATGGCAGACGCGCGGTGTGGTTTGAGCTCTTTAGCATAGCATTTGTCACACAAAGCTTTTAATTTAAAAAAAATCAGTAAACAAGTTCTCAGCTTCTTTTTGCAGAGAAAAACAACTTTTTTACACAAAGGCACGAGTTTCAACTGTGAATTTTAGAGCTTCAACAAGACGGAGGCTTTTTCCCCCGAGGTCAGCCTGTTAGCTTAGCTCGTAGCTTAGCTGCTTCGATCCAAAAACACAATTTTGGATGGTTAAAGTTTATTTTAAAGAGAAAAGAGTAAGTGAGGGGTCATTGAAGAGCACCGGAGTTGAGCCTTTTGTCATCCAGTGGCTACAGTAGAAAGAGAGAGACACAAAGAAACGATAAAGCCGATAAATGAAAATGGGGTTGATAATTTTCATTTAACTTGCGATTAATTGATTTATTGTTTATCGCGACAGGCGATATTTAGGTGCTACATAAATAAACTGAATTGAATTGAGCTAAAATTAGGTGTGGTAGCAGCTGAGAGTCATCCTAGTCTAAGGGCTTTACATCTCACAGCATTTTATAATGTTTCATGAGATCGTGGGTAACAGTCATTACAGGGTTTGGCCTAAACGGCAACGTCTCACCATAACATGATCGTAGTTTGAAACGTGTGCGTGTTGGGTGATATGGGTCCTGCAAAGAAACATGTTGCCTTTATTTAGACTTTTTAATGTTAATTAATAACCATAAACCAGCATGGTTTTACTTGCACCTATATGATTCATAAATGTTGGAGTTTAAGAGGCTCCATCATGACTGTGGGGACGATCAGGAGACGACCCACGTTGGATGTGCAGAACCAAAAACCTTGCAGCAGCAAGATAACCGTAGTATCCTTTCTCCGGCTCCTCTTGCACAACTGTTTCACAGCAGCAGTGAGCTCATGCGACACCGCCCAGCAACAGCTTGCAACACAACAAACTCCTCCGGGGAGGACGTGGAAAGTTTTCTTCCTCCGAGTGAAAATCTGAAAACGGTTTGTTTTTCTGGAGCCCGTGCTTGTTTTACTTCCTCCCACCGATCCAGTGATCGGCTGGCTCCGCATCAAGTTGCTGGGAGTCACCAAACTCAGCGCAACACCCGCAGGACTTCTTCTCGACTGGTGTGAAAACTGGAAAAATGCAGCCGTTTCTAACTGACGGCTGTAACGTGTTGTGTCCGGGAAACTGGCAGAAGGAATCGTGTCCTTCTGTTCCTCCTCAGCATATTTCTGAGAGTCCGGGGAGGCGACCTTCTGTTCCCAAACACAAACACACAACCAAAGCACTGCATGAGAACCTCCCAACATTCAAAATCTGTGTGCCCAGATCCGACCCTCTGATTATCTGACCGAGTTGTTTTTGTTTGTGATTACTTGAGGTTAAAACCAATATTCTTTACTTTTTTTTTTTAATCTGCAAACAAACATTAAGCACGTCAGCCCATATTAATTACAAGTATATCCTGAAGATGTAAAACTCATGGCAATGTTGCAATAGTATTTGCACCCAGTCAAGCAAACAGGATGCGATGGGGGGTAAAACAGGAAATAAATCTGTGCAAACAGTTTATTAATAAGAGAAGGAAGAGTTACATTTAAAGATGGAATCTTATTTGTTCAAATGAAAGCTGAAAGGATTCCCAGCAAAACTCACTTCCTGTTGGCTGATTTCCGTGTGAAAGCCGATTGTTTTCTTATAACATATTTTCGCAATCTAACTACTGCTGCATACTTTAGGCTGTTTTAGCTGCTCGTATATCAAAATGTTAATTCAAAACAAAATGTTTTTGTGACTTTTACCGTTTTCACAATATTTGACTTTATTTCCATTTTTCCCTGTTGAAATCCATGGAGAAGTCTTGAATTCCTTCAGAATTATTAAATTTATTCTCAGCATGCATGCTTTAATTTTATGCCACTTTTAGCTACCATTAGCCTTTGCTTAGCCTTTTGCTGCTTACAGTTAGCATTTTTATGCTTTAGCTTTTAGCAAACCTTTTTGTTGTTTCTGTCAAGCCTGTTCATACTTTTAGTTTTAAGCCAGAGCTTTGCTGCATTTTGTCTTTTAAACTACCCTTTTGCTACTTTAGATTTTATCATGTTGCTTCTTATGGCTAGTGTTTAGCTACTTTTAGCTTTGAGCTGGTGTGTTCCTGTTTTAAGTTTATAGCCAGACTTTTGCTGTCAGTAGATTTTTAGCTAGCCTTTGGCTCCTTTCGGCTCCCTGCTAACCTTTTTGATATGCTTATCTTTTACGGTAAATGACAGTTTTGCTGAGTGTTCTGCTTATTTTAGCTTTAATATCATCCATCCATTATCTTCAGCTGCTTCTTCCTTTATGCGTTGCGGGGGTCACTGGTGCCCATGTCCAGCAGTCACTGTGCAAGAAGTGGGGGACACCCTGGACATGTCTCCAGTCCATCACAGGGACACAGAGACAAACGAGACAAACAATCCTTCACTCTCTCACTCACACCTATGGACAATTTAGAGTTACCAATCAGCCTAACATGCATGTTTTTGGTCTGTGGGAAGAAACTGGAATATCCAGAAAAAAACACATATGCACAGAGAGAACATGCAAACTCCACCCACAATGGCCCCCAGCCGAGATTTGATCCGGCGACCTTCTCACTAAGTCGGCAGCTCTACCAACTGTTCCACCGTGCGGCCAATGAGAATTTCCCATAAGGTAAATTTAATTTGACATTTAATTATTATTATTATTATGATTTTTTTTTAAATTATTGTAATTCTTTAGTGACATCTTTCTCTTTAGTGCACACCAGGGGAAACCTTTATTTATTAAAGTACTCAAATCTTAACAAAAATATATAACCAAAGCAAAACATGGTTTATAGATTTACTCAATTTTCCTGGAATTGGCAGATACATAAAACATAAATAAATAAATAAATAAATACAAGTACATTGCGTAAGTTTGGACATATTAGAGTTAAAACTTAGACAAGCTGACCTGTTGTTATCCCTGTGCTAATGTGAATGTGTGAGTGGTTGTCTGTCTCTATGTGGTCCTGAGATGTCCTTGTGACCAGTCCAGGGAGTACCCACCTTCCTCAGGAACTGCTGGAGGTTGGCACCAGCTAAAATAAACAGATGTATAGATGCCTGTTAAAAAAAAAATTAATAAATAAAAAAAAAAACATCTATCTGTCCGTCCATTATCTTTTACTCACCTCTTCCTTTTTGGATAATAGGAGTCACTGGTGCCCATATCCAGCAGTAACTGTGTGAGAGGCAGGGGACACCTTGGCAGGTCTCCAGTCCGTCACAGGGACACATAGATCAACAAGATAAACATTCTCTCTCTCACTCTCACCTAGGGACAATTTAGAGTTACCAGTCAGTCTAACATACATGTTTTTGGTCTGTGAGAGGAAACCGGAGTACCCACACATTCATTCATTCATTCATTCAACCTTTATTTATACAGGCTAGCCTCGTTGAGCCACGGGGACTCATTTACAAGAGGGACCTGTTGCACTCACACCTAGGGTCAATTTACAGTTACCAGTCAGCCTAACATGGAGAGGACATGCAAACTCCACCCAGAAAGGCCCCTGGACCGGGATTTGGTTTGGCGACCTACTCACTTAAAGGCAACAGCTCTACCACCATGCAGCCCTTAAACATGTATAACTTGAATTTGTTTATTCTTTGAAAGAGTCTATGTTCAAATGAAAAAGTTCAATGTTGCTGTTTAGCTGCCGTGAAATACCGTACATCTTTTTTTTTTTAACAAACTGCTAACAATTAACTTGTTTCTTCAACTTCGTTCAGCTTTCTTTTTCCGTTTACTTCTCTACTTTCTTACATTTATAAGCTATTTAAGCTTTGACTTGGCATATGTCAGTGTCTTTTTATAGATATTTAATTTTATTTTCTCACATCATCTTTGTAAAGAAAAGCTTCCCTTTTATTGCAGTGGTGTCCTGAACAGAGATGCCATTCAGGTTCAGTATTACTCAGCCCTCCTGGAAGTCCCCATAAAACCAGGATTGATCAAGTATTCCCCACAGCCATCCCTTCTGTCACAGCTTTGCTCTTTCTGCTCAGCTCCAACTTCATCACATTTCTCTTTTTGTCTTTATCTATTACTACAATCACAATGAATTAGCCTGATCCTAAAATACACAGACAGACACGTGGTTTGGCCCAGTTTCTTAGCAGTGCTGGGTTCAGTTTCTGGTCATTCCATGCAAAGGATGTGCGAGTGTGCATCCTTCTTCATTTACAAGTTATATTTTTGGGTCTTTTGAAAATTGCAGAGCATTTATAGTGCGGATCAAGTCGTTGTGGAATGCAAAGTGATTAAATAAGCAGTGAAAGTAATCAGTTTTACAGTCTCAACTTAAATCTTATGTTCACGTAATGTTGAAACATACAAAAAGTGAAGGGGCAGGTGCACACGCCTTAATCCTCTTAGGACTTGTCTCCATGCAGCACAGACACTACATTGTCAGGGAAAGGTTTAGCCATGGTGCGAGCCTTCCTTAATTATTGGCGGTTTACTAAGCAGATATGACTGTGCTCACGCTGCAGTAGGTGCTGGGTCAGTGGCAGCCTGTGGGATTAGCTGCACACAGGGCCACCTTAACCTATTGGAAGACACAGAAGTCTTGTACACCCCTCCAAACTTATTACTCCCCCCTCCCCATTTAACCCAAATCCACCACCTAACATAAACCTCACCATCACCAACCATCTCCTGTTTACATCAGCGTTGATAATAGCAGCAAAGAACAAAAGGAAAGTCAGCATTGTTATCTAAATTATTTTTTTATAAATTAACATAATTAAATCCAGAACAAGGGCAGCACTGTGGCACAACTGGTAGAGCTGCTGCCTCTCAGCGAGCAGGTCGCCCTGGTTCAAATCCCAGTCCAGGGGCCTTTCTGGGTGGAGTTTGCATGTTTTCTCCGTGCATGCGTGGATTTTCTCCAGGTACTCCAGTTTCCTCCCACAGACCAAAAACGTGCATGTTAGACTGATTGATAACTTTAAATTGACCCTAGGTGTGAGTGAGAGAGTGAATGGTTGTTTGTCTCATTTGTCTCTATGTGTCCCTGTGATGGACTTGCAACCCGCCCCTAGCACAGTGATTGCAGGACATGGACACCGGCGACCCCCATGACCCAAAATGGAAGAAGCGGGTAAAAGATAATGGATGGATGGAAATCCAGAACAGCAATAGCACAACTTATCTGCTACAGTTTAAAGAAGAAGCCTCGTCTCTTTTCCTGTGAGCCAACCACATGCACCTGTAACACGCAAGCCCCACCCCATCTCCTCCAATCAGCACATCCATGGGTAGTGACATGGCCTAAATGCCAGCTATCAGAAGACGACACTGATCAACATTTACAAAATACTTACAGTGTAATCTAGTCAAAGATCTAAGCACATATAGCTTATTTTAAAACAATGCACAGCTACATCAGTTTAGAAACTGAACAGGATACTGGAAACCAATAAATGGGCACTGTTTTACCTTTTTAGAAGTGATTTTGATAGGTCTTTAAAAAAATACAATAAGCGATTATATCCTTAAATCCAAATCACAAAAAATTATCATACTCTGGACATCAGTGTGAGGTTGCATGCATTTTAAAAATATGTGTAGTTAACGTTTATATAGAGACAGTGTTTGTACAATTGGCAATTGTGGTTGTGGCACTAATTAAACTCAACACAAATCTCAGATGAGCACTAAAGCTGTTCTTGAATCTCATAGTGAACCAGCAGCATAGTGAAGCCTGCATGGACTGTCTTAATTTTTACAACATACATCCAAATTCTAAATTGAGGAACGGACTTTATTCCCAAGTTATTTACTCAAAAATGAACTCATATGTGAGACAACAATGGTCTTAATCTTATAACACATCCCAGTAGAAGCAGATGTTTGTCTTTGACCGAGGTGAACATAAAAAAAAAATGGTGAATGCATTTTTCTTCTTTCTGGAGCACAGTGGCCTGTCGTTGTGCTGGATGTGTGAAAAGAACAAATAAAGTCACACCGAGTGCAGTCAAAACACTCCAAACTGCAAGTTTTGGTGGGAGGAAGACGTTTTTGCCTCCTTGTCACCAGCTGTAGTTTGGACGTACCACCAGAGGAGTTTCGGTGACAGCCCAGTGAAGGTTGCTTTGTTTCGCTAAGTCGTCTCCATTCCTTTTAATGAGCCATCATGGCTATGTTTTGTCTCAGCCATGTTTGTTGGCTGGCTGACTTTCTGAAATGGCAGGACAGAGAGAAATGAGTAGCGGGTGGTAGGGCGTTGAGGGCGGGGAGAACATTAAACCTCCCTGCAGTGTATCAGCAAAGGGAGATGATTGGACATGAACACAAAAAGTGGAAAAGCAAGGGGACTAAGCCTTTTTTTTTTTAACCAGTTTATTCCAATTTCTAATAAGAATGACTCTTATATTGGTGTCCACTTTGTTCACCATGCAATTTTTATTGAGTTGCTTTAAGATAAATTTGTTTTCGATTCAGAAATATGATATTCATAAATGTTTAAATTGAACTTTTTTTCAAAGAGGCATTCACCTCTTCTTGATTTGTTGTTTAAAGTTCTCTGAATCAAAGTTTATCTCGAGGCCAAATGCCAAACTGTCTTGCTCTTTATCCTGCTTTGCTTTTGTCGGCTCCTTTTGCCTGGAGATGCGATGAGCTTCCTCTTTTCGTGCACGTGGTAAATTGTTACAGAGTGGGATGGAAAGTGATGGGATGCTGAAGAGGGGAAGAAGAGGGAAACAGGGTGGCTAAGCAGATGCTGTGACAACCCACCTGTCAGCAGGTACTCAGTATAATTGGTAAACGAAGGCTGCAGGATAGTGGTGGGGCCTTTTTTTTTTTGGTTTTCTTTTCTTTTTGATGAGTTTCTGAAATCACCAGGCAGTTGTAAGGAGCGCATGTCTTTCTTGTTTGGTTCAGATCATAGAAAGAGCCGACCAGGAGAGAAGCTACAGATGCAAGAGAGAAACACATGTAAATGTGAACTACTAACCCACTAATTTCACTCATAGTAATAAACTGATACGTAGACAACCATACCTGTACATTTCTTTGTGGAGCCTGAAAGGATAAATGTATTTTTCACCCACGTTAAACTTTTTTCTTCACAGTCAAAGCCAATTCCAGCCATCAGGCTCTGTTTGCCCTCTAATGAAACATATTCATCTTCATCGCACTCTCTCGTGGCTCTCGAACTCACTTTACAGCATAGTCAATTAAACCCTTAGGGGCCACTCTGTGCGTAAAAGGATATATAATGCTTTGACATTTCAGTGAGTCCACATTAGGCACACCCATAGAGCATTTGGGTTGGATGGGAAGGAGTCATAGTCAAGCCTAGAGGTAGATGAAAGCCAGTCAGAGGCATTGGGTCTCTTGTAAGCTAGTTAGCTCTTTGGATTCAGTTACTTATGCTGATGTAAGAGAGCAATTGTAAGCCGATACTCAATCTCTTGGTGACCCCTACACTGGCTCTTGTTCTCACATTAGGCTTCGTAAAGCCGTATATAGTGTAACAATAGACTAATAAATAACTAATATGGACTTAACTCGATAGAAGACTGTATTAGTGTTGTGGATCACCATTTAGGCATCTTAAATTTTCACAATATTCTTCTTGGGTCTCCTCTCTCTTACCTATATCTATCTTTTCTTGTTTCTTCTTTCTGTCTTGGATCAGCTGTGGCTGAGTGGTTAGAGCAGTCGTCCTCCAATGCAAGAGTTGGGCGTTCGACTCCACCAGCAGTCACATGCTGAAGTGTCTCTGGGCAAGACACTGAACCCCTCATTGCCTCCTATGCATGTTTCATTGGTGTATGAATGTGATAAAACTGATTATTATTTGTACAGAAATAGTAGAGTGCTGTATGAATGGATACATGAGGGCACATATTGTAGTGTACAGTAAAGCACTTTGAGTATCTTGATAAGATAGAAAGATGCTATATAAGTACAGTCCATTTACCAATCATTTATATTTTTCATGAGTCAGTCCCTCCGAGACATTCATGCAGTCATTACAACAACTTGGGTCAACAGTGTAATGATTCAAACCATGCCTCATAATATGCTTATTATTTTGTTTTTGGTACATGTCTCTGGGCTTGTAGCTAATCCTACATCTCAATGGCATAAACCAGCTTGACAAGGCCAACTTTTGCTTAAGGCAGGGCAGCAACCCTTTTTTCACTTGAGGGTTCCTACTGGAGGAAAGGATACAACGTCATACTTCACATGCTTTACATAAAAGCTACTTGATACACAGTTAAGGTTAAAGTCATGTTAAAAGATTAGTTGTTTTTGGACATTTTTAGTGATGCAGTAAATGATTATAACATTTTAATATTTTTATATCCCTTTTTATTGCCTATCAAATTTAAACAAATTTAAAAGGGCTACGACCTGTAAATAAATTACAATGGCATGTAGGCTCACTCTACAAAACAGCATATCAGCTTTTTTTTAATTTATTTTTTTTTTTTTATTTTTTTTTACTATTATCAACCACATTCTGCTATTATGTGGTCGTAGAAATTAAAATTACACAATACATTCAGCTAACTAATGGGATATGAGGTTAGTCTTAAAGCTGTTAGTTCAAAACAAATTTCAAAATTATAAAACACAAATATATCAGCATGTAGACGTTCATATTTTCCTTAATGGTTTATCTCCTTACAAAAGTGAATACATTTGAAGTATTCCAAGTAGTGTGCATTTTTCCTTTTGATTTATATTTAAAGTAATCAAAAAGTATGTTGTGAGATTTAGATTGTGAAACAAGTTGCTCTTTGGAATTATTAACTCTGCAGGGATATAAAATAGCATACTTTGTTTTTTGCTATTGTAAACTGGTGCTCACAATCCTCTATCAAATGTTCACTAATCACCATGACCAGGTCAAACAAATTAAAACACATAAATCCAAAAAAGATAAGTCTGGTCCTCTGGACATTCAAAAAACAATCTAAATTTGGCATTTAATTAAGCTTCTTCAAATGAGCTTGGATGGACTTTGGATTGTTGTTTTAGATGTATATAAAATCTTCAGCCAAACGTTTGCTGACTTTTTCAAATACTCATTCAAGCCACGGTTCCTAGCTTCAGTAAAGCTGTTTTCCTTCATATAGGTCCTTTTGTCGTAGATGATTGATCAGACTTGTGATTCACTGCAGGCCATCTCAAATGTATTGAATGAGGCAGAATGTTGAGGATATTAATGTGGCCCGTTTTATGTAGGATTGTACACAATTCCTATTTGTTGATTATGTTTTTATCAATAGATGTGTGTGTGTGAGTGTTTGTGTGTGGTGGGATTGGTGAACTCTGTTTGGTATGCCCAGCCACCAACACGTAAAACAACAGAGCTAGACCTCCTTTGTGTTTGGCTGTCCTACAGGGGTTATCCGGCACCACAAATGAACACACATATTCCAGATCTTTGTTTTTGTTTACTATTGATAAGCTTCAATTCAAGCAAAAAGTTTTCACTTTCAGACGTATTCATTCAGACAGCCCATGTACGCAAAGATGCTGAAGACCTGGGTCTTTCTGTATGAAACAAGAACAAAATTAATAAATCATAAAAGCTAATGCATTGTTTCTGTTGCTTCAGATCTCCCTTTTGCATTGCTATTCTCTTGTTCCATCCAGTCTGTGAATTCAATTCTCTCAGGCAAAAAGGTTGGCAGTTTAATGTCTGTGTTGAAACGAGCAGTTTGAAAGACAAAGTGCTATATCTGTACATATGCGTATGTGTGTAAACTGATTTAAACCGCTCTTTGAGCCCTGCAGAATGGCGTTTTAAATGTTAAATGGGGGTTGAAGCCTGCCTGAACTAATTTGTAGGGCTTTGCACCATGTTGACATTTAAATGTGATAAGAATAGCAAACTGTACCACCGACCTATTTTGAAGATGCTTTTGGAATACATTCACATCAGCTGTGGCCTATAATTAATAAAAAAAGACAGGCCTCCCTTGCTCTAGATTTGATTATAATACAACCTTATAAACACACCAGGGATAGATGAGAGAAGACGAGGGAGAGGAACTGGGGTAGGGAATAGAAGGGAAGAATAACAGGAATAAAAAACAAGAGAAATGATGGAAGCAGGAATTAAGAGGGAGGTGGATTGTGAACACCTGGTCTTTGAGGCAGATTGCGTTGGCTGGCTGCTGTGCTATCACATTACTCTGATCCTGCCTCTCTTGTTTGTCAGAGAATTGAGAGAGAGAGTAGGTGGGGTGGTGGGGTCTGAAAAATCAGCATGCAAATAACACCACATTGTTAACTTAATCAGATGCAGGGGGAGAAAATATGGAGAGGCATGGAAGGAGCGTGGTGGGGCTGAGAGGAGACGAGGAGAGGGGAGAGGGTGTGGTTTTGCGGTGATGGGAGATGGCAGAGGGCACGCACATTCTAACCACCACCGCCACCATTGCCCAAATCCAGCACCCCGAGGCTTCTCCGGATCCCATGGAGGAGATGCAGTGCTTCTGCACGTTGAGGAAGTTGTGAGAAACTGACGCAACGTCCTCAGCTTCGCATCGAGCAGCAGCCACAGCAGTTCAACTCCAGCTTGTCACAGCCAGATTGCTGGTGTCAGGCTTTTTCTTAACGCTTCTCTAGGTTTTAAGCTATTTCCATCATAAACAATAAAAGCTGCAAGGTCCAAGTAACCCCTAGCAACCACTTAGACATTAATGTGCAGTGTATCTTATAAATACAAACCCCTACTCTCCAACAGCCACAGCTGTTTAGATTTGAGCAACATAGTAGGAGGTTTTTTTTTTTTTAAGTTGTGCAAAGAGAAAACCACACAGTATGCATGTGTTTGTCTAGTGCAGGGGTCTGCAACATTTGAGATAAAAAGAGTCATTTTGGTTTCTTTGCTTATTACAATGTGTCCAGAGCCACAAAACCTGCTACAACGGTGTACTGTCAACTGGTGCCCCGTGACTCACTACAAGTTTGTTGGATATGTTATTTTTTTTTTTTTTTCCCCAGGGTGATATAAATTGAAAAAAAAAAAAATAATAATAACTAGTATTAACGATTATTGATATTTTTACAGTTTAATACAAAAGAAAAGATCAGATTCAGGTAAAGAAAGAAAATACTATAACATTTTAACAATTTTATAACAAATAAAACACTGAACTCTTTAGGCCAATATGAGTTTTCTTAATTGTTGAAGAATTAAGTTTCATACTTAAAGCATAAAGTTAAAATTAGGCAAGTTTGTTGGATATCCAATTACCTTTTTTTTTTTTTAAGAAAAATAAATATTTTTGTTTACTTTGGCTTTGTTTTTTTTTGTGTTTTAGTCTTATTGTTATCAAAGTTACTCACCATATTCGGTCTTAGCAGCTTATCTTAAAGATATTCCAAAACATTCTGGTGGTTTTAAGAGAACGATCACGCTGTGAGACAGGAAGTTGGCTTAACGTGGCTAACAAACTACTAGCATGATGTAGTCCACATGTTTTACACCTTGTATTTGTACTATTCTTCACATATTTAAAAATGACAAGAAACCTGGTAAACTAGCCATTCTCATTGCTGGTAGTAATTTAAATGAAATTCACTTTTATGTTAGTTTTGGTCAAAGCCTGAAAGAGCCACTGCAGAGGGACCAAAGAGCCACATGTGGCCCCAGAGCTGCAGGTTGAAGACCCCTGGTCTAGTGGGACAACTCCTTTAAAGAATCTTCAGAAAAAAATGAAAGAAATAATGCTAGTTCTCATAATTATTCTCTGTACAAAATAAACCTTGTATTTCAAATTGAACATCTATACCTTTAATGAACTTAACCTGTCAGCAGAGGCCAGATGGGCAAAAATATGTAGGTATGTGTGCGTTCTTGAGGAGAGTGGGTGCTCTTTGTTGTGAAAGATAAGTTGGTGAGAGTGCTGAAGGTCATGTGGGGCAGAAGAGAATGAATACAAGTATCAAACAGGCAGCTCTAAGCTGCAGGCTCCAGTGTAGACAGACTAGAGGGATACTGGGATACGAGACAGATATGGGGACAATGCAACTGCTTCAAGACTTAGCCAGATTAATCAAAATATATTGAAGCATGTTAGAGAAGTGCTTGTTTTATATTATTTAAATTATACAGTGCTTTTATTATACTTTACAAAAAAAAAAAAAATATTATGAAGTACTTGAATTTACACCATAAAGACCAATAATGTAGTGTGTCTTTTGACACATGTCGAGCATTGGCATTGCTAAGATTTATGTAAAACCAGTGGGAGGTTATAAATAAAGTGATATAATATGTTTGCAAGGAAGAAAATGCGTATAATCATGAAAATAAACCAAAACATAAATAAATAAAGAAGCAAACTTACCTGCCGTCAGAATGTGTGAACGTGTCTGAAATTGTCTTAAACTTATGACATCAAAATGTGCTCAAGGAAAAAAGATTCATCGACATTTAAGCAATATTATCCATTATTAATATTGATTGATGATGATTGATTGATAATTTTAGCAACCTTTCTTTATATAAAAGTTGATGGGGAAGGTGATTTTTGTCTTCACCAAAAGAGGAAAATATTAGTGCTTTGACTTTACAATGCAAACTTGGAGGACAAGCTGTTATTTTCAGTTGTGTGAGATAACTTTTTTTTAAATGTTGCAATATTTAATTGGATGTGTCATATATATATATATATATATATATATATATATATATATATATATATATAAACACAGATAAAACTCGACTAAAAGCGCACTAAAAAAACAAC
>JAVCKU010000042.1:24673036-24686658 GCA_032273985.1 Hypsolebias coamazonicus | reverse complement strand
AAAGAAAGAGTGTGTGTATATACATGAGGAGAGAAGAGGAAGGTGCTGTCAGCCTGAGAAGGATGTCAGCTCAGGCTGGCCCTGATTACCAGGGCCTCAGACGGGTCCTTGATGGCTCCCCTGCCTTTCATCACAGCCACTATTAGGCATAAACACACACACACAGATACACACACGTGCACATGCACACACAAAAGACTGATGGCTGCCAGTCTCATTTAGTTTCCCCAAAAGCCTCCATGGGAAAGACTTCTGATTGTCTGAGGGTGTGCACAAACACACACATGCACATTTTGCAGACATACAGACAACCCCCAGTGGGGGTAAGAAGAAACCCAGACCTGGAGCAAAGCCCAGATGACACTCAAGAGATGTCCCCGTACACACACTCACATGCAGACACACTCTCATCCCACAAGCTCAACTGCAGTTTCTTTATTTCCTTAAGCCCCTTCTGACTCACACACACTGTATACACACAGCATCCCATGTGTCTTGAACCAGAAGGGGCGTATATGAAACAGACCAGATACACTTTAAAAATATAGTGAGCCATAAACAGAGTCCATCCATCTTGCTGGAACCAGTGCTGGCTACTTTGTGGACCTCCAAAAAGTGATTTTACCCAGCAATGAATGACAAGAATTTTAATTTTAAACAATCTGCCAATAATCCCACAGCCAAATTGTGAGATTATATAATAAAACAAGTGTGCTTCTGGGCCTATTGTTACAAAAGTGTGCAAATGGATGCACATATTCCTGCCTTGTCTCAGCACCAGAAGTGTTTGTGTGAGAATGTGACATTCCTGTTGTAGCTGTTTTCCCAAAGTGCTTCTGTGTGGTCCAACCGCCAACCAGCTCACAGCAAATGGATATTTACATTATAGGAAACAACGTTTTTTAATCAAAAGTTTTCAAAGTTTGATACAAAGTTTACTTTAATGGAAGCTACTATAATTTGTTATTCAACAAATTGATTACTAAATGTGTAATTAAACAACGTGCATAGTTGTACAATAACTTCTGTCATTTACTTATGTTTTGCCCAAGTTAAGTAGGCATATATATTTAAAAAGGTTAAGTCAGCTCCTCTGGATGGATTTGTCTTTGAAACGTTTCATCTTTTATCCACAAGACCTTCAGTGATTGAAGTGTTTACTTTTATGCACTGACTATTGTGACATTTACTATTTCTGTTGTAATTTGTGGATTCTAGCTGTTTTATGTCTGATTTTGTGTTATTTTCTTTCTATTACATTTTTCATATGCTAACCTTTAGGGATGCACAATTTTGGATTTTTGGCCAATATCCGATATGCCGATATGTTAAAACTTATTCGGCCAATAACCGATACTGATACCGATATTTTATATATGTTCCTTTGTCAGAACATAGCCCTCTTAGTTAGGCTTATTTGATTTAAAAAAAAAAAGTGCAACAGCTGAAAGAGCTGGTGACATATATTCAGTAACAGACATATGATATGCATAGCACTTTAACTTATATTAAATGAAAAGCGTTAAATGTTATTTATTAGCATTAGTCACTTGCGATGCTGTCTCACTTGTGGGGATTTGTTCCAGATTCCTAGCTGCAGTGTGGGGTCTTCTGTACACCTGTGCATGAAGGATAGTCTTTTTAAGTTCAAAGTTTTTGTCTATCTATTGCACTGTAAGAATAATCAAGCTAACGGGGTTAACACGACATCCAAATGTCTGTGGTAAAACTCACCCAACAAGTCGTGCTATCGGCTATTAGCTTCTCAATGAAGTCAGAAATGACGGCTTGTACCTCAGGTGACATTACGTCAGAAAAATATCTCCGACTGCAGACGATGTAGCGAGGCTCATCATAGTCCACAAACCTTCGGAATCCGATATCTTCACCAACGAAAAATAAAACTTCCACATTGCCGACATTTTGAATATTCCTCTCCACATGAGATCGGGTGAAATCATTGCGTTGCGCTGCCACTGCAACGTCATCACGTTGTGCTGCTGCTGCAGGCAAAAACAGTGCTTTTTATACCAGTGAGTTATTTAATGGAATGGCCGATGTCCGTTCTTGAAATTTAACATTAATACCGTCCGACAGGCCAATAATATTGTGCATCCCTACTAACTTTAAATGTCATATTCTGTGAAATTTAATAAAACACTGAAACTTTATATTCAAGATATTAGACTCTTTGGCTTGTATTTTTATTTTTTATTTTTACAAACTAATATCACTTTGTGTGTTAAAAGGTTATATTGAATCAATGTGTTGTCCACTCTGCAGCCTGAGTTTAATATGTTGACAGAATTATTGAAAATATACCTGATAAAATGTTACACATATACCTGAGGCTTTTGTTTTAAACTTTACGTTTTCAGCACCCATGTTTCTATGACCAGGCAGAGCATCATTAAACTTTTAATCAGGTCCGCTTGTCGTATTAACTCTCTCATTTGCCTGAATTTCTTGTCACATTTTGGAATTTTTACCACCTGTTTTGCTTAATATGTGATGGGTTTACCATGTGCATTTATTAGTCCACAAGGATAAAGTTGCTGATCATAAATAAAACTTGAGCAAATCTTTGATTCTGACCTATCTGTGGATGAATGTCCATGCATCGTAGAAGTCAAGACCACCAAGGAACAAAACAAGAATATGACCCACTTCAGAACCATCTGCCCATTACTGTCCCGTGTCTACTCATTGGTTTTGTAAGGTTTGATTTGGACTGCATCGCTCCTGAGTGTGCAGTGATTTTAATCCCACTGGAGTTGGTCTTGACACACAACTACTTTTAAATCACAGCAGAGAGCACAATGAAAGCCAAGGCTTTCTTATTCATGGAAACCTTCTTTTTATTTACACATTCAATCATATTTAATAACCTCACGTTAACATTGAGGAGTCTATAAAAATAGGTTTAGTTCCACTAGTGTTTGCTTACTTTTCATAACACAAGACCAAAAAGAAAAAAAAAAAACAAAAAAAAAAAACTTTTGCCTCATACTCATCTACAAGCACAATCCAGAGCTTCCTCCTCAAAAAACAATCTTTAGGGAGGAAAAGGAGAAAAGGGAGGAGATAGACCAAGTACAAAGGAAGCAGAATTGGGGAAGAAGGTGGGTGGGGGCTAAAAGGGATGCAGTCTTGTGAGCCAATTTAAGAAATAACTGCTGATGCATCAGCTATTGACTGTTTGAGCGCTCGTGATAACGCTCAAGGCGAAACTGGGAGCGAAATGACAGCCTCAACTGCCTGCAATAAAGTGCAGTGCGCCAGACCAAGGGAGCTCTAATTGACAGCTGTCAACCTAATGGGAGCCATGACGGAAGATTCTGGGAGAGGGAGGAAAAGAAACACTGTTTATAAACTATCAGCCACTTATCCTCAAGAAATGGAGGGGAAGGATATGAGGGAGCTCTCAAGCCTCTTCCTCGTGCTTTCTCCCCCTCCATGATTGTCGTTTGTCTGCTTGCTTGCTGTTTCATTCATTTCTACTTTTCTCTGCCTTCGCACGTAATCTTTTTTTTTCTTTTTTTACAATCTCATTCCCATCCTGTCTTTTGCTATGATAGAATATTTAACCATGCTAGAGTTCTCCCATTTTATATCTCCTCTCTCCCGCTCTTGGTTCATTGTGGCAAAGAGGGGCAGGGGCTCTGAGAAAAGTAGAAGGAGGCCATAACAAATCACCGTGTCAGTGAGCTGCCTGGGAAAAACTCACTCTGCACAAAGTAGTGCTGGGAGAAGGGCGCACACAGACACACAGAGGCAAACAGAAACAGAGAATGTTTTTATCTATACGTGTATGCAAACGGTAAATGGGGTAGGTTTTAACGACTGAAGAAAGTATGACGTTTAGCTGCTTGTTCTTGACATCCACAAAGTGACTGTTTTGGCTGAGCTTACAGTAATTGTGAATTCATTTTTAACGCCAATATACTAAAACTCTGGTACAACTTTACAAAAAAGGCTTCCCATACAGATGGACAATAGATATGTTATTAATTTCTCTATAAACACAAGCAATATTATATGCTAAAGAAATAGGTTATTAATTAATTAATGCTTATTGTGCTTGCAAGGTAGTAAGTTATTCTGAAATGTTTAATATAACAACTCTAGATGAAATATATAGGAGAACCGATTTGGTTCACTATTTGGCAAGAAACTGGTCAGTTTTGTCTCTTTGTCACCCTTAACTAATGCATAATAAACAATTACTAATGATTTACAAAGTGTTTATATAGGAATTAAGTATGTATCTATAAACTATTTATTAGTCATCTATAAGGGAAGCCTCATTATAAAGTGGTACCAAAACTCTGTCCCCCCTCAACCTGGAGGGGGTTAGAACAATGGAATGAGATCCTGGATATGAGTGGCTGAAATTAGCTTCCTTCATACCGTACAGTAGAGAGTCCACTGAGCTCTAGAGAAAGACTGAGGAGTTGCTTCTCCTCTGTTGTCAAAAGGACGCTGCTGAGATGGTTTGGGCATTCAGCAGGAAGGAGACCAGAACATGCTGGAGGGATTCTCTGTGAGATGCCTCGAGATTCCAAAAGAAGGAACGAAGAATGTTGAAGGAGAAAGGCATGCCCAGGTCTCCCTACTATACCTGTTACCTTCATAACCCGGTGACAGACAAGAGGTTAAAGATGGATTTATCTATTTTAATCTATTTAACTCGAGAGCCAACACGTTACAGATTAACTTGTAAAATGTTTACCAAAACTATAATCAACAAAATAGTTTACTACTTCATTCCAACCATAACTTTTTCACAAAACGAAAGTTAAAGAAAAACAACACCGTCTTCGCACCCACGCCAGCAAACACAGAACTTTCTTCTAAAGAACAAAGTTCAGTCAGGTCATCTGGATGTTTTTTGTTTTTTTTCTCTGAGACATTTCATCCTTCATCCAAAGGACTTCTTCAATCTGAGGAGCCACCAAACAAACTGAGTCCCACAAGCAGCACACTACTATAGTGGGAAAAAACAAAAAACAAACAAACAAAAAAAAACAGTTTGCTGGTTATAGGATGGCCTCCGGGGCCCGCCCTCTCCCCCGTCAACTCCTATGAGGCAGCCATGCCAAACTGGTTCAAAATACTAAAGTTCATGCTCAATAATCCAGGTACAAATCCAACAATGTTCAGTCAAGTCATCTGGACGGTTTCTTTTTTCTTTTTTTGTTTTTGCATCCAAATCAATCATCCAAAGGACTTCTTCAATGATTGAAGAAATCCTTTGGATCATGGACAAAATGTCTCAGAAAAAAAAAGAAAGTGTCCAGATGAGCTGACTGAAAATTGTTGGGATTGTTACCTGGATTACTGAGCATGAACTTTGATGTTTCTTCTAGAGAACATATTTCTGTTGGTTAAATCAACTTGGCCTGTCACTGCGCTCATTCATGTGTCAAAGCTTCAGCTTCTCCTTAACCTGTTTCACAGGATCCCGATCTTTGTCTGGTACAGCACTTTTTAACCAAAGAGTATTGTTGTTAATACATCTTTCAAGTCATTTTTAAAAAACATATTTCCTTTTGTATTTTGCTCTCCGAGCTCTTATCATCAACCACTTCAGGGCATTGACAGCACCAACAACAAATCTTTTCTATCTTTCATATAGTTTGAGATCTGAGCATAAACAGAACTGTTAGCCTTTTGACTGAAAAATACACAAAAAGACCAAAATCTAAAGTTGTGAATGTTTTTTTTTTTTTCTCCACTTTTGGAGCACGTTTAGTGTCCACACCCTCAAAAAGTGTCCACTTCATTAGAAACTGCAGTACGACTTTCACTTCAGGGATGAGTAACCTCTGAATTTCATTACTCTGCGACGGACTTCTTTTGTCACGGCTTAAAGGTCATTTCCAGGTGACGAGCTTTGAAATGCTGAAAAGTGTTAGTAGGCACAAAGGAAACAAATTAAAGGTGGAAACGTATCCTGAACTGAAAAATGAAAAACAGGCATTGCAAAAAAAAAAAATGTTTATATTAAGAAAAAGTTAAAGAAAATACTTTTAAAAAATCCAGAAATACTTTCTCAGGAAAGTTAAATGTATATTATGAACCAACATGTAACTGGTCCCAGATGGGCCAATACAACAAGTTCTATCATTAAAAGGGGGCATCAGTAACTTTGAATTGTCTCTATGAGCGTGAGAGTGAATGTCTCATTTGCCTCTATGTGTCCCTGTGATGGACTGGAGACAGGGTGTCCTCCGCCTCTCACACAGTGATGGCTGGACATAGGCACCAGTGACCACCGCGACCCGAAAAAGGATGAAGCGGGTAAAGATAATGGATGGATGGTTTAATGGAGGTTCTAAACAAATGTATGTTATTGTGGTATTGGTAGAAAAATAAATCTCATTTCTTAATTCCTTAAAATCTAAACATTTAATCCATGTTGTCATTCATTATTTGGAGCAAACGCTCTAATGCAAAATGACGGCATCCCGTAAAATTATTAACACGCTTTTTATTTGTTGCATGTATCTCCTGTATGAAAGTATCCTTTATGCTATGGTACGCCTTTGCTAGAATCGTGTCCTATTTCCTGCCAAACAAGGTGAAAATGTGACTGTGTGAATGTGTGTGTCTACCCCGCGCCCTACTGCAAATCTGTGTGAGTGAGTATATTTAAATGGGCCACTGCATCTCGACTTAGATCCACCGCGAGTGCAACGTTAACACATCAAGCATGATTAATCTCCCGCTCTCATCTACAATCAATCACATGCTCTTGCAAATCTGCATGCGTGCACACACACACACACAGACACACACATCCTCAGAGGCAGAGAAATCACAGAAATCAGCTGCTTTACCCCCTCGGCTGCCATCTATCTCCTGCCGGACAGAAGCAAATCTGTCTTGATGTTAATATTTACATAAATCATGCTTAGCCCTTTTGGACACCATGCTGATGATAGGTGTTTCTGGGAAATCAACGCAGGTGAAAAATCTTCTACTCAGAGGAAAGTGTCATTGAGTAGCTAATAATGACCCATGTCAACGTCATCAATCTGCGGCGGGCGCGAAGAAGGACAATCCCCTTCCACGCCATGCAGGGGGCAACTTAAGCGTCCTGTATCCTATTGAAACAATGGATTTGCATGCAAGGGCCAAAGTTATGTAGAATTTCTGAAGCTAAATGTGCTGAATGTTTGATGTTCAAACGTCCTCTGCACTAACAATGATCTGTTTGGTCTCATCTGGCTTTGAAGCCCAAAGGTTGCTGGAGCTTTGTCTTCTATTCTATCAGGACCACTAAAACAATAAATACCCTTTCTAGTAAAACAATGCCAGAGGGAATGTGTTTGAACGAGCCGGATTACGCTTTTTAAGACATAAACCCAACAAGCCCAAGCCTTCCTTGCACCTTGCGGTCCACCGTTTAAACCCTCACCTGCTGGGGTGGCAAACGTAAAAGCGGGTGGAATAACAGCCAAACGAGGACGACGTAAGACCAACTTGATTACATCGAGCTATGCCGCAGACCTAATTGGCGAGCGTGACAGCGTGCAGAGCTTGTCATCTCCAATCATTAGGCCTGTCAGAGATCCATCAGATGTTCAGCTAATTAGGAGAACGCTAATGAAGCTGGCAAAACAACTCCTCTTTTTAGCTGGCTGAGTGCGCCGCGACGTCAGGGTGGGAAGTGTATGAAGTGGTGGTGATGATGTGCAGAAGATGACGAGGTCTTTTTAGAACGTGAGAGCCGCGTTTAACGTCTCGCATGCATTATTATTTACAGCTGTTTTATTCAAATAAATAACTTTGATATACTTTCTGCTGGGTAATATGGTCCAAATATGCACAGTTATTTTCTTTATTTTTTTGATTTCAAAGACCAAATTAGAACTCAGAAAAAAAAAAAAAAAAACTAAAAACTAAAAAGAAACAAAGTTCTAATCAAGACCTATAATTTGCAGCCTTCCCATAACTCTTGCCATTACGAGAGCGCAATCAGTTTGTCATCACTTCTTTGTGTGGCACCCAGTTCTAAACCTTACAACTTGCAGCTGGAGTGAGGGCGGGTGAAGGGGGGGGGGGGGAGAAGGGAGGGAGGCAAAGAGTAGGAAATGGGAGGATGAAAGAGACGTAAAAGCACGAAGAACAGACAGTTGCCAATAATCTAAAATGAAATTCCTCCTTTGCGTCGTGTTTTTTTTTCTCGTCCGCTCATCAAAGAAACAACCGCCTCATTTTCTTTCCCGCTCTCGCTGCCACCACACTTACTCCCTCGTTCCAGATGAAAAAGCTTTCAGTCAACCATCCGTACATCCATTCATCCATCCATCCATCTATCCGTCAACCGAGTCCTCCCCCCTCCCCAACCACTGTGTCCATTAAGGCTGAAACATTTTGATCAAGTAAGGCTCAGAGATGACAATACACAAGACTCCCTGTGTGTGTGTGTGTGTCTGTGTGTGTGTGTGTCTGTGCCAACCTCTGATTGACCATTAGGGCCACTGATGAATGTGGCTGTCAGAGGGCAGACAATTAAATCAAATATGAAACAAAGTCTGTGACGGCCCCTCTGACGGAGCAGCCCAGTCTTCCTCCTCCCAGTAATAGTTGTATTTTAGTACCAGTCTGTGTGCACAAGGAGTATTACAAGTTAGCTGTAAACTGGTTTTAAATCTGGGTGGTGAAGGACCAGCAGAGGTAGTAAAAATAGAAAATGCATACATTGAAAAAGAACAGAAAGAAGGCGTGAAGCCAGACGTGACTGCAGGAGGCCCTGATTTCAAAGCAAGCGGAGATCAGGAGGGAGAGCTGAGTTATTGACACTTATTGGGAACGAACAGATCAGAGGTACAGCCGGATGACAGCCGATCAATCAGGCGTCAAATCAAAGCTGGCAATTGTCCGTTAACGTTTTGTTTCAGCACACACTCGACCTGCGAAATAATCTTTGCTCTATATGAGAAAATGAGAAAAAATACCAGAAACTAAAGTGAAACAGGGACGAGGAACGGAACACGAAGACGTTCCACCTTTAAGGATTCTCAGAAAGGCGACTACATCAGGACCTAAAGGGAACCGAGAGCACGGGTTATATGGCAAATTAGAATTATCCACATAAAATAATAGGCCAATATAGCAAGAAAACATTAAAATTATAGTATAGTCCAAAAAAAATGTCCTCGAAGGAAATGATCGAGCATCTCTAAGGTGTCTGCTTACACCCACGCCAAGGAAAGCTCCTCTATAGACCCTTAACCCTGAAGTCAATATGAAGGAAAGGAAGAAGAAGGAGGTGCATCAAGACAGAAAATAAATAAAGGACCGATAAAGAACTCATTGTAATAACAAAAACAGAAAGCAGGAAGAAAAATAAGTCCTGCCATAAAACAATTATAGTCATAAATAAAATAAAATAAACTTTTTTTATGGTGGAACTTTGTAAAAGACAGGAGCTGTCTAATGACCTGTGACCCTTTTAGAGAAATAAATACAAGTCACAAGATCTAAACACAGTTTTTTTTCTGTTGTTTAAATAAAAAAGTGCAACTTTTTTTTTAGGAATATGTTCACATAAATATTGTCAATTGAGATGTGTATATTACATAAATGTACATGAATCCTACAACTAAATGTTTACATGAAAATGAAAAAAGCAACTCAAAGTGGGACAACTCTGAAAAGCAACAAAACAAGAAATTATCAAAGTAGTAATTAAAAAATAATAATACTTCAGCCAACCTTTTGGCATCATAAACTAAAATAGTGATTCAGAATCACAGCTAACTCTGATCTTTGACAGAAGTCTGATAAAAATAAAAATAACATAGTTCTCACAAGAATAAAGTGCAGTGAGGGACAGGCTGCTTGTTCAGATCACTAAATACTTTTAGAAGCAATATCAAGAAAAAGGTGAAGTATAGAGGAGGGGGTGGGGGGTAATAAAAGGGGGAGAAGGAGGGGGCAGGTGGAGGCTAAACGCGTGCAAACCAAAGAGCAGTGCGTACCTGCGGCGCGCCGGGGCGCCTGCTGCTTCCTCCGCGGCATGTTGTCTGTCTGTGGCCACGGTGATCCGAGGCTGCGTGGGGGATCCGACAAGCTTTGATACACTCCCCCCCCACCCGGCCCGCCCCCGCCTGCCTGGGTGCGCTTTCAGGGCTCCCACATGGATCGAGGTGGGGAGCGCGTTCAAGTAGAGGACGGAGCGCAGCTTTGGAAGAAAATCAGAGCCGGTGCGAGCGAAGATCAAAGCCCGGGCAGGGGGGTTGGGGACCCAGCGTGGTGCCCCCCCTCTCTCTTTCTTTCTCTTTCTCTCTCTCTGTCTCTTCTCTGTTCGGCGGTTCGGTCACGCGCTCTCCCTCCTGCTCGGGTTCGGATGGACGTGACAGAAGCTGGAAAAGCTGTGGGGGTGAGCGATCCACGCGGGGAGCGAAGCGCTTCGTGTGATCCTCTGGGCTGCAACAGGCGAGCTTTAGGAGACACACACACACACACACAAGACAGATGATTGCGTCAGTCAAAAGTCTGCAAACAAGCGCGCGCACATGACGAGCTGACACAAGTGAAGGCTGCGCCTCTTCTCGCGGTTCAGCCTCTCTCTGCCGCTGAAAGGCGTCACGTAGCTCTCTCCCCCTCTCTCTCCCTCCCTCTCACTCTCTTCCTGACATCCTCTGTCTTATTCCGGCCCCTGATCGCTTAACGTACGCGCCCCCCCCCC
Source organism: Hypsolebias coamazonicus (assembly GCA_032273985.1). Classification (NCBI taxonomy): domain Eukaryota; kingdom Metazoa; phylum Chordata; class Actinopteri; order Cyprinodontiformes; family Rivulidae; genus Hypsolebias; species Hypsolebias coamazonicus. The sequence goes on along the minus strand of JAVCKU010000042.1, from coordinate 24,675,956 downwards.
CCCCCCCAAACCAACCTGCCCAGACGTGGATGTGTGTAAAATACCCAAACAGTGGTGCGCTTACTTTACGCGCGGCTCCTCGGTCCCGTTATCCAGCAGCTTCCTCCTGCGCGCACACTCTGGAGTCAGGAGCTGAAAACATCTTTCTTAAAATTTATTTTTTTAAAAAATCCAATCGCAGCTGATCAGTCAGTGAGAATTAGAATTAAAAAAAAAAAAAAAAATCAGAGGAGAAGAAGAAGAAGAAGAGGAGGAGAAGGTGTCGCCCACGCGCTGTCCTCTCTGGCGCGCGGCTGCCTTATTTTTGTCCGAGAGCGCTTTGAAGGATCGGCTGAGGGCAAGTCTTTCAGTCAGCATGGGCGCGCGCACGTGGCGGCGCGCGCGCGCGTGTGTGTGCGCGAATCGATGAGATGCGTGCTTGATTGGGTCTCCCTTGTTGTAATAATGTACACGAGGAGGAGGAGGAGGAGGAGGAGGAGGAGGAGGTGACGGGATCAGGCTGCTCCTGTGCAGGCAGCCTGGTGGAGGAGCGCACGGATCAGCAGAGCTCCAGCGCTCCCACTGCCTCACACTTTGGCTGCTGATGCTACTTCTCTCTCTCTCTCTCCCTCTCTTTTTTGTCTCTCTCCTCTTTTTTTTTTTTTTTTGTCTTTCTTCTTTCCTTTTTGACCCGGGAGGAGTTATTTAAATCAGCAGGAGGCTGCTCCGCCACCTCCTGTCCCAACTAAAAGAAACGGAAGAAAGTTCCTGTTTGTGTCTCTTCACAGGTGAGTTCGGCTGCAGCTGGTTGAACTGGTGGAGGCGCAGGTGGTTGAACGGGTGGAGGCGCATTGAGTCACGTGAAAAACGGAGAAAAGTTGTTTTGATTCGACTTGAGGAGAAATATTCTCTTGATTTTTCAGGCAGTCCGGAGGCGGAAGGATGGATCAAAGGTTTCTGGTGGAGGGAAGAGAAGAGCAAGGGAGGTAAGTTGCCAAAGGCTGCTCCCCTCCTCCTCCTCCTCCTCCTCCTCCTCCTCTGTTCTCTTTCTTTCTCTCTCTCTCTCTCCTCCTGCCTTCCTCCGAGCCAGATGTGCAGCCTCCTCTCGCGCTCCCGGCTCACCACAGAAACAGTCCGTCCGTGGGTTGGATCTGCTGCTGCTGGTGGTCTGGTCTCTCTCCCCCGCAGCCTCCGCGTTTGTATCAGCGCTCGGGTCAAGCCGAGGAGCTCCTTCTTCCGCTCGGGCTCCGTGTCTCCGCAGAACGAGGACGTCCTCGCGCTGAATCTCCCCGCGTGGACTGCGCGCGCGCCTCCACCGCCCGCCGTTAGATCCGCCCAAGCATCTGTCCGTCTTTCCATTGGTGCATCCATCAGTGTCACACACACACGCACTCACACGCGCGCGCGTACATTCCCTGCGACGCCACAACACCCCTCCCACAGGACGTGCGAGAAGCTGACACGCAGCGAGCACGCGCTCCTGGCCAGCGAGGAGCGCCCATCCTCTCTGACGGACACGATCTGTTCTTCTAGAAATAACAAAAAGTCTCTTTAGACACTGCTTCAGCTGTTTTTTTTTTTTTTAAATATATTTCAGCTGTTTGTTGTTTCCAGCTGTTTTTCAGCTGTTTCCTGTTTTTCAGCTGTTTGCTGTTTTTCAGCTGTTTGTTATTTTCAGCTGTTTTTCAGCCGTTTGCTGTTTTTTCCAGCTGTTTGTTGTTTTTCAGCTGTTTGCTGTTTTTCAGCTGTTTGTTGTTTTTCAGCTGTTTGCTGTTTTTCAGCTGTTTGTTATTTTCAGCTGTTTGTTGTTTTTCAGCTGTTTGCTGTTTTTCAGCTGTTTGTTATTTTCAACTGTTTTTCAGCTGTTTGCTGTTTTTCAGCTGTTTTCTGTTTTTATCTGTTTGCTGTTTTTTAGCTGTTTGCTGTTTTTCAGCTGTTTTTCAGCTGTTTGCTGTTTTTCCAGCTGTTTTCTGTTTTTCAGCTGTTTGCTGTTTTCAGCTGTTTGCTGTTTTTTCGGCTGTTTGCTGTTTTTCAGCTGTTTGCTGTTTTTCAGCTGCTTGCTGTTTTCAGCTGTTTTTCAGCTGTTTGCTGTTTTCAGCTGTTTGCTGTTTTTCAGCTGTTTGCTGTTTTCAGCTGTTTTTCAGCTGTTTGCTGTTTTCAGCTGTTTGCTGTTTTTTCAGCTGTTTGCTGTTTTTCAGCTGTTTGTTGTTTTTCAGCTGTTTGCTGTTTTTCAGCTTTTGTTGTTTTTCAGCTGTTTGCTGTTTTTCAGCTGCTTGCTGTTTTAAGCTGTTTTTCAGCTGTTTGCTCTTTTTTTGGCTGGTTTCTGTTTTTTCAGCTGTTTGCTGTTTTTCCAGCTGTTTGCTGTTTTTCAGCTGTTTGTTGTTTTTCAGCTGTTTGCTGTTTTTCAGCTGTTTGCTATTTTTTTCAGCTGTTTTTCAGCTGTTTGTTGTTTTTTCAGCTGTTTGCTGATTTTCAGCTGTTTGTTGTTTTCCAGCTGTTTGTTGATTTTCAGCTGTTTGTTGTTTTTCAGCTGTTTGTGTTCCTCACTGCGAGCAAACTCAAGCACGAGGAGAAGAAAGAGTTCATGTCAGGTGGTTTCAGCTGTTTGTTGATTTTCAGCTGTTTGTTGTTTTCCAGCTGTTTGTTGTTTTTTCAGCTGTTTGCTGTTTTCAGCTGTTTGCTGTTTTTCAGCTGCTTGCTGTTTTCAGCTGTTTTTCAGCTGTTTGCTGTTTTTTTGGCTGTTTTCTGTTTTTCAGCTGTTTGCTGTTTTTCCAGCTGTTTGCTGTTTTTCAGCTGTTTGTTGTTTTTCAGCTGTTTGTTGTTTTTCAGCTGTTTGCTATTTTTTTCAGCTGTTTTTCAGCTGTTTGTTTTTTCAGCTGTTTGCTGATTTTCAGCTGTTTGTTGTTTTCCAGCTGTTTGTTGATTTTCAGCTGTTTGTTGT
>JAVCKU010000042.1:24296803-24310183 GCA_032273985.1 Hypsolebias coamazonicus | reverse complement strand
AGTGATTATCCTGGTTAGATATTCATGAGTCTAACAGCTTCAGGGTAGAAGCTGTTCCTCAGTCTAGTGGTTCTACATTCAATGCTCCTCAACCTCCTTCCTGAGGGGAGTGGGGCAAAAAGTGTGTGTGCTGGGTGAGTGGGGTCCTCCAAGATGCAAGTGGCCCCCCTCCTGCCTCTGGAGGTGTAAATGTCCGTAATGGTGTGGAGGCTGACTCCAACAGACTTCTGTGCAGCTTTCACCACTCTCTGCAAAGCTTTTCACATATCTCTTTCGCAAGGGAGGCCTGAAGGCAGCCTAACATGCATGTTTTTGGTCTGTGGGAGGAAACTGGAGTACCTGGAGAAAACGCATGCATGCACGAGAAGAACATGCAAACTCCACAAAGAAGGACCCCAGGTCCAATCGGGGATTGAATCCAGGACATTCTTGCTGTTAGGCAACAGTGCTAACCACTGAGCTGCAGCGCTACCAATGGGATGGTATTTTGTCTGGTGATTAGTGGTGTGCGGTTTCCTCCAAACCTGAATGCCAGAGTTCAATTGTTGAATCATCAGACCAAATAATTTTGTTTCTCATGGTTTGAGAGTCATCTAGGCATGTTGCCATGTGCCTTTTACATGGAGAGGCTTCTGTTCTTCTGGTCACACTACCATACAGACCTGATAGATGAATTGCTACAGATGGTTGAACTTCTGGAAGGTTTTCCGCCCACCAGAGAGGAGCGCTGGAGCTCTGACAGAGTGACCATCGGGTCCCCTGACCCTTCTTCACCGATCACTCAGTTTAGATGGCCGGCCAGCTAAAGGAAGAGTCCTGGTGGTTCAGAACTTCTTCCACTCATGGATGATGGAGGTCACTTTACTTCATGGAAACTTAAGTACAGCAGAACATTTTCTGTAGACTTACCCAGATTTGTGCCTAAAGACAATCCTGTCATAGAGGCTTACAGACAAACCCTTTGACTTCATGTTTGGTTTGTGTTCTGACGTGAACTTTCAACCGTGGGACCTTATATAGACATGTATGTGTCTTTCCAAATCTTGTCCAGTCTACTGAGTTTGACACAGGTAGTTTCCAGTTAGGCTGTAAAAATATCTCAAAGATAACAAGTAGTAACATGAAGCTCGTAGGCTCGATTATGAGCTTACTGGCAAAGGTTTTGAAAACCTGAGCACATGCGATTTGTTAGTTTTTCATTTTTAATAAATCTGCAGACATACTTTTTTCCTTCCATGTTGTCATTATTGTGTGTAGAATTTTGAGAATAGATTTTAATTTTAAAACTTGGAATAAGGCTGTAAGTGAAGTGCTGTGAATTCTTTCTGGATGCACTGTACTGCATTGTCTTGTTCACAAGTGGAGTAGAATGATGTGGGATGTGAACTGATTAACCGGGGCCTTGTTCACAGTTTTGTGGGTGTTACTCCAGTCTGCCGTGGTGACAAAAGAGCCAAAAGGTGAAGCTCTTGATTTATTGGCTATCTACATTCTAACCCTCACAAATAGTCTTGAAACATGGGTCATGACCTAAAGCATAACATCTCAGATACAAGCAGCTGCAGTGAGTTTACTCTGTAGGGTGGCTGGGCTCAGCCTTGAAGATAAGGTGAGGAGCTCCAACATCCAGGTGGCTCTTAAAGAACTGTGGCTGATGTCTTCACTTCTGCTGTTTTTGGTTTCATCTAAACTTTGTAAAGAGAGGCACCTTCTGCATACAGAGCTGTTCAAATAATTTTATTACAGCTGCCTATTGTTATTCTAGCAGTGTTTTCTGCTCCTTCATGTGTGAAATTAAAATATTAGCTTTTTTTTATTTTTAAAGTGTCTTATATGTTTGTTTAAAAAATCAGCAAAAACTGCTCAACTGTGTTTAGTCATTTGAATAAATAAGAAAAAAAAATAAAGTGAAATTTGAATTCTCCCTCAAGGTTGAACGGACTCTTGTCTCCAGACATTCATTATGCTCTCAGAGACTAAGAAGTGAAGATTTAGAGGATGGAACAAAACAACAGTGGTTTTACAGTTCAGTGGAAATTCAAACAGTTTACTTAATCACATTGTGTTTTGTAATTGAGCCCAGAGAAACATTAAAACGCTTTATTTTTCTGGCTGTCACGAAGACAGTGATACTCAAATGGCCTGCCATTGTGTTTGAAAAGCCTTCTTTAAAGTGTGTTGTGTGTGTGTGTTTCCCAGGACTATCAGAACTGATCCATGACAACTTGACAGAGTCTAAGAGGACCATTAATCTATTACAGCGGATGAATATTTACCAAGAGGTGTTTCTCAGTGTTCTCTACAGATTATTGCCTGTACAGGTAACACCACACACACTAACAGCGTACACAGATTTTAAACACACAACAGAGTATTATCCAGGACATCCATTCTTACGCAGTCCAGAAATATATAGAATTGTTTTTTAGTATTTTTTTGTCCTGATTAAGTGTTGATAAAATGAAAGACGAGTATTGAAAAACAGTCATTTGCAATTTTTTTTCCTCTATTCCATTAAAAAAAAAAAAAAAAAAAAAAAATCTGACAATTTAAAAATGAATTTCTCAAAGATGCATTTTTTTTTTCTTTTATTTGTGTGTTTATGTAGATGGAAACTACCAGCTCATGATAGCTGCAGGGCTAAGCTGTAACGTGTGATTATTAAACACAATATAAAGATCTTGATAAAATAGCTAAGTTGAAAATAATACTACAAAATTACCAAACACTTCCTATATGCTGTGCTCTTTGAACTTGTCATGGCCACACTTTAAAACAAACATTACAGTTTATTTTATTCTAAAACATCTTCACAACATCTCTTAAAAAGTTTTGTATTGGTGAATAAAATCCATAAACTTTGGTCCTTTTTTTTAAATTTTTATGTACAGTCTGTTTTTTTAATAGTTTTTTGTATCCTAGGTATATCAAAGCCCTTATCACTATGCAAACATTTTTTTTTTTTTCTGTAAATTTACAGTAATGTTTTGTATTTGGATGATGCAAGTGGCTAAAAGTGATGGAAAACTTTGGAAGCTTGTCTCGGGGCAAGTTTGAAATATTAAAATAGATTTTCATTTGATCCATTGAATTAAACTTTTTTATGGAGTAATTATTGATCCATTGAATTAAACTTTTTTATGGAGTAATTATTGTCATTATAAAGTCATTTTTGCTTTGCTGCTACTATTTAACCATCCAAGTTTCTGTTCTTTCTCTTTCTCTCGCTCTGTGTGTGTGTGTGTGGTCCAGTCGTATCTGGAGCCAGTGTATTTCTACATTTACACAGTGTTTTCACTCCAAGCTGTGTATGTGATCGGTCTGTACCTCACTGCATGGCTCCTGTCTGGATCCTGGCTTGCTGGTGTGCTAACGGGAGTCTGGTACATTCTTAACAGGTGAGTGATGAGAGGTGAACAGGACTGTGACGTTTTCCCAATAAATTTAAAGTGATGCACTTTTTCATTCATTCACATTTCAATAGAAAATCAGTTACAGAAGCAAAAAGGATGACAAATGACAAAAAATACACATTATATTAAACTTTTTTTTTATCATTACAGGAGTTTTTCTGTATGTGCTGAGTTATTTTCACTAAGTCATGCCAGTCAGACTGTACCCAGTCAGAATTGGTTGTTTTTGTTGGTTTGTTTCTGTGGAGATTTCTCTGTTTCACTTTGGAGATAAACTAGCAGGTGAGTCGACAGGTTTGTCGTTGATGCAGAGTAAAACATCTTTGAACAAAAATAAAGCAGTCTCAACTTTTGTCCTCTCAACATAGCATGATTGTTTAGATTTTTTCATTAAGAATAGAACACGTTTAGCCTCTTTGTTTAAAAAGAGAAGCATGCTTTAAGTCAAGTTTGTGGTAGAGTGCCTCCTTCTTCATCTGTTGACAATGGTTTTTTTTTTTAAAGTTTGAATCATTTTCTATTTAAAGTACCCAGTACTTGCAATTTTTTTTTTAAATTGAACTCAATTTTTAACTCATTTATTTTGGCCTAGCATTGAATAGGTAATGACATTTCAGATGTCTTGTTAAAAACTGTATTTGTGTTATTTCGGCAATAAAAATGGCAGTCACTGAAAAAAAGTACTTGCATTGTTTCAACAGGTTTCTCAACTTGTTTGTCTTAAAACAAGTCAAAACCAAACATTTTACAATTTTCTTTAACATCCATACTCGTTTTGAGTCAGTCATTGAGAAACTTCTTGCACATGTCTTTGTTTTTTTTTTTTTTTTCTTTTCAGGGTGGACACCACTCGTGTGGAGTTCACCATCTCCCTGAGAGAGAACTGGTCGTTGCCCTTCTTTGCACTGCAGGTCGCTGCCATCACTTGTTACCTCCGGCCTCTGCTCAGCTCCTTACAGCAGGTACAGTTCACACACAAACCCACACCACATCAAGATGACTGACCATCCTTTAGCTGACCCTCAATAATTTTTCATCTCAGAAAGCACAGACAGCACAGGAACAAAACAGCAGTCGTTCATCAGAATCCAGGTTACAGCTCTAACCTCTGTGTGTATTTGTGTGTTTGTCCTCCCCAGAAGGTGATGGTGTGGCTGATGTACGCGACAACGCTCTGTTTCTGTCTGACCTGGCAGTTCAACCAGTTCATTCTCCTCGTTCAGGCGCTCATCATTTACACCCTGGATTGTGTTGATCTCTTAACAACCACACAGGTATGTTTTATACAGTCAGCAAAAGATGCTGGATTTGAAGATAATGTTTTCAAATAATAAAAAAGTTTATATTTTTACTGGTGAAAAATTTAGTGAATAATGTATTTTGTCAGTTTTACAGCCTTGTAAGTTATTTAAAATTGTTGTGTTGTTGCAGAACAGCTTGAGGTCACTAAGATAAACTGAAAGCAAGCAGTGCTAGAAAAAGTACTTGTATCTTTTCTAAAGTACTCACTCTGGCAAATATAAACAATCTGTGTGAGGGTAAATGAATTAGAACAAACATGTTCTACTTCTTGCAGTAAAGAGTCATCAGTATTTTCCCAGAAGGTTGCTGCCAAAGCTGTTGATGATCAGGCTGTTACTAAAACATCTTTGAATGTTTATTCTTTGTCAGATCCTTTCATTAATAAAGTGCTTGTCTCTTCCCTTGCTTTAAACTTAATTGTAAAGGTTGAGGCCTCGTGCCAAAACAATCAAAACTGGAAATGTATTTTGAGTTGCGCATGCACACAGAGTCTGTATGGACCTTTTAGATCATCCATCCATCCATTATCTTTCACCCACTTCTTCCTCTCTGAGTCACGGGTGCACATAACCTGCAGTCACTGTGCGAGAGGCAGGGGGACACCCTGGACATGTCTCCAGTCCATCACAGGGACACATCGAGACAACAAACCATTCACGCTAATGGTCAGTCGACACCTGCAATAAGTTTGTCAGGCATTTTGTTGAAAAGGTTGAGTCGATTAGGTCATCGATTCCACACACGACAGCCGACCCTTCAGTTCTTGTCCCCTGCTCAGCAGTCTTCAGCTATTTTGAACCCATTTCACTCTCATTTTTAAATGAGGTCGTTGGTCACATGAAACCCTCAGGCTCCCCTTCTGATCCCATCCCTGCTGCATTTTTTAAACAGGTTCTACCGTCAACTGGACCCTCTGTTTGTGCCATTATTAACAGCTGTTTGGCTACACGTGTGGTTCCTGATGTTTTTAAACATGCAGTGGTAACTCCTTTAATAAAAATAAATAAATAAATAAATAAATAAGTAAATAAATGAATACATAAATAAAAATTAAAAGCGGACTTGACCCTGCAGTTTGTTCAAACTTCAGGCCAATCTTAAAACTTCCATTTCGTTCTAAAATCTTGGAGAAAATAGTTTTTAGTCATCTAACCAAGTTTTTGAATGTAAATTGAATTTTTGAGAGATTCAGTCAGGATTTAAACAACTGCACAGCACCGAGACAGCTTTAGTAAGAGTCTGTAATGACATTCTGCTAGCAAATGAGTCTGGTCAGTCTGTGATCCTGGTACCCCTCGACCGCTGCATTCGACACTGTTAATCACACCATCCTTATGTCACAGCTAGAACACTGGGTTGGGATTACAGGTGCGGTGCTAGAATGGTTCCATTTGTATCTGAGTGACAGGTGTTTTGTGTTAACTTTGCCAATCATTTATCTGCTTCTGTCCCTCTTCCCTGTGGGGTCCCGCAAGGCTCCATTTTTGGACCCCTTCTATTATCATTGTATCTACTCCCCTTGGGGTCTATCCTGAGGAAACATGGTATTTCGTTTCATTGTTATGCCGATGATTCTCAGATTTATCTGCCTTTAAAACCTAACAGTTTCTGCTCCATCCACACTTTGCTAAAATGTCTTGATAACATCGACTTGGATGGCTGCAAGCTTCTTGAGTTTTAATGATCAGATAACTGAGGTTATAATGTTTAACCCAAGCTCTACCACTGTCACTGATCGTAAACATGCACTCCCTTCAGCCACATCTAAAGCAGTCGGTTACCAATCTCGGGGTAGTGTTAGACTCAGACTTTAAGTTTAATAAACAGATCAACTCTGTTCTTCAAAAAAGCTTCTTTCAGCTAAGGCAGATAGCTAAGCTTAAGTCTGTTCTGTCCAGATCCGACCTTGAAAAACTAGTCCACGTATTCATTACAACCTGACTGGACTACTGTAACCCACTTGATGTTGGGGTCAGTCAGGCTTTGCTTTCACGTCTCCAGCTTGTACAAAATGCTGCAGCTTGGCTACTAACAGGAACTCACAGGTTTGAGCACATATCACTGATTCTGGCCTCCCTCCACTGGCTTCCTGTGCATGTCAGAGTCAATTTTAAAATTCTCCTGCTGACATTCAAGGGCATTAACGGCCTTGCACCCTCATACCTCTCTGACCTTCTTCATCCCTATGCTCCTTCTCGGGCCTTGCGATCATCTGATCAGCTGCTTTTGGTGGTACCAAAAACCAGGCTGAAGCTCAGAGGAGATCAAGCATTTTTAGTTGTGGGCCCTAAGCTCTGGAACAAGCTGTCCACAACATTTGACAGGCCTCCTCCATCTACGCTTTTAAAACTCTCCTAAAAACACACCTTTACTCATTGACATTTAACACAGGGTGATCCAATTTAGATTTAGAATTTCATTTGATGTTTTTTTGTTATTATTCCTGGACTTTTGACACAGGTTGATCTGATTTAGAATTTCATTATTTCTAATTATGTTTTCTGTTTTATATTTTTATTCCATGTACTGTAAATATATCTCATTACTTTTTATTTGATGCTGTACTGTTGGTAAATGAATGACTAAAATGAAAAAGTAAAGTTGTATCAGTTTTGGTAAACAAGTACCAAATCAACCCTCAAAGGCTGAAAATTCATTCATTCAGCCTTCATTTATACAGGCTAGCATTACTGAGCCATTAAATCATTAACTCATTGAGTTAATGCTGTGGTAAACAGTGTAAAGAAAAAAAAAACTTTTGGCTAAAAAATAAATTTGTCATCAACTAATAACATGTACATTGACATATTGATCATCAGTATCTGCATCTTCATCAGTAATAACATACACTGAAATGGTTTTACATAAGTTGTACTGTAATAAATATAAAATGGAGAGTAAATTTAGGGATTTTAATATAGCTAGCTTCTGTTAAATTATTTAGTTTTACAACAGGCAGGGTTGTACTTACTTTCATATACAACATGAGTGGTCAAAGAAATCAGATATATTTTCATACTGTCTAAAACAAATTTTGGTTTTTGATCATTAGAGTCAAAACATTCTGTTATTTCAGACTTTAGATGCTGAACTTATACAAAAGAGGTTAAAGTTTACAGCACAATTGCATTTCAATGTCAAGAAAACTTTTTGTTAGGATTTCACAGTACAATGACTGTTTACGTTCAGAGCCAAACGTTAAAAACTTTAAACTTTAAAAAGAAGTTTTAAATATTTTTGTTATTTAAAAAAAGGCAATTTGAAATAAGCCAAGTATTCAGACTTAATCTATAAAATCACTGTCTGGACATGTCTAACGCCAAACTGCTTCATTCTTTCAGTTTTTATGACTGCATTACATGTCCTTAAAATAACTGACTGAAACAAAACAGAAAAAAAAAAAAAAAAGCAAAAATAAATAAATAAATAAATACATACATTTAAATGTTGCATTATGTATTAGTTCTTTGGTACTTTGTTTTTACAACATGAAAATTATTTAGAAATAGAATAAAACAAAACCAAAAAACATGACCCGGAAAGCAAAATCAAAACATGATTTTTGTGAATTACTCCATCCTTACTTTGTTTTTGTTTTTTTTATCTTATGAGTTTCTCTGTGTACCTTAAATGATTTCCACATTGAAAAAAAAAAAAAAAAAAAAAAAAAAAAAGTTTTTAAGTATATTTTAAGAGCAGTTGATTGCTCATTTCACTTTATATACTTGACTCACAAAACCGAGCTAATTTTGGTAGCATTTGACTGAACTCTGAATGAATAGCTGACTAATGACTATCTTGATGCGTAAAAACAGTCACATCTGCAAATATTCGCATGGCAAAAATAAGCAAAATCTGAATGTTTACAGTTCGTTTTCTTTCTAAATATACCCTTACTTTCTAGTTCAAGAGAATCAATATTAAAAAATGAAAAAATATGTTTGCAGAGATAATAATAATTTTAGACAATTTCAAAATTAATTTACAGGTAGTGCTATTGGGATATATACTTTTTTCCCCTAGACTTTATAAAACAATCTAGAGAGCATCAGGTTTGATGATAAGGAAATACAGTAGTCCCTTGTTTATCACGGGGTTTCCATTACCCCCCCACCCCACACCATAAGTGAAAAACCGCGAAGGAGTTCAAGTTCAAGTACAGTAAACTTTGTCATGACATGTGCCAGGCTGTAATCACATTCATCACCTGATACTCCCAATCTCCCTCCTTAAATAAACAATTTACATTTAAATACTGTAATAGTTTTAATAAACAATCCATGCAGCATTGATTGTTTATTTAAAATATTACAGTATTAAAATGTAAATTGTAGAGAAGTGCAGCAGGACAGCAAAGGGTTAACCCTTCACAAAGCTGCAGCAGGAGAAATGTGTGCATGGCAGAGAGCGGAGATCATGACAGGCTGAAGGGGGCTTCCGCATGTACTTGTGGGCTGCACACATGGTACAAAATCATTTAAAATACTTTATTTTAAATAAACATGGCTCATCCATCAGCCAATTGAGTCATGTCCAATCTTACTTTGAAAAACTGCGATATTGCAAATTTGCGAAAACCGAACCGTTAAGTTGCGAGGGACTACTGTAGCCTATGTCTTAAAAGAACAAGGCCATTCACAATACACTGCACTTCATAAGAAAAAAGTGACACAAAAATTTGACAGACTAAATTATTTCCTCAACTCTTTCTAGGGTCTGTAACTATGACTGTAAAGTTTCTTGGTCTATGTGGTCTGTGTTTGAAGTGAAACACAACTTTGGCAGATCAATTCTTCTTTTAACAGCTTTAAAGAAAATAATCTTAGAAATTAACTTCTAAAAATAGGAAGACCACATGCAATGGATACATGTCATATGCTCCAGTGACAGCGAGGGGGAAAAAAAACAAGTGTGAACGACTAAATGAAAAAGGCTGAAAGGACAAGAAATTCAATTGATTTAAGCAAATTATGTTTATAAATTCTACAACAAGGAAAACTCAATGTGGTCCTGCTACAAGCAACTGCCACCGACCAGCTGTCTGCTGTGCATGTCCAAACCCACGCTATGCCAGCAATGATTAGCCTATGTTCAGCCAATGGTGCTCACTGGAGACCTGTCTATGTTCCTGTTCTTTTGTCACTGCTGGAGGCCATCACAACCCAGACAACATGGCAGAGGGATGCAAGAAGCACAGATGAAGGAACAATGAACAGAAGCAAAACAGACAAACGTAAGGTAAGAGATGGGACGTGTCTGTAAACTTAGCACACAAACCTTTGAAGGCCAGGTGGAACAGAAGAAATGTTTTAAGGCGTAGTGTCTTTTCACTGGGCTACAACTAGTTGGGTAATGTTATTTGTTGAAGGGGTTCTTGTTTCCTCACAAGTCTCCAACCTCATCTGCCCCACTCTGGGCCCTTGAGCAAGGCCCTTAACCCACACCATCTGCTCTCCTGGGAACCCTAGATGCAGCGCTCTGCTCCACACAGAGGGCTGTGGTAGCTCGGTGGTCTGTGGTTGTGCCAGGAAGGACATCAGCATAAAAAGAAAATAAACAATTTCCAAGTCTTCGTGTGACTAGTTCGCTGTGACAACCCCTGACGAAGGGAGAAGCCGAAAGAAGAAGAAGAAGAAAAAAAAAGCTTTGTCAGTAAAAGTTAGGGCAGCAATTTAGATTTGGAGATTTTATATAACACAGCCTATTCTTCTTCAGTTCATTCTTTTTTTCTGATTTTGGAGAGCAACCACTCTGCACTGAGCTTTCTCCTAACAAGTGAGGCTTACAAATCACCCCTGCAGTGGATCGAGGAGTTGAAGGCACTTGGTGCAAGGTTTTACTGCTTGTCTTCTATGAATGGCTCCCTGAAGGCTCCTATGATAATAGTTCACAGTTGTGCCCTTCATGGACTCTGATATCAAGCACACCCCTAAAGCAGAATGGAAAGGCATGTCAACTTTCTCAATGGGATGTCATATCAACTCACCCACTGGTTTCTGATCATAGCACAGGCAGACAAAGCAGTAAAGAAAGTGGTGCATAAAGCTTACATGTCAAGTAAAAAATCTATCTGTTTTGGCACTGAACACAAACTTTGTTCACATGTTCAATTTTACTGACTGTGCAATTTTATTAAAGGAAAAGAAAAAAGTAGTTTATATCTAAAACACTTATTGTTTACAGTTTTTAGTGATAGAATAAGTAGTGATGAAAACAAAATTAGTAATACTCATCTTTTATTTGAATGGATTTGCATTAAAGTTCTCACTTATCTGAAACGCCTGATAAAAAGCACAAGTCCCACTGCTCCCTTCAAAAAGAAAATCATTAAAATATTAGTTCCACATATTAAATTTTTGATTGAGACAGAAAATACCTGGTTATGAGATGGTGTGTAAACTATTCTAAGTAAAACAGATCATGCAAAGTTGCACTGTAACAAATGTCTCCTTGCCAAGTCAATCTTTGAAACTAAAAGTTTAAACAATACTTTTAGGAAAATGCTTTTGGCTGAAAAAAGCAGTCAAAACCTCAAATATTCACTTTGTCCCCATCATTGCAACTTACTTAACCAAAATTAGTGAGCACTCAAAGTGAGTGGTTCAATAAACAGAAAATAAGGACATACATAAAAGAGACGTCCAGCCATCCACCCAGCCATCATAACCGATGCTTTGGTGAAGCCAATTTCCACAAAGCTGCTAAGCTGATTGAGGGAGACCAAATCTGTTTCACCAGCTTACATTCCTTCAAAATGGCCATCTCACTTCCAATATCACGGGCTTTTACTGTTCCCCATTCCCTTGGCTCAGGCTGAGAGTTAGCAAGGCTTAGCTGGATGAAACACTCCAACAGCTTGGTCCCTGAAACTCACTGATATCTCTATAGCACAGCCTCTCCCCAAATAATGTAGCTGCACTTCGTTGGTATATTTACTCAACCTATTATTTATTTGACTGTAGGACTGTACTTTTTTGTTTCATATGAGAACATTATGTCTAATTCTGGGTAAACCAAACATTTATGTGAATATTGATGATTCTAGACACAAACACGCAATGACATTACAGTGTATTAAAAATACTGTAAAAATACTTTCTAAATTACACAGTACAACAAGATCTTTACCTGGAGTATATTGCAATAAAAAATATTTGCTTTTAGTTTGAGAAATACAAATACAACAACTCCAGATAAAAAGCTTGTTAATGTCATAACGAGTGAAGTGTGATGAGGATAGTTGTTGCCACTATGCCTGCTTTAGTCACCTCTGGGCTTGCTGTACATGAATGCTCAAATATATGATCCAACTGTGATCCCATATTGTTTTCTGTCTCTCTGTCATACACCTTTTCTGTTATTTTGCCTCTACAGCAAATATCCTGTCAGTTCAGGCTGCAGCCTGACGGTGCTGGTCTATCTGGCCCTGGGATCGATTCGACTCCAAGCCGAGGTCTCCCATTCATCTCAGTGCCATAAAATGTGATTAGTGCTGACTACAGCACTGCAGGGAGATGGGCTGATAGGCCTGATAGCTTCAGATAGGCAGAGCACTCAGCAGAAAGGCAGAAGCAACAGAACATTGTGGATTCTTCCTTCTTGTTTTGTTATATATTTTGTATTTTTCCCCCTCTGTCACTTTTCATTTGCCATTTTAAATTATTGTTTTTGAGTTTCCGGCAGCATAGTGACGCAACTGGTAGAGATGCCACCTCTCAGCGAGAAGGTCGCTGATTCAAACCCCAGCTTGGGAGTGGGAGGCATTCTGGGATTCACATGTGCTCTGCGTACATACGTGGGTTTACTCTAGGTACTCCGGTTGCCTCCCAAGGACCAATACAGGCATGTTAGGCTTACTGGTAACTCTAAATTGTCCCTAGGTGCGAATATGAAAGTTTGTCTCGTTTGTCTCTAGTCCCCGTGATGGACTGGAGACCTGTCCAGGGTGTACCCCACCTCTTGCACAGTGACTGATGGATATAGGCGCCAGTGACCCTCCGAAAAGGAAGAAGTGGGTAAAGAGGATGGATGGATAGATGGACGGATGGACGGACGGACAGTTTGTGTTTCATATCAATCTAACAATACACTCTTGTATATGTGGATATGTAGGAAATCTCTCTTTTTAATTTCATTCTTGTTTTTCTAAACCTACCAATTGTTACTATCCTACAAAAAAATTGGGCATCAATAGCCAAGTACTTAAATGACAATATTTAAATCTTTATTTATCCTGCATCATTATGTTCAAATATTGGAAAACACACAGTGTATCAGTGAGGCATGAGACTAAATTTACCAGCCAATCAAATGCTCTGAGTTTGCCAAAAACTCTCTCAAGTTCAGAAACTGTGACAAAAAGTTAGACTGGAAACAAGAGGCTGCTTCAGTCCTGATGAGAACTAAGTGTTTTAAGCACCAAATGGCATGTACAATAATTATGTTGCATTTATCAACTTGTAATATCTTTTACCTGTAGGACTTTAGTATAAATCTGATTATCTTTAATCAGGTAATCATTACGAAATAGGAAGAAGTCTAAGCATTTTACAGATTTTTATACATCACCATTCACTACAGTATATCATTATAAATGTGTGTGTGTGTGTGTGTGAGCACACACTCACATATATACAGTATACAGTATACATACATATACAGTGTA
>JAVCKU010000042.1:24159632-24170591 GCA_032273985.1 Hypsolebias coamazonicus | reverse complement strand
GATCTTTGGGATGAACCAGTCTTTGCCGTAATGTATTTTGGAGTTTAAAAGCCACTGGGACGTTGTGTTTAGAAAATGTCTCAGTTTCTCTGAAACTCCCGCAACATCTCAGACTGAGGAAGTCTTTCGGACGAAAGAAGAAACGTTTCTACAATCGTTTTGCTATGTTTTTTTTGTTTGTTTTTTTTTAATGTCCAGAGGACCAGACTTAGCTTTTTTAGATATTCATGAAATGTGTATTGTAAAAACATGTATAACTGAAAGGCAAGTTCTAAATGGCCAGCGGCTCAAATATAAACAGCTGTCATTCCATTTACATTCTTTTTGAGTTAGCATTACAATAAATTTATAAAAAATAAGCATTTAGGTTGCATAGACTGATTTACAGTATATGTATAAATCAACACTAAACAGTTTTAAAGGAGGAGTTAGAAGTTAAAAGAATTAGAAGTCAAAAGTGCTAATGGACAGAACCTGGTTTGTGGGATTTATTGATGAATTTCATGCTGTGACACTGGCTGTAAAACTGCAAAATCAGTAGAGAAAAGTAACACAGTAGGTATTGCTTTTTGACTGTTACTGTTAAAGTTTGCTGTGCTTGCAGTACAATACTTATATACTGTTTAAATGTATCGAGTTTCCAAGTCAAACACATGCAATCCCTCTAATAGGTCTTTCCCCACCACCATTAGCTTTTTCTGGAAAACGTATGTAATAGATCCACAATATATACTGAGTCCTGCAGCATGTACTGTCAGTAAGTAGTCTGGGTATTGGAAACTTTTGCAGTGATTTTTTTTTTTTTCTGCAGTAGTTGGAAAATATACAAAGTAGGCTATATGGTGGTCAGGAAGAGAGGGAGCTATGACCCTCAAGGTTGAACAGATTGATAATGCACTGGAAAGGAAAAATTAATGAATATAGAGTATGTACTGCAAATGGTATGTGCATGTGTGTATGTGAACATCATTTTTGATGTGCTCTCCTTGCTGGTAAAAGTGACTCTGTTGAAGTATGTTTCCACTGAACTGAGATGAACATTTCTGCACTTATGGGAAGTGATAATGTGCACACAGACACGTGTGCAACAACACATCCACTCTGAAAAAACGTTAAATACAAAAGAAGGTCACTTTATGCTCTATGTTCTGGACTGATTGGACTTTATTCAGTGTGAAACAACTACTCTGACTAACCATGCAATGCAGACACTTTTTTTTTTTCTCAAAAACTTGGCTGATCTGCAGTGAGAGTACTTTCAATAAGGATTATTTTTTTATGGGTCACTGTGTTTGCTGACTGACGTCCCATATAATTTAGGCTTTAAACACCATGTCTTTGCCAATATGAGAATGGATTTTTTTCTCTAACACTTCCTGCTTTTATTTGACCTAGCCACATCATTGAAGCTTCCGCTTCATCATTGAATCGAATTGATACAATCAATTGTCTCCACTGACTTTGATGTTTCACAGGAAAAAAAACAAACAAAAAA
This sequence comes from Hypsolebias coamazonicus, assembly GCA_032273985.1. NCBI lineage: Eukaryota > Metazoa > Chordata > Actinopteri > Cyprinodontiformes > Rivulidae > Hypsolebias > Hypsolebias coamazonicus. Next base: position 24,169,096 of record JAVCKU010000042.1, on the reverse strand, counting down.
AACAATTTAACAAATTATTTTGAACATGAAGCATGTTTTTTTTTTAATATTTAAGTAATAACAAAAGATTAAACAATAGTCACATGAACCTACAAGTTAGTAAAACCTAGTGTCTGCTGTTTGTGTCACTGGATGTTGGGTGACAGTTTTGTTGATAAAGCATTGTTAAGCATTATCTTCTCTGATTTGTTATAACTAGTTGAGAGCATCTTAAACAGCTGCATCACTTTTAAGTACAGTGGCCCTACTGATTTATACTGCAAACACCTGCAGAGCGGTGGACTGCTGGAAAAAATCACCAGGACTCCACTGCCCTCTCTGCAGAAGAGCTACCACTGCGGAGTCCACAGGAAGGCTGCCTCCATCCTCAAGGACCCCATCCACCTCCAGAAAAACTGTCCACACTTCTACCCTCCGTCCAGAGGTACAGAAGTGAGAAATTCAGGATTTTCAGATTCAAGCCATCCTTATTTACATACATACATGGACTACTCCTATAACGTTAGAAATTACTGAAGATCTAAGTGGCATGTCAGCGTTCCTCAGCCTACTTAGAAAGTAAAGTACTGTATTTAGAGTAAAAGTACTGCTGATGATCCGCCATAATGACAAACCCATGTTTTTATGTAACTCTCCCAATGAGTATTATGCATGCGGTAGAAACTTCATCAATTTATAACAATAAAAGTAAAAGCTGTGATAGACTGAAATCTTGACATCTCATACATGGATAAATGTATGCAAGATCCAGGTGACTGTTGTGTGGAAAGCAAAATGTTTTGAAAAGGGTTTCTAATGAACACATTACAACTAACTGACTTGTTTGTACTGCACTAGTATATGCACATACACAAGTGCATCAGGTTTTACAGAAAAAAGGATGTTGCAGCTTTCATTGCATAGGTTGGGGGGGGATTTAGGATAAATGGTTAGAAACAACTAAAATGGAACATGTGTATCCAAAGACTTGATTAAAAACAAAAACAAAAAAAAAATACTGTACTAAAATGTTTTATAGCTGCAGCTAAATATTATCACACATACAAATAAAGTGACAAAAAAAAAAAAAGAGAGAGGAGACTATAAACTACAGCTGACAGCTGTCAAGTGCTGCTGTGAGGGGCTGACATAACTGGCCCACTCTTATTTAAATGATTAAATTGGTGTAATCATCTCAGAAAATAATTATCAGAAATTTTGATCCAACATAGCCTGTAGGACAAAGTGTCATACAATGTTCTCATGTTGCTGTAACTTACATATTAGTTCTATGAGATGGGTATGGGACAGAGACTGAGCTCTTTTAGCTGTTGTCTTCAGATTAGAGTTGCATTCAGGCCTAAAAAAATCTGACCCGGCCTGGCTCAAACCTGTATCGTTGTAATTAATTACCCCCACCCAAAAAAAAAAATATATATATAATAATAATAAGAAGAAGACTTTACTGCTTTTGCAAGCAAATCAATTTGAGATGATATTTTTAAAACATACTTCAAAGAATGGAAGATATAAGATTTATTGTCTCACCAAATGAATATTAATATACAAAACGAATAGCCTTAAACATCAACTCTAAAATTATACAGATGATCAGAAATATTTTTAGAGCAAAACTTGTCTGCTGGATTCCTTAGATAGAGAACTTTACTAATTGGCTTTTCTATGTATGTGAATGTTCCTGTACAGCGCCCTGAGACAACTTTGTTGTGATTTGGCGCTATACAAATAAACTGAATTGAATTGAAGATAATTTGGAAAAATATAGAACAAGGCTATTTTAACTGAACATGATGCTCGCTTCAGCTTTTTTAGATGTTACGTCCTTCACTGCAGATGACAGCAGGTGCGGAGATGTGCATGATCAGCTGATCCATCTGAGCTTAACTGGACTTTTTTTTTTAACCTCTTTCAACTGGCCAGTTGGACCTGCCTCCTCCTCAACAAGTAGATTAACACAATTTTATATTGTGCATTCTTATTTGCTTTTCTTTGTGCTGGATAATTTGTAAAACCGTATCACAGCATAAGACCGGCCCAACCTGCACATTATTGTGGCCCAGCCCAGCCCAAATTTGTGTTGGGTCGGGCCGGGCTGGGCCGGGCTTCAGGCTCAGGTTAAAATGAAAGCTTTTCTTCAGATTAGTGAATGAAAACAAATTCCTAGTGAAATGATTTAATTTTACAGTTTTGCTAGGTTTATTCATGTTTAAGAAACTCATTAAAAAACACCACTTTTGGGCTAAATATAGTATATGACAAATTTAACAATTTATGAACAACAACAACAACAACAACAAATATGTAGTTGAATATGTTTTCTGTGAGGCTTTGTCAATTAAAAAAATGTCTGCAAGTGTCCAAGCCACAAGCTTGGACACTTGCAGTTCCACACAAACTATATACAAGTTCAGTTGTTTAATTTTTCAAGGTTTTGGGGGGATTAACTAAGTCCTGGGTGACTGCCCCATAATAATAAATGGCCAAAGTCTTCTCATCCTTATTTTGAAAGTGTACACGTGTAGAATACATATTTTATATTGAAGGGTATGCCAAGTTAGCTATAAAATAATGACAAGATGGGTACAAATTGGACACAAATGGATATGGTGCAGGCCAAAGCACGTTTGAATAGGATGGTGGTGGGTACACAGAGACCTGTTGCACATTGTTTTGTTCCTTATACAAAAAGTATGGGTTTGATATGAGAAAAGCTGCTTAAGTACAAGTTAATGAAATTATTAATTGACTTGGAGCAATCAGTAAGATTAAACTCACAATGAAAAGTCTGAATGGATGCAAAGATGTTAGGATTTCTATCTTTTGAATTTTTATTCCCAAATGGAGGAAAATATCCAAACACAGAGTCTTTCAAAGGAAGAACAATATTTATAGTGAGGAAAAAGGGCTGCAGAGTTATATTTTCCTTCAACTATTGTAAAATACAGTACATTTAGAAACTTCTATCCTTGTTTTGGCCCCCTGAACATTAATATAATAATAAGATGAACCTAATATTCAAGCTCCATACCAACAGTATTTTACTTTAAAAAACTGATGCAGAATCATTAAGTCAAGAGGAGAGTAGTGTATTGAAAACACTGAGGGATACGTTTCATTATAGAGTTAGAGCAGGCAGAAACAGAGGGACATTTTGTGTCAAAGCCCTTCTTTTTTAATCTATTTCTGCAGCATTACTAAAAACTGAGGACATGAATAATAAGCACTACTTCATCTTATGCACCCTCCCCTTCATTTCATTCCTCCTCTCTGCCCTTCCTCCTTTCTTTCTTGTCCACCAACTCCCTCCTCTGTCTTCCCAGCTCTCGTTCATCTTCTCGCTCGCCACGCTTCACATCTCATTCTGATCAATGTCTTCTCTAGAGAACTTGGCTGAATTCAGATGAAATGCTCTGTGCTCCTCTCACAAATCACACCTGAAAGTCTATACCTCTCTGCTCACACATCTTTCTCTATCTCTGTTTCTCTCATGCCAGTTTTTTTCTAATATTTTATCCATTCACCTATTTTATTTTATTTATTTTTTTACTATATCTTTAGTATTTCTGTCATCTCTGTTGAAAACAGTTGTATGAAATGGGAGGTTACCAGGAGGAGAAACTGGTGATTCACCTGATCTGACCAGCACAATCAGAACTGCACTCGACTGTTTGCACCCCTAAGAGACATAAAATGCAAATAAATTCTGCCTCATCATCTTCTCTCAGGATATCAGTTGAGCTATCTCTTTTTCAGCTATGAAAAGCTGGAAAAGCACACAGTTTAACCTCTATGAACAAACTTCCTTTAAACACGCTCCATGCACTGGTCTCCAATTTTCATTTAGACATCTGAACATTACATTTGGTATGACTGAAGCCAGCGGCCATGAAATGAGCATTACTCTGTGCTTGTGATAGGTTGTGTTACTTTTGTTGTTGTTGTTGTGTCTTGTCCTTGTTAGACATTAAATTATGTCTGAAGTTATATGACAGAGAATAGATACAAATGTATTTAAATATTTACTGCTGTAAATATACCTTTAAATGAACTCAGGTTGGAAAAATTCAGTTTAATTATGTCTTGAATTAAGAGCTAATGACTAAAAAAATGAAAAGTGGATTACTGTCATCATAAAACAACTCAAAACTAGCCACACCATTTTCCTGTTTTGTTTTGGGCTATTTTTCCTGTGATATTTTGGAACTATAAAACTGCACCATTATACAGTACCTTCATGTTTCCCCTTCCCAAAGCAAAGAGGGGGAAAGGGAAATGCCCTTGATCTGTGCATATTGTGAGCATGATAACTTGGGGGAAAAAAAAAGGTGAGGTATTGATTTCCATTTTGGTATGTAGAAACATTTAGGCATAAGAAAATTTATTTTGAAAATTGGGTTGCCATGTCAAAATCAAAGATGGCTGCAATTGTATATGTACAGTATATGTTAACCTTGTGAACTGGATAGCTTGAAAAAAAGCAATGTGCCACCTTCCATTTTGGTGTCTGGGAAGTAAATGGACTGTACTTATATATCACCTTTCTATCTGATCAAGATACTCAAAGTGCTTTACACAACAATCTGTGTCCTCATGTACCCATTCATACAGCACTCTACTAGATCTATACAAAGAATAATTTTATCATACGCTGATGGGACACATCAGAGGCAATGAGGGGTTCAGTGTCTTGCCCAGAGACATTTCAGCATGTGACTGCTGGTGGAATTGAACCCCCAACTCTCCCATTGAAGAACAACTGCTCTAACCACTCAGCCACAGCTGCTCCTAATTGTTGAGATTAATTTTTCAAACTATACTTTTTTTTTTTTTAGCAGGATGGAAAAAAGGATGTACAGATAGTCCCCGACTTACGAACGAGTTCCGTTCCTACGCCCGTTCGTAACTTGAAAATGGACGTAAGTCGGAAAATACGTCCAAACGGCACCTTATACATACACGTATTTTTACCAAGCACTTAGCCTAGCCTCAAAAATCACATACATTTAGGAGCCATAACAAAGGAAAAAAGAGTTAATTTATTACTGGGAGCTGGTCATTTCTTCCTCCATCTGTTAGCTCGTGCACCTCTGAGCTCTGCAGCTTGCTTTGAGGTCCACAGCATTTACAGCAATGTCTGTTAGCAAGTTAGCTCGTTGCTCAGCTGTAGCCTGTCTGCCTTGTGAACCTCAGCTCAAAACAATAAGGTCTCCTGTATTTCCACGTGCTGTCCAGCGGTCCAGAGTTAGCATCTTTAGCATATTAGCTCCTCCTGACCTCCTCTGCTCCGGTCTGCCTGAGGTCTCCTGTAAGTTTCCAGGGTGTCAAGGTCCCCCCTCCCTCCCTCCCGCCCTCCTGTAAGTTTCCACTGAGCATGCGTCAACCCCCTCCCTCCGTCCTGTAAGTTTCGTTTCGGTACCGTATTTTTGGTGTAAAGTCACATAAACGCGTAACTCAAAGCAATGCTTTTCAACGGGAGCGTTCGTAAAGTCGAATAGCCATAAGTCGAGACAGCCGTAAGTCGGGGACTACCTGTATATTTAATATTTCTATAAATAAATATTTGTCTCAAATATAAATATGTCAATCCAAGTTAAAGAAACACTCCCAGAGCCGTTCCCTTCTCATGACAGCACTAATTCAAACACAAGTTAATACAAGACTGTAATGTTCTGCAACGCTGGGCGCATAATAGCACAAATTACTTGAGTAAATAATAGAAGCATAAACTGTTATAGATATAGGCTACTACATAAAATAAAATGACACTTCAAGTAAGGTTTCAACAGCAGAAGTTTTCTATGCTAATCATAAATAATGCTCCTGTGTAAAAATTGAACAGTAACTTGTTGTCTTCTACTAATTTCTCATCCTCTTTCCTTGTTTCTGTCACTTGCTGTCTTTTCATAACCACTTCATTTTCATTCGGTTCATAATTGCTTAGAATTTGCAAAAATAACAAATAAATAAAACACTTTAGTGAAAAAACAGTCTTCAGTTTCATGGACTGCTTTGTCTTCCTCATATTCAGCAGTGTGCTTTTTCACCATGACTCAGCACTTTCCTTTGTTCTCTTTATGCAATGTCATCTCATGTTTTCAGAATGAAATTGTGCAAAACTGCATCAAATTATGACTGCAGCATGACAAGCAGAAAACCCTTTTTGTCAGTGCACTAAATCTACTATTTGACACAGCAGAAAGAAAAGAAGTAATCTCCATGATTTTATTCAGATGGGGTTTAAATTCTTTTTTTCTTCACATTTTGTATATTTTGTTTGTTTTACACATTACTGTAGTCTATTACATTTAGTTTTCTCACATGCTGTTTTCTTTTCCTCCTTTCTGTCCATAAACTGCTTTGTGTGAGCCTTAAGTGACTGTGTTCAGAGAGGAAAGAAGACGAACCAGTGCAGCTTACACAATATGATGGTTAAGATGGAGCTGAGCTCCAAAGCAAAGCTCTTTGTTTACTGGTCAGTCTCTGGATCATGACCAAATGAAGGAGATTCCAGATTCATGTGGCCGAAATGAGTTTTCCCCGCAGGATAGCTGGACTCTCCTTTATAGATGGGGTGAGACGGTCAGATATCCATGAGAGACTAGACTAGACTAGACTAGACTAGACTAGACTAGACTAGACTAGACTAGACTAGATTAGATAGATAGATAGATAGATAGATAGATAGATAGATAGATAGATAGAGTCATGCAGAAAAAAGACACATGAAATAATAAAAAAGAAGCAGAATACACAAATATGGAAAAATACAATATGCACAAGGTGGTAGGGAGTATGACATTCATGAATAACCTATACTGTATATATTTGTATACAGTATATACATAGACATATAAGCATATATGTACATATACATTTATATATGTATGCAAATATACATGTAAATTTACATACATACACATACATAAGTGTCAGAGGTACGACTGATTTCCAAGGCTCTATTTTTACTGTGAGTAAAAATGTGTGTAGTACAAGTGCTGCTCCATCACATCAAGAGAGTTCTAGAGATGGTTCGGTCATCTGGATTCCCCCTGGACGCCAGTTTTCAGTGCATGTCAGGGCAAGAGGAGGCCTCGAGCAAGACCCAGGACAGGCTGGAGAGACTGTCTCTCTGCTGGTCTGGGAAGACCTTGGAGTCCTCCCAGAGGAGCTGGAAGAGGTGGCTGTGGAAAGAGATGTTTGGACCACCCTGCTCAAGCTGCTGCCTCTGTGACCAGACTCCTAAACAACTGGTAGATAGCGCATGGACGGATTTCTTCCACTTCTTGTCCTGTTTGTCCAGACATATTATCAAACAGTAACCACAATGGTTGAGTTATAAATTCTTTATCTGCAGACCACAGCAAGGCCAAATTATAATGTGTTCCTTGTGAGTATATTGCTCTGGATAATAAAATATATGGGTCAGGGCCACGTTTAAATTTAAAACTATAGTTTAGGAAATGTTATGAATGAATAATGTTTTACGCGCTCATGACAGCTTGACAAACAAACCTCACTTTGGAGAAACTGGAGATCAGTTTTGACTGGAATGACAAGCTAAGCACAAACGCACAAGAACAAAAGGAATTGCTACGACTTTGTAACAACTATAGTCATGTTTCATAGCAGTAAACACAAAACTCTAGCTCATTACAGTACCGTCAGTTTTGCAATACATATTATTTTCATTATTTATTTATTATACACAATGAATTTGGTTTGGTTTTGGTTATTTGTTTGAAAATAGCAGGAGCAGCTATCATAGTTTTGTACATATGACTGGTATGTCATACTATTTCTGTCAGAATAATTGTGTAATGCAAAAAAAAAAGTTTTCATATTGTATAATCAAGTTTGTAGCCAAAAATAAAGTGGACCTCATCTTCAACCGCTTCTGTTCCAAAAATACATTTCCAGTATAAACACACCCATTTGTCTCTAAGTGTGTAAAAGCACCTGCCCCTGTCAAGGACTAGACTACAGGTACATCTAAAAAATGGGACTATTGTGAGGGTAATCTCCATCACCAAGAACAGCTTGATTACTGACACCGCTGTTGACCTTAAGAAGTCTTTTCAGTTCACTTCAATTCAGTTTATTTATACAGCAACAATTCACAGCAGAAGTCGTCTCAGGACACCAAACAGCAACATTCATACAGCATACACAAAAATCAGTTTATAACAATATTCCTACAAGGAGCCAGCAGATTGCTTTTCACTTTTTTCTCTTTTCAGTTTTCACATTGTCAGTCTCCCTTACTAAGCGAGCACAGATGCAACAGTGGAAAGGAAAAACTCACTCATGAGGAAGAAACCTCCAGCAGGACCAGGCTCAGGCCAAGCAGCCATCTGCTTTGACCGGCTGGGTTTGAGAGGAACGGGAAGGAGGAACAGATACACAATGGCAGGTCCACCAGCAGAACCAGGCTCAGGAGCAACCATTTGTTTCAGCCATCTGGGCCCAAGAGGACAGGAAGGAGAAATTAACACACAATGGCAGGTCCAGACTGAAGACCATCTGTTTTATCACTAGGAGGAAAGACAAAAAAAAAAAAAAAAACTGAAATCACATGTTAAGAACTAATAATTACAAATACAAACCATTCAACTGTATGCATTTGTAACTATTCATTTGATGGAATGAGGTCAATTTGTCCTCCTTTGTCTAAGGTTATAGTAGCATCAGATAAGGAAAAGGTCAGAAAACCAAGCTGACTAACTATAGGATTTATCAAAAAGGAAAGTCTTAATCCCAGTCTTCAAACTGGAAAATGTGTCAGCCTCATGGACAGAAACTGGAAGTTGGTTCCACTAGAGAGGAACCTGATAACTGAAAGATCTTTCCTCCATTCTGCTTTGGAAACTCTAGGAACCACAAGTAAACTGCAGTCTGAGAGTGAAGTGCTCTGTTAAGAAAATATGGAACAATAAGATCTGTAATATAAGATTGAGCTATAGGTTGTTGAGGGCTTTGTAGGTTAGAAGTAAGATTTTGAATTCAGTACAAACTTTTTGCATTTGTATTTGTTCTACATGCTCATATTTCCATCCTTAAGAGCAATACAAGAGTATTGATTACAGTAGTCCCTCGATACTTAGCGGTTCGTTTTTTGCGGATTTACTATATCAGTTTTTCAAAATAAGATTGAACATGACACAGTTGGTTGACTGATGGATGAGCCATGAATTGTTTATTTAAAATAAATTATTTTAAATGATTTTGCACCATGTGTGCAGTCCATAAGTATGGGGGGAAGCTCCCTCCTGCAGCTCATCAGCTGATCTCCTTCTCTGCCTCACACACATTTCTCCTGCAGCGGCTTTGTGAAGGCTAACCCTTTACTGTCCAGATGCACCGATCGACTTTTGTCTTCCAACTTAAAATTCTAAGTATGTCACTGCATAAAATCATCATAATCACAAAATATAAAAGTGTTAAAAATTATTTTTTAATTATTTTAG
>JAVCKU010000042.1:23957343-23970470 GCA_032273985.1 Hypsolebias coamazonicus | reverse complement strand
AGTAAAAGTAAAAGTACCCACATTTAATTCTACTTAAGTAAAGTACAGATACATGAAAAATGTACTTAAGTACAGTAGCAAAGTATTTGTACTTAGTTACATCCCACCACTGACACACAAGAAGCAAGAGTGTCTGTGTGTTCCAGTTGAAACTTTCAGGACAACGACCCGGCCTCCACTTCCCCCATGATCAATGGCCACTGTTGCACATTCAGATCCATCACTTCTCTTTCCAATAACAAGTCAGCCCTTTGGATTAAAATAATGTAAAAATCAATCATGTAGAACTGCCTCCAGAGGGCAAAGAGAAGAGAAAGGCTGCAGCTTCAGTAGCTTCAGAGATGTCTCCGTGTGTGTTCAAACCCTGCTGTGTGTTCCTTCTCTGATCTTCAGAGGTGTGGGACAGCTGCAGCAACACGCCCAACAAAACGAGACCAGTCTAGACTTTAATACCACAGCTATAAGCTTTTATTGTTTACATCAGGCTTGCTCTCATATTGATTCTTTGTCACATGTGCTCTGACTTCAATGCCAAACTAACTCAATCTGCCTGCTAGTAAATCTGAGACTACTGTATTTGTGGATGGAGGCGAACTGCGTGGCCACCATCTCATCTGCAGCAACTCTGTGTGTGCTTCTGCTGATTGAACCTCCTACTTATTGCAACTTGTGCAATTTAAAAAAAAAAAGTTTTACATCAGCATTCTCCAAATAAGTTCAAGTAGGAGAGATTCTGGTATAGCAAATTCTTATTTATGTGGGTTCACATTTGTAGCATTTAAAAAGAGGATAAAGCAGTTTTTTTTTTTCAAGAGATGGTACGTAACTACATTTAAAATAGGGATCCATAAACAGAACAGTTCACTTTTTTTTTGTACTCAACACATGGCTTTAGAGTTGCAGTTCAGAAAGGAGTCATGGATCAGTGCATGTTGGGTTTAACAGAATAAACGAATGGCAACTGCATTTTTTTGTGCTTGTTTTAGGCAATACTCTTCTAAGAGACAGGTCTATACTGGTGGGGAGACTCACAGCAGATCATGAACATGCTGGTAATTGAGTAACTTCATAAAAAAATAAAATACAAAAATAAAAATTAACTCGGTTGTAATAAGAAAGCACATAAAGCAGTGTTTGTTCAAATTTTTTGGGTCAAAACTTGATGCAAAATTAAAAGCAACCCACCTGAACTGCTCCTACGAACATAAAAGGTACTTTGTGCTCTCTTGAATCAGGAACCCCAAACTGTTCACACAACTGATTTACAAAGTAAAATTTGTACAGGCAGATCTTCAAGCTCATGTGTTTCATTTGGTCGCACTATTCATGCCTTGTTTGTTGTATTTTTCTCTACTCCTTTATGCCAAGGCATGAAGCAAATATACAAACAATTCAAAAATGTGCTCTCTCTTCTGGATAAAAGCTGAGATGAATGCATTCATCTAACTGTGTGCACTGGACCTACTGTAGAAGTCAGTTTTTTGCATCATGAAGGACCCCACTCACCCAGCACACACACTTTTCCCCCCGCTCCCCTCATGAAGGAGGTTAAGGAGCATTAAGTGTGGAACCACTAAACTGAGGAACAGCTTCTACCCTGAGGCTGTTAGACTCATGAATATCTAACCAGGATAATCACTTTGAAAATCACATCATGTGGCTGCAGATCTTCTTCATGTTGCTGTGTTCATTCATGCTCATCTGCTCACACACGTGTTCGTGCTGCTGTTCGGTGCATTGCGTTTATTGTTTTTTATGCTATTAGTGCTTAGTGTATTTTCAGTTTATGTTTTTCTTAGTTCACATCTTAGATCGTATTACTGCTTTTCTTTTACATTTGGTTGTTGGATGTAACTGGGACCCTGTGTATAATTTCATTCTACCACATGTACCACATGTGGTGAAATGACAGTAAAGTATTTCTGAATCTCTGAACCTGAATCTCTGACTCAGTTTTTCTGGATTTCAGCATGAATAAATAAAGGCTGAATAAATGAATGAACACATCTACAATTTTCACCTTAATTGACATCTACACATAAACAAATAAAAATCAAAATCAAGTTCAAGGTTCTTTATTGTCATTCGCATCACATGTGGTACATGAGATGGAACAAAATTGTGTAAACAGGGTCCCAGTTACATCCGACAATATCAAAAGTACAAACTGCAAAATAAACTGTACTAAACTATACACTGACACTTAATAGTGCAAAACAATTTGATTTTAATGAACATCAAATTGATTATGTTACCTTGGAATGACACTGGTTAGTTTTTGTGGGGAAAACAGTCAAACACACTCTTAAACATAAAAGGAAAAAGCATGCAACACAAAAAAGGAACTTCGAAGAATGGGTTTTTGGGCAATACTTTATGTTAAATTTGATGACTGTACATCACTTGAAAATTATGGATAGGAAAAGGCAAACATATATAAACATACACTACTGTGACTCTTCATCACTGCATCCATGGAGATAAAAACAATCTCTGGAATAACATACATTCTTATTTTCTTCATATACTGACATCAAAGAATTGTGTTACACCATTACACTCACCCCATCCTGATCATGAGATGTTTGACATTGTTACTCAGTGCCCCTCTAAGCTTTCTTTAGTGGCTGTGACTTTTGTACTCAAAGTGACTTACACAAATTTATTCCAAATCATTGAAGTGTTAATCATACTTTGACTTTTGGCAAGTTAATACATGGTTGAATTTGGTGAGTTGTTCAAAATGCCAATTATCAACCATATTTTGAGGGCAAGTGCTTAATGTCTTACATCCCACAGCCCACAGTTGACCTGTCTATAGAAAAGAAGGAAAATGAACATGCTTCTGTCTAAAAGTTGTGACTGAAAAACTCCATTCAGAGCAACACACTGAAAACAAAGCATTGCAAAACAAAACAAACAAAAACAAAATCAACATATAATCCTTAAGTTAATTTCAATCTAAAGCATAAAGATGACATGAAACCACTTGCAGACAGATAATATATATTTTATTTCAGACAGCTGAAATTTAACTCAGATTTATAGCTGGACACTTTTAGACACTCCAGGCCCGTCTTGTCTACATTCATCACTTTTTATAATCGCATTAATTGGATGTAGTGTCAAATTTAGAGTGTGGAAAATGGTAGCTCAGAAAAGAAAAATATGTCTCTTTGATGTACTATAGGCTATATTCACAATTTTTTTTCAGTAACCATTTATGCAATGATGTCAAAACCATTACATTAAAGAGATGACATTTTTATTATTTGACATTCATTTGAATTCCACTTTAAAATCTACTCTAAATTTATCTAAGTCTTTTTGAATCTACCAAATGCATTCATCTGTGAAGTGACTATAAATCAGTATAAACAATGTGCAGCTTGATGGTTTAGTCAGATTTGGTGTCTTGTATGATTTTCAAAAAATTTGACAATCAACATGCAAATTTTAGAAATATCATTATTGTTTAGGGTTAATTTATGAAGTCAGGGAAACAGTTGCTGATGTTGGCCTCTGTGGAATCATATCTGCATTTGCATCATGTCAGTCATCTCTCTACCTTTTCCTGTCATTGTCCCCACATTAAGAGTTGCCACTCTCAGTCCTACATTCTTGACTTTCTTCTTCTCCTTCTGTCTCCTGACACATGTCCCTTCTTGTGGTCTTCAACTAACAATAGCACTATTTCCACCAGAACCATGTTTGTCAACAACACTGGTGGCGGTCATTGTTAACCCAGGCCTCGACCAATCTGGTATGGTGTCGCTTTTGTTGAACACACATATAAGTTATGACAAAAGTGTTTTACATTGGATGTCCTTCCTGACACAACCCTCTCAATTTACTGGCCGGGCTGGTGCCGGACTTGGGCACAAGAGAAATACTGGCTTGTGCTCTCTAGTGGCTGGTTTATGGTAACCTGTAATAGAAAATGTTATTATATATATATATGTATGCCTAGGCTCATCGGTGTTTCTGTCTAAATGTCTTATTGTGTATCTATTTATGAGAATCCTCACAAAGCATTTTAATGCATTGCATTTTCTACATCTGCCTTATAATCTGTCTGTTTTGCTACTTTGACATCTTTGTTTTAACTTGTTAAAAAAATAATAATAAATATGTATGCCTCTCTTATGATTGTCTATTGTTGAGTGTCCAAGGATAATCTACTGTTGCTGTTGTCATCATTCTTAGTTTGTAGCCAGGTCTCTTTTGTAAATGAGTCCTTGAGGCTCAATGAGATTAATCTGCCTAAATAAAGGTTGAATGAAAATGTGGTATCTGTGGTGCTCTTTCTTGGCATTAAACCATACTGCTGCTCACAGTCACCTCACGTCTAACTCTAGCTTCCACAACTCTCTCCCAGATCTTCATTGTGTGGCTCATCAACTTAATTCCCCCTGTAGTTGCTATAACTTTGTCCATGCCCCTCGTTTTTTTTTTTAAGTGGCACCTGCACACTTCTTCTCCATTCTTCAGGCATTTTGTCACCCTCAAATATGCCATTGAAAATATTAGTCAAAAACCTCACTGCCACCTTTCCAAGGCATTACCAAACCTCCACTGGTATGTCATCAGGTCCTACTGCCTTCTCATTTTTCATTTTTTGAGAGCTTTCTGTTCTGGACTTCACACTCGCTAATCTTTCCCATCTTCTGATCCACAGTGTCTATGACCTCTACTCTTCGTTACGTTTCATTTTCTTCATTCATTAGCTCCTCATAGTACTCCTTCCATCTTTCCATGACATTTACCTCACTTGTTAGAACATTACAATTCAGATATTTAACAAGCCTAACCTTCTGCACATCCTTTCCAGCCTGATCCCTTTGTCTCACTAATCGGTACAAGTCCTTCTCACCCTCTTTAGTGTCCAACCTCCCATACAACTCTTCATATGCCTTCTGCTTTCCCTCAGCTACCTCGCTCTTTGTTCTACATCCCATTTCCTTATACTGTATTCTTATCTCCTCTCTTCAGTCCTCTCACTGTCATGTTTCTTCTTGGCTAACCACTTTCTTTGAATTGCTTCCTGCACTTCACTATTCCATCACTAGGTTTCCTTTTCATCCATTCTCTGGCCAGATGACACATTAGGTACCTTGTACCTTCCTACCTCTCTCCATAATTACTGTTGCTGTAGTAGCTCAGTCATTTGGAAGCTCTTTCTTACCATCCAGAGCTCAACAGCTCATCTCTGAAATTTTCACAATACCCTTCTTTTCTCAGCTTCCACCATTTGGTCTTCTTCTCTGACTTTACTTTTTCTCTACTTCACAACATAATACATTCTACACACAACCAGACAATGCTGTCTGGCCACGCTCTCCCCTGCAACAACTTTACAGTCTCCAGTCTCCCTCAGGTTTCCTCTGTTACACAGAATGTCGTCTTCCTGTGTTCTCCTTCCTGCACTATTATAGGTCACTATGTTCCTCTCTCTTTTGGAAATAGTTATTGACTACAGCCATTTCCATTCTCTTGGCAAAATCCACCACCATCTGTCTTTCCTGGTTTATTTACTTGACACCAAACCTACTCATCACTTCCTCATCCCCTCTGTTTCCTTCACCAACATGTCCATTCAGGTCTGCTCCAATCACCACTCTCCTCCCTGGGAATATTCTCCATCACTTCATCCAGATCCTTCCAAAATTTATCTTTCACCTAAAAATTGCATCCAACATGTGGACCATAGCCACTGACAACATTTAGCATCAGACCTTCTACTTCTACCTTCAAGCACATCACCCTAACTCCTCCTTCAGGACCACCCCTACTCTATTTCTCTTTCTATCCACACCATGGTAAAACAGTTTGAACCCTGCCCCCAAGGCTGCAAGCCTTGCTGCCTTTCCACTTGGTCTTTTGGACACAAAACATCTACCTTGCTTCTCTGCATCATGTCAGACAGGTCTCTGTCTTTGCCTGTCATTGTCCACACATTTAAAGTTGCAACCCTCAGTCCTACATTCTTCACTTTCCTCTTCTCCCTCTGTCTCCCAACATGTTTCCCTCCTCCTGGTCTTCATCTAACAGTAGCACACAGCACCGGTGGCGGTCTTTGTTAACCTGGGCCTTGACCTTCTGGTATGGTTTCGCTTTGATTAACTCGCATTATAGTTTTGGCAAAAGTGTTTTACGTCGGATGTCCTTCCTGACACAGCCCTCATCATTTACCCGGGCTTAGGATCAGCACAAGTGATACACTGGCTTTGCTCCCTAGTGGCTGGTTGCCATAGAAACCAAAGAAATATAACCATAGAAACATCATCCGTGCTTCAGAAACTACACCTTGATCATAGAAAATACACCTGGACTTTAGAAACTACACCAGGGCCACTGAAACTAAAGCAGGACAATAGAAAATAAGCCTATACCATGGGAATATGCTGGTGAAGATTCTCAGTCACGTTTTTTATTTTATACCATAGGAACTACATCTGTGCTGCAGAAACTACACCTGGGCCATCTACACCTGGGCCATTGAAACCCTGAGCTGGCTATAAAATTTTCACCTGGTCTGTAGAAACTACACCTGGACTATAGAACCAACACCTGGACCATAGACTCTACACTTGTGTTATAAATCTATACCTGGGGCACTGAAACTACAGCAGTGCCAAAATACCTACACCTTCACAACTTAAAACGAACTTGGACAATTTAAACTTAACCTGGACCATATAAACTACATTTGTGCTATAGAAAATACACCTGGCCCAAATAAACTACAGCTGGACCATTGCAACTATGCTTCATTTATTAAAACTATATGTGGACCATAGAACTTACACATGGGTAGAAACTATACATGGACCAATGAAATGACTGATGGACCATAGCTAAACCTGGGCAATAGAAACTACACCTGGGCCATTGAAACTACAGCAGCAAAAACAACAACAAAAACTACACCTTCACTACTGACACTAAACCTGGATGATTAAAACTAAACCTGGACCACATAGTAAAATATATATGTGCTATAGAAAATACACCTGAGCTACAAAAAAACTGCACCTGGATCATAGACACTATGACTGGGCCATAGAAACTACACATGGACTACAGAAACCACATTCGGACCATTGCATTTACACCTGGGCTATTGAAACTTAACCTGGGCAATAGAAACTTCACCTGGATCACAGAAAAGATACCTGAACTGTAGAAACTACACCTGCACTATAGAAACTACACCTGGACTAATGAAACTACTGCTGGACCATAGAAACTACACCTGAGCCATTGAAAATACAGTAGGATCAAATAAACATTGACAATTGACAACATTGACAACCTTGACAATAGAAACCAAACCTGAACCATAGAAACTGCATCTGTGCTTTATAAACTACACCTGGGCCTCAAATGCTGTGCCTGGACAATAAAAACTGCATCTGGGCTATTGAAACTACACCTGGACCAATGAAACCCCTGCTGGGCCATATAAACTACACCTGGGCCATTGAAGCTATGGCAAGACCAAATAAACTACACCTTGACCATTAAAATTAAACCTGGAAAATTAAAACCAAACCTGAACCATACTACATCTGGGTATAGAAACTACACCTTGACCATAGAACCTACACCCGGACTAATGAAACTACCGGTACCTGGGACACAAAAACCACACCTGGAACAAAAAAAAACAACACATGGACCATTGAAACTAAAGCTGCAAATGATCCAAATCGGAGATGGCACTGAACAGATTCAGAACTAAACTGGGAGTTTGATCCTCTGCAGAGAATCATTCAAGACTGTAGCAGGAGTTTCATTCATATCCACATTTTTACAATTCATCCAACATCAGTGGTCTCACCTGGTAAGAAACAGCTCATTATTGCTCCTGAATGAACCAAATTAGATCAGTAGATTGTTAAAACTCATCAAACTCAGGTTTGAACACTCTGATGCTGCGCAGCCGTGATAGTCTGAACAGGATTCTGTTTGGGTTGATAAGGTTGCGATTGGTTGATGAACACAAGACACACACAGATGTTTCAAATCCAGTGTTTTGTGAGTCTATTAAAGTTAATCCCTGTTTAGAGATTAAGATTAAAACAAAAAAACTTTAATTCAACTCAGTTACTTAGTGACAGTGATGACCCTGTCAGTGGGGGCAGACCCTGCTGCTTCCAGCTCAAACATTTCTGATGCTTTTTGTTGCAAAAACACTTTGATGGAGAAAAATCTAATCAAAACTGATTAGGATTTTAAACAGACTGTTTATAAAATATTTACCCAACGTTTCAGTACTTTTTTCAACAACAACAACAACAACAAAAAACCTCATAACACAAAGGAAATATGTAGCCTAAATGCAGAACAGTCTTCTTACCTGCAGCTGTAAAATTCCCTTCTTTTAGCAGTCAAAAGTCTTGAATCTGCAGCTGACGTTCAGTCTGAGCGCTCAATTTCAAATACACATGCACACACTCTTGGACACACACTCTTGGACACACACTCCTGGACACACACTCGGACACGCTCTCTTGGACACACACTGTTCCTCCACAGCTCAGAGTCCAAAGCTTCAGTGAGACACAAGGAGCTGCTCCTCCTGCTCTGGTTCACCCTCCCCCTCAAGGAACACTCCCCTTCTACAGGGTGCGAGAACCCCCCACTTCACCCACCCACACACACACATACACACAAACACAGGAGTTTGTATTTCTATTTTTGTTAGTACATTGTATTTACTTTCATTGGTTAGTGTAGCCTGTGTGTGAAGCTATCAATTCACACATTTAAGCTCTAAATGTACAGTAACTTCTCACCTAAAATTGAGGATCCACACTACATGAGCTGTGGTCCTCATAAGGCTTACTCGTCCTGTCAAGGTAGGCCACTATGCTTTGAACATGTCCTAAAAGGAAGACAGTACCAGATAAAAACACAAACACACACACAGTGAGTCTATAGGAGGGGCCAGCCTGCTGATGTGTTTGGTGTTAAAAACATTCATGGACATTCTCTCAGGTGGGAATAAGTGTTGATTGGACTAATAAACACTTTAGTGAAGATGAGGAGGAACATCATGAGGAAGACGCTGGTCTGCTGCTGTCAGACCATTTCTAAGGATAACTCTGTTACAATCAGGAAGAGTTCTGCTTGTGTTGCACCTATGCATTTTTGTGATTTTATTTAGTCCTTCAGTTCATCCTACTATTATTTATTTCAATGAATACTGAGCATGCTTCAAGACATCTTTCACGTTTTCATGTACATTCTTTTGTCTGGATTTTGTTGTGGCCAGCACGGTGGAGCAATTGGTAGAGCTGCTGCCTCTCATCAAGCAGGTCGTCCTGGTTCAAATCCTGGTCTAGGGGCCTTTTTGGGTGGAGTTTGTATGTTCTATTCATGCATGTGTGGGTTTTCTCCAGGTACTGTCCTCCGGTTTCCCACAGACCAAAAACATGCATGTTAAGGCTAATCGAAAACTCTAAATTGTCGCCAGGTGTGAGTGAGAGAGTGAATGGTTGTTTGTCTCAATTGTCTCTTTGTGGTCCTGTGATGGACTTGTGACCTGTCCAGGGTGTATCCCACCTCCCACACAGTGATAGTTGGACATGAACACCAGTGACCCCGCGCGACGCAAAAAGTAAGACGCGGGTAAAGATAATGGATGGATGGATGAATGGATAGGTTCTGTTGTGTTTTCCTGTCCATCCATCCATTATCTTTAGTACCATCTTTTCCTTTTCCAGTCACGGGGTCACTGGTGCCCATGTCTAGCAGACACTGTGCGAGAGGCAGGGTACACCCTGGACAGGTCTCCAGTCCATCACAGGGACATATAGAGACAAATGAGACAAACAACCATTCACTCTTTCACTCACAGCTAGGGACAATTTAGAGTTACCAGTCAGGCTAAGATGCATGTTTCTGGTATGTGTGAGGAAACCGGAGTATCTGGAGAAAACCCACACATGCGTGGAGAGAACATGTAAACTCCACCCAGAAAGGCTGCCAGGCCAGGATTTGATACATGGCAGTCTGATCGCTGAGAGGCAGCAGCTCTACAAACTGCACCACCGCACTGCCCATAGACAATAAGTGTAGAGTTAATTGCCCTCCTGAACTGATTCCAAATCTTAACTGCCCAGATCAATATTGGTTTAGAAGTGTAGGTTGATACTGATTGTTTAAAAGGCAGCCGAGGGCAGAGTAATGCAGATGGGGAGCTGAATCTAATTGAGGCCCTTTCCAAGGTTACCCAACTGGGAGAAGGGGTATCCTTCCCCAACCAGAATAGTAGAGCTCTGATATTAGCTTCCCGGTAATATCCAAAAAAGCTAAGTCTGGTCCTCTGGACATTCAAAAAACAAAACAAAACCGGTAATAGTGCATGAAATTAGGAAGTGACATGCCTCCAAATCTGTGGGGCCGATGTAAGACCCTCCTGACAATCCGTGGATTCTTTTAATTCCAAATAAACATTGACAACTGGCTGTTCAGACTGGTAAAGAATGATTTAGTAAGGAAGATTGGCGGATTCTGAAACAGGTATAGAAATTTAGATAGGATATTCATTTTTCCAGTTTATTGTACCCCTAGACTCTAACGTGTGAGGCAGAGATTGCTATGTAGCAATGTCCTGCTTAATATTTGCCATGAGAGATAATTAATTAGTTTTATAGAGGTTCTTCTTATACTGTGCCCTGGCCAGGACATAGTGTGAGATAAAAAAAATGTTTTTACCTCCCCTCCCCTCACATTTTCTCTTTTCCATACTTTTGTCTGCTTGTCTGTCTAAAACAGGTCTCACTTGTAAATTAGTCTCCGAGGCTTGATGTGATTAATCTGTATAAATAAAGGTTGAATGAATGATCTCGAGTTACCCAAATGCCAAGGAACCAGTAGGGATTAACCTGTCTAACTAAAAGTTGAATGAATTTCAATTTTTAAAACTAATTTAAAAAATGTACGGTGTCTAAGATTTTTTTTTCTATAGAGATCACAGGCATCAGCTCCCTCTTTTCAAGATTAACCTTATAGCCAGATATTTTCTCAAAATTTTTTGAAGCAAAGTAAGTTGTTCAGGAATGCTGGTAAGAGGGTCTGATCTATACAAAAGCATGTCATCTGCATACAAAGAAACTTTGTTCTCTGTACCTAATCGATTAATCTCCTGAAGGCTGGAGCTTTGCCATAATGCTACAGCTAGGGGTTCTATCGCTAATGCAAATACAAGTGGTTAGAGCAGGCACCCCTGTTTCATACCTTGTTGCAGTTCGAAGTATCTGGATATATTACAGTTAGTGTGGACTGCGATTATTGGGAAGGTATGTATCAACCTCATCTATGGTATGAATTTGGGACCAAATTTAAATAACTTTAGAGTCTCAAAGAGATAACCCCACTCCACTCAGTCAAATCATTTTTCCACATCTAATGAAAGAATGACTTTGTCACAGGTGTGCTCGATTGGACTAGGAGTGTACAACACACCAAGCAGCCACCTAACAATGAAGAAAACCTGATGGGTTTTTGACAAATCCCATCTGCTCAGGTGAGACAATTGTGGTGTTCACCCGCTCAAGTAATTTTGCCAGGAACTTTGCAAAGATTTTTACATCAGTATTTAAAAGCAAGATAGGTCTATATGAGCCACAGTTTAGAGGATCTTTATCTTTCTTAGATATCAGTGAGATTATAGCTTGACAAATGGACAGTGGCAATGTCTGTGTAGCAAGTGACTTCTCAAACACAAACATTAATACGGGTGTGAGTAGACTTGAAAATTTCTTTAAAAACTCAGGGAAGCCATCTGGCCCAGGAGATTTCCCATCTTTCATATCACTGATTGCAGAATTTCAACTACAGACAACTCCCTTTCCAAATCCCCAGCAAGATCAAGATGAACTCAAGGACGTTTAATATCTTTGAAAAAGTTCTCTATGTTTTATAGGCTAGCTAATGACTCAGTTGTGTACAATGATTGGTAAAATTTATTAAAACATGTATTAGTTCTGGCATTGTCGTGACGTGCAGCTCCCTGGTTGTTGTTAATTACTGGAAAAGATTGGTTGGCTGACTGTCGCCACAGCTGATGGTTTGAGCCCCTCAGTTATGCCTTTAATGCCTCCCAGACAGTACAGAGTGGGATTCCTGGTGTTTGGTTAACAAAGAAAAAAAATAATTTCAGTTGTAAGATAATTTGGTGAAGTGTTCGCCAGATAAGAGTAAGGAGTTGAATCTCCAAGGACGATAAACAGATTTTGTTACCGGGATAAGCAGTTTCATAATAAGTGCACCATGGTCTAAGATGACCATGGCCCCATAGTCACACTCTTTCACCAAAGGCAGAGTTTGTTTATTAAAAAAAAAAAAAAAAAAAAGTCAATTCAGGAGTACACCTTATGAACTGGGGAAAAACTGAGTATGATCTTGAAGTAGGATTATGGAAGCACCATACATCAGCTATGCCATAAAATTCAAAGAATTTATCGATTGAGCAGACATAATCAGGGTAGTTTTTCCCATCTAACTATGGTCAAAAGAAGAAGGCACACAATTTGTGTCTCACCAGTCATAAGGTTATCTGTTGACATATTCGATGTGTTCGAGAAAAGAATATTAAAAACTGTAGTTGTCCCATTTGGGAGCATATATCAAAACCCAGATTACAGTGTGACAGCGTGTATAACTTCCCCACTACCATAACATACTGCCCGGCAGTATCAGCATGCACACTTGAAGCTGTAACTTGTACCTGCTTGCCAACTATAATTTTATGGGTAGTTTTTTATTTTCTTTGTTTTGTAATTTTCTTTTTAATTGAAATGAAATGAATAAATAAATAAAATGAAAATGAAAATGAAAATGAAATGAAAATAATAGCTACTCCTCTTGATTTGGATTGGAAATTGTATTGAAACACCTGACCAGACCATTTTTAACAAACTTTCCACTATCTGCAGAATGCACATGGGTCTCCTGTAGAAAGGCAATATTGTAGCGTGTGAAGAAAGGAGAGACGAAAGGATTTCCCACAGTCAACTTTTGGCTCTTTTCCACTGCTCGGTGCGGGTCGGATCAGATTTGTTCAGTTCGGATTGGCTCACGTGTAGTTGTGTTTCCATAACATTTCTGTACCCCTT
>JAVCKU010000042.1:23673340-23683374 GCA_032273985.1 Hypsolebias coamazonicus | reverse complement strand
TTTCTATTTTATTGAAAAATAGCAAATCAAATACTAACATCCTGTTTTTACTGATAAATGGCTATGCAATTTGTGTTTGAAGTGCATATAATTAAAAAAAACCTTTATCAAGAGCAAAGAAAAAGAAGTAAATACTTAGTTTTTAATTCTAATCTTATGCACAGCATCACATCAACATGACTGCTGTGGTACATGTAGACCCTGAAGCCACCTTCCTCAAGTGAAGAGTAGCTAACTCTTAAAATAAGTTGTTAAATGTCACCAGATAATATAACCCTTACATCATCACATAACCTAGACTTTGGCTAATGTTAGCATTTTACACCTACAGTACTCTTCTGATATATATGATTAGTCACAGCACAGACGATTATCCTAAAGATTTGGTGCAATTTACGTCTTTTTGTGTGTGAATAAAACAGTGTCTGAACCACTGCATTTTGAAAATGCAAATGAGTTATTCTCTGTTAAAACCATCATTCAGTAGGAAAAACTAAACAGTAAGGCACAGATAAAACTGACCATGTGCAGCATGTACCGGTATGTGCAGGCAGCAGGATATCTGGTCTTTTAACTACTGGTCAGCGCCAAACACACCTACGCTAGAAGGTTGGAGATAATCATAGAGTCATGTTTGTGTTTGCAAGAACAGAGCCTTGCTAAATGAGCATACCTAAAAAAAGCAAAAGATCATAGTTTTAAAACTGCCTGCATGGTGCTCGGCTCCAGTTTTTATATTTTTCCAAAGTAATCACCTGCAAGCAGCCATTTGACAGTTCTACACTCAGATATGTCCAGCTTCAGTGAAATATGACATTTTACTGTCAAAATCAATAAATAAATAAATAAAATAAAAGTGAAGCTGAGTTCATTAGGTTGCAAACATCTTCACCCTTGAGTGCTATTAACGCTGCATACCTCAGCCTCTGGAACTCATCATTACTTAAGATAATTTTGACAGAATAATAACCGCTACCAAAAAAAAATAAAGCCTGCCAAAAAAAATAGTCTTTGCAGGGTTCTGGTGAAGTCTAGAAGTGAATATTCAGGCTGTAGTAGGCTGCCCATTACATGAGAGAGCTCCATGATGATTTTCACCATGCACTAAACCTTAGTAGCAAGGTGCTCATGGGTGAGCCTGGTGGTATGGGTGACCTGAGATGGTGCCTACGAGCACTGGCATGGCTAGGCTGTCAAGGATTTGAAGTAGGATTACATTATTGTCTTCATGACAAGGTGATGACATAAAAGTTAGCAGCAAAAACTTTATTTGGTGAGCACGTAATGTGGAACAGCGTCTTGATTGCCTTCACACTGAAGGTTTTCCACGTTTGCCAGAAACCATACATTCTAATGAGTTGGATGGGTCATGGAGAGCACAGTGGGGTTGTCAACTTGTGTGAAGGGGGCCTTATCTTTGAAGCGCTGTATTTTGTTAGACTATTCCCAAATAAGTCACAAATTAAAACAGAAAAAAGGCAATTCTATAGGCCACTCAAATACCAATAAACTCATAGGGACAAATCCTGTTGACCTCTTATTGTACATCCCTGACCAATAAATCCTTAATGAAACCACACAACAGAATGCCTAATGAAAAAGAACCACAAACCTGGCTTGCATAACTTTTAAAATCTCTGTTCTTTTAATAAAAATCCAAACCCGGCTAAATGCAAAACCCGTCAACAGCAAAATGATCCATTTAAAGCATTTAAATGTCAACCGTTTCTCTGTGACTAGACTCTTGGCTAATGGCTCACTGCTGCCTAATGCCTTTTAAATGTTTTGTATGTGTCCAGAGCCTTTTAAAGACAAACACCTGAACACCCTCCACCTTTTTTAACAGTGTTCTATCTCATAAAAGAACACGGTTCTGTAAGGTTTACAATCCACAAGAACCTGATTGGAAACAGACTTCTTGGCATTACACATCATTTTTAAGTATAACTTGCCAAATGATTAATTCCTCAGTGCTGCTGACTGATCTTCAAGGACTTCATATAAATTAATTTTCAAGAAGGTAAGCCTCTTCATCTAATGTTGTCACTAAATATAAAAATGCTCCAACTATCTGATGTTTAAAAGATTTACCTTGAAAACAAACATCTCTCCCCGCAGCATAGCAACAGTGTCAAAGTTGCCTTCACATATATTGGGTCCATAGTGGTCCGGTTTGTCAGTGGTCCTGGGTCGGTCAGGGTGTCGAGGAGGTGGCTGAGGTGGTCTGGGTTCTGGCCGGCGGGGGGTCACTGTAGGCAGAGTGTGGGTGGGGCCACTGTCACCTTGCCCTTCACAAAATAAATGGACACGTGACACTGATGCTCTTTAGATGAACTTAAGTCATACAAATATTCAAATTCATTTTATCACATGGCATTCAAAGTTTGATCATATCAGGACAATATATCTTTTTTTTTAATTCATGAAACTTCATTTTTAATTAATTTGATTTTTTTTTTTACAAGTAATTAACATTTGACAAAAAAAACATATGTTAAAATGCATAAAAACAAAAATCGACTTATTTAGAAAACATTTTAATCTTTTTGGCATTTTTTTTTTTCTTCATCACAAAGCATTTATTGGTAAGCATTTGGAAAATGAATATGTTCCATTAACAACTTTTCTGCACATACATTATAAAGAGTATACTGTGTAAACATCCGAAGAGTCAACCAATGACAACATAAACAAATTGAGTATTTTTCATACCATAGATTTGTTGTATGCCTTGCCGGTCATCATCAGGTAGCTGGAAGTTCTCAGTCTCCATCCACTGATAGAAGGGAGCCATGATGGCCAGGGGGTTGCTGGAGTGCTCCAAACCCAAGGCGTGTCCCAGCTCGTGGACCGCCACCAAGAAGAGATCATTACCTGAAAGAACATGAAACAAGTTGGTAAACACACAATAAACTAACAAACATTATAACAGTGATGTCAGAGAAAATACATGACTTTCTAGATTTAAAATCACATCATACATGTTTAGTGTAGAATATTCATTCTATTAGGACACTATTTAATTCTATTAAATAACATTCTATAAATAATATGTAATATCCACATAATATTTGCTTAGTATTGCTAAAATTAGAAACATCTCAACTAAAAGTGATGCAGAAAAACTGGTTCATGTTAGTATCATATCTAGACTGGACTATTGCAATGGTTTGTTTACTGAGTGTCCAAATACTTCTTTTAAAAGTCTTCAATCCAAAATGCTACTGCCAGAGTCTTAACTAGAGTTATTAGGAGAGATCATATCTCTATTCTAACCTACAATGCTCTCAACAACCTAGCTTCATCTTATATTTGCAATCTTATTGTTCCATATTTTCTTAACACACTATCACCTTCATGCTTGCTCAAGATGAGAATCTGCGATCAAGTTGAACTCAAGCAGTGTGCTCCTCAGATAATTAATGTTATTAATTTATATATCCAGGTCTCTCTTGTAAATGAGCCCCTGAGGCTCAATGAGATTAACCTGCCTAAATAAAGGATGAATGAATATATGAATGTTTTTGTTCAGTGCCCTGAGATGGTTTCTGTTGTGACTTAGCACTTTATAAATAAACTGCATTTAATTTAATTTAATTATTAATTCATATTAAGACACCACTGGGAAAAACCCAGTACTTCACTGTGACACATACATTAGTAATAACAAGTATCTGTTGTTCCATTTTCTTTATGGTTTTGACAAAAACTCCAGTGTGACATCAACACAGGCGTGCTGATGAGAGCTGATATGAATCTACATACATTCACTTGTAACCCATTAAAGCCCTGTTTTCCACAGCAGCAGGGTCTTATTGACTCACTAATAGTCCAGTTGTAACCACTAAATTTACTTCATATAAACACAAAATAAAATGTAAAAATCTGACTTTTATTTTAATATATAAAACCGTAGGATTGTCTTTTCTAGCCTATTCCTGTAGGTTTATACCTTATGTGAAGCTGGCCCACAGCTGGGTATTTCCCTTGGTCAATAACTCTTTGTTGTTGCACACACAGGACTGTGGCCTGAAAGAGTTTGACTCTAAAGCCATTTTGTCTGCCCCATAATTAGCTACGATGATTGATCACGTTTGCCAATGACATCCTGCATTAAGGAAACTAAGACGTGGTGATGTCATGCACAAGAAATGAAAATGCACTGCATGCCCTTCTGCACTTACTATCTTTTTAAACATGAAAAGATGCACACCATTCACTCCCCCCCTTTGACTTTCTGTACTTTCAGTCACATGACTGTCCTCATGGCATGCTGAGTTGCAGCTAACACTCAAGGAGAGAATACAGCGGTAGACAAGAAATAGTGCGAGAGATAAAGCTGAAGACGGATGAAGAGCGAGTGAGGAGATAAAGAGGCCTTTGTTGAGTAACTGTGACATGCATTCAGCTGGACAGAAAGAAAAGCAAATGTACACCTCAGAAGTCTTTATGCAGTTAAAAGTTTGGCCAGTGCAGCTGCTAGTTTCTCTGACTACCGTTGAATTTTGTCAGTAATGCTTTATTTGAACTCCCTGCAGGTTTCTTCTCGTTTGTCACGTCTCACAGCTTATTCATCACCAAAAGGGGGATGTCCAAAGAACAAAAGGACAGAGCAACACCTTGACAACCAAAACACACTTCCCAGGCCTACTCTGCCTTTATTCCAGTAACTTGCTTGCCTCAATTGATATAAAATGGTTTTGAAAAAAAAATCTAATGTCCAAAAATATGTTTTTTGTTTGTTTTTTTTAACTTTTCTCATCAGCTGATACCCATTCTATACATGCGGCTATTGATTTTGAAAATGTCGGGGCTCAGCAAGAAGGATGTTTTTTAATTCAATTGGTAATTTGTGTTGTGTTAAGGTACATCTTCATTTGTGTTTGTATAAAACTGTGGTAACATTTACAGCCTTAGAAACTTCTTGAGTGAAAACTAATATCGCTATCATTTATTATTATTTTATTTTTTTAAACCATCATAATGGTTTTGAAGCACTATTTTCAGAAACATTTATCTATAGTTAACTAAAACTCAAATTTGAATTTAGATTTGTTTGAACCTTTAGTTAACAAGCTCAAGTAAAAAAAAAATGTTGCCTTTACTGACAACCCTATAGAGTGTATGTACACATTTTTAACATATCTTAAATGTAGTGCCCTTGATAGCTGAGGTTTATTAATATCTGTCCAGTGATTCATGAAGTATTTCCCTAAAGACAGACAGAAAAACAAAAACTAACATTAAGATAACAATCTGAACGATGATCAATGTCCTGCAGGTTGATCTATGAACTGCATAAGAAGTATAAAGAGAATCCTGGATTATTGAGCACACATCAGGATATAAAGAGAATCAAGATCAAATGGGACGTTGAAGTTGTTGCTTTCATTCCCGTATCCCTTGACAGCAATTTTAATGTTTAATAAGTCAAGCAGACAGAAATGCCAAGTAAAAATTGGGCCACAAACAACCTTGTACTGCACAATAAACATAAGTATTACAGGAAGAAAATCCAGAATTGTAAGAGGAGAAGCGTCTCGTCATGAAACATAAACTTTATGTGTTTAGTGTTTCATGAAGGAGATGTGGCAAGATGAAAAGACTCTTTAGTTCCTGTTCTGAAGAGAAAAGTCTTAGCTCAGATAGAATGGGAGTCAATGTTAGTTTGGGTGTGTCCTCTGAACTTTGAAGGACTTTAGAGTCAACCAAACGTCTTAGCAGTGAGAAACACTGGGTGAACAAGACAAAAATGCTACATCTTGATAGGCTAGTCACGATAACAAATTTTGCTGGCGATGAATTTTCTCAGAAACTATTGCAATAAACGATAATATTGTTTGAAATTTGACAGTAATTAGAAATTGTCAAATTTAAGAAAAAAAGTTGATTAATTTATTTTGAGTGTAATACCTTTTTTGACCACTAGATGGCAGTATAAGACTGTGAACCAAGATGGATAGTGAGGGAGCGAGCAGCGTGTCTCTAAGAAAAATGGGTTGGAAGCCCCTTAACATGATGTGGGCTGTCTCTCCTTCCTTGTTTTCGGTTCTCAAAATGACAGACACTTGGTGTGGTTTGAGCTCTTTAGCATAGCATTTCTCACACAAAGCTTTTTAATTAAAAAAAAAAATCAGTAAACAAGTTCTCTGCTTCTTTTTGCAGAGAAAAACAATTTTTTACATGAAGGTACGGGCTTCAACCATGAATTTTGGAGCTTCGACAGGAGTTTTTTTTCCTGAGGTCGACCTTTTAGCCTAGCTTGTAGCTTAGCTTCATTTAACGAAGAGAGAAGCAAAGAAGAAACGATAAAGCCAATGAAAATTAGGTTGATAATTTTCATTTATCATGCAGTTAATTGATTTATTGCGACAGCCCTACAACTTCATGTAAAACTTGAATATTTGTGGGAGCATGAAGAATTTGTTTGCAGAAATATGGAAAGACTTGACAACTCAGAAGTTGATATGACAATTATCAACCTACCAAGTGAAACATTTTGTTGTAAAATCTCCACCAATCATAACACTTAAACTGTGATTGTGTGGAGAATGTCAATTATATCAAAATTACCTCTTCTAAATTGATGATGTATCTACTGTGAAGTATTGAGATATAAAGCTCCAAACAACACTGCAATCTCAAAACTTGTTTTTGCCAAATTCTCACCAATGGACACATGGGAATTTTTTTTACAGTAGTCTTTTGCATCATGATGTACTGCAACAAAAAAAATCAAATCACAATATTGCTGATCGACATGAACTGCACATTTTGTTTGTGTCTTCAACGATTGCCAAATTTTGGTTGAAGAAGAATAATTAAATGTAATATTTGGCCAGCATGTAAAATAAAAACAATTTACATACAGTATGAAAAGCTGGTATAGTCTGTTTCTTTGTTGTTTAACAACAGAAATAGCCAAATTTGGAAAAACCATACCAGCAAAGTAATGGATCCATTAGCACGAATACTTTCAGCCAAAACTGAGAACACTAAAATTTTGCAAAAGCTAGGAGTCAACATTTTATCAATATCAGCCTGGAAGGCTGCAAGAATCCCATAATTAAAAGGAGACTCTGTCAGTCTCAAGAGCAGATTGTAATTTGGTTGAACTTTGCTTTTAAACTGTGTAAGTGGTTAGCGCAACGAGGGGACTGAACTTCAGATCTCCCTGAGTGGAACACTCTCCCACTTACTGTGGCATTCCATCATCCCTGTGATCTGCTCTGAAACCCACCACAGACACACACTTATATACAAGCACACACACATGCACAAGAACACACAACCATTAACTGTGTCTGCAAAGCAAATGTAAATAATCAGGTGAGTTAAAAGGTACAAACAAAAGTCTGACAAAGAGGTTCTCTAAACTCTTAACTTCTGTATAGGATTAGTTAATTCCTCGACATCTATGTTGAGATTTGGAGGAGCTGAGCACAAAAGCAGTGATGGATGAGATAAGGTTTGGGCAGTAACTGAAGTCTAAAAAAGCCTGAAGTATCTATAGTGCATGTGTGTTCCTGGAGCAGCATACTGGTTAATGGACTAGTACACAAGAAAACTGAGACACAGCCTGGGATGCCTACAAGTGTCTGAGCTTTTTCAGTGGGAGGTATGGTAACAAATGGTGTGGTTAATTGTACTGTGCCACATACAGTTAGCCAAAGCTTAAAGTCACAGGGGAAGCTGTCTGTAATCTATTACACAATCCCATCTCGTTCACTGAAACCACTCAAATCTTTGGTTCCACCTAACATTTCAATAAAAGCCTGCATCATGTCATTTAGAGTCAGCTAATATGTGCTCTTTGCGTTTGTTTGATTTGATATCTTAAAAAAATAGGTAAAAGTCCTTAAAATACAAAATACTGTTACTGTTTACCTTGTACATTGTGGTTCCCTATGGTCCACGGTTCTTCAGAGTCAAAATGCGTGTCCCCACCCATTCCAGGTCCAGGGAAGTAGGCGTGAGCTAGGAAGCCCCCCTCCCCATCAAAAGGAGAACTGTCTCCATGAAAACCCGAAGCAAAAAAGATCATGATGTCGGGCTCCTTGCGACGGCCATATTTGATTTCCTGGTAGGAGATTTCATCAAAGGTCAGTGGGGTGACACTCTCCCAGACTTTAAAGGCCCGCCGGATGGCCTCATATGAGTTATACTCTCCAATTTTAGGGGTGTAGTTCTGAATGCTATAGGAACAAAAAAACATAGAAAAGAACAGAAAAACCTATAACAGTTTGCATAAGGCTGTTTAAGCTGTCTGAGCAACAAGCTTGAACAAGATGACTGAAAAACTACATTAAAGGTTATTCCCACATTTTCATTTTGTGTTTCAGAAAATAAACAACATTGGACAGTTTTTAAGTAGCATCAACAACAAACTACAGGTCTTTTTGTGAAATGCCCTCGTCTTGTTACCTGTAAGTGAGATGGCTTTTGTTCCATTTATGTCCAGTGAGTGCATAGCGCTTGCGCCGCACGTTGGTTTTGATCTGCCCTCCAAACTTGTCAGGCACGCCGCAGCGAGGTCTCTTCATGGCGCTGAAAGAAATCAGGAGCAGGACGGTGTTATGTGTTTGAACGATAATAGAGAAGATGGAGGGTGGTGTGGTGTTACAACCCCTCCAAGGTTTCACTGAAGTCTGAGTATTCCCTGTAGTTTAACTTGTACTTGTGTTGTTTGAACTGTCCTTTACAAAAAACTGCGAGAGCATGTTTTATTAGCAATGTTACGAAGAAAGCAGGGGAGGGAATTTAACTCTATTTTATGTATAACATAACAGTAATTTTCCTATGTT
The DNA here is from genome assembly GCA_032273985.1 of Hypsolebias coamazonicus. Taxonomy (NCBI): domain Eukaryota; kingdom Metazoa; phylum Chordata; class Actinopteri; order Cyprinodontiformes; family Rivulidae; genus Hypsolebias; species Hypsolebias coamazonicus. The sequence goes on along the minus strand of JAVCKU010000042.1, from coordinate 23,674,570 downwards.
ATAAAGACCTCCTCAAACCGGAAGACTAACTATTTAACACAATGAGAGTACCAAAATGGACTGACAGGCAGTATATAAGGTTTAGTTATTTTTTTAACGAATGAATGAGTGAATTCATCATAGCAAACCCCTGCTGACCTGATGGTCTGAGCATCCATCTGACCCGTGACCTCCAGACCGTAGAATCGCTGCATGTCACTGATGGCACTGGACAGAATCTGAGCTGATCGCATGGTCGACATCTGTCGGCTGGCTTGGGGCAAGTAACCATACATCCTCAGCCATGACTACATATGAACAAATACAAAAAACAACAAGAAAAAAGAAAAAAAAAAACGTTAAGAATTTTACTAAAGAAACAAGTGTTAGTTGCTTTAGGAGAATGTGGTTACTCTGTGTTACTACTGAGAGCCATGCACAGCTTCAGCTTGTTACATGACGTCATGACAACGATAAAAGCAGACATTCTGAGAACACCTTCACATCTGAGTGAGCATCCGTTTAGTTTTGTGATTATAAAATAAAGTATGTAGGGTGGAGAGGTCCAACGCCTCTGGCTGTACTGCAAGAATTTGGGGGGACGGGTGGGCTTGTGGAGGCTGGAAGTGGTGACAGACTGCAGAGAGAAACCCTGACATTTGACCCAATCACAGATGACGCAAAGCCTATTCCACCTGTCAAGTTGAAACCCAATACGACAGGCACATGCACTTACACTCTCACAGGAAGGCTCAAACATACTGCACTGAGTAGCTACTCCTGCATGTGGACAGTGGAAGATAAATAGGAAAACGAAAGAACTAAATATTTGTGTGCACATCTCAAGTTCACACACAACTTTCATATCTCAAGCGAGCTCAAAAAATGTCTGTATTTGTCTACACTCTCTTTTCAAGCAATAAAACCATACTCTCCTACTACGTACATACAAAATAATGTATAAAAAGTGCCCTAATCACATATATGTGCTGCCCACCAAACTGTTAGTTAGAGACCTACCACTATGAGGCATTTATTGGAGTTATTAGAAAAAAAAATACCACACAGTTCCAAGAAAACCCTTTTATTTGTGGTTTACCCTGGTTTTCATCACTGCTATTCCTCTATAGAAATTTAACATGACTCAATCAATAAAAAAAGTCAAGAACCAAATGTTTTCTGCTGAGAGAAACTCATATTGTCAATGCTTTTGCTGGCTGCCAAAGTAAAAATATTAATCAAATAAGTAGC
>JAVCKU010000042.1:23587044-23598409 GCA_032273985.1 Hypsolebias coamazonicus | reverse complement strand
CACACACACACCCCCCCCCACACACACACACACACATAGTTCATATACAGTCATGATTATGCTAACACACACTAGCAACATCAAACCATCATTTCCAGTTTTCTCTGGATGAACTGCCTGCTCCACTAAACTTAAAGTTTCTGTGTAATCAGATTACACACTGACTCACAGCTGAGTCAGTGTGTAATCTGATTACACACTGACTCAGCTGTGAGTGGGCCTGTAAAAAGTCACTTCAGTGCAAACAGCTGGAGCTTCTGAGACTCTGATTTAACAAAACCGAACGAACAAACTTTGATTCTTCAGCGCTCGTTTTGTGACGAGACGTTTTGCAACAAACGTTAACTTTAGTACAAGAGCTTGGATTAAACTGGATTATATGCTCAAAGAGGACGACTTTAAAATCCCCAAACATGAAAAAACAACTGGTTGTGAAACTTGGAGGACACTTTGACCAGAGGACGCTGTCGGCCCACTGGTTTGGAACCACTAATCTTTTTAGCAGCAGTGAAAGAGCTGAGGGCCGAGTGCTCAAGACCCATTGTACATTAAAAGACACGTCGACAACAGTTGGTGAAAGAACTCCGTTTGTCACAACAAGGGAACCCACAAATGGACTAAACTTCATTTTCATGTTGAGAAGGAGAGAAAAGCTGAATCATTTAATATTTATCACTTTGCTTTACTGACGGAGTTCACGGAATAAATGTTTGTTGGTGCAGAGCAGCAGCATGGAGGAGGCTTGCAGCTCGGCACGTCTGCAGGAACTCACCACACAGTCGAGTCTGGACACACGTCTCATGGCTGTGGCCTCCTGAAGAAGGCTGCATCATCTCTGAGCAGTCAGGACTTCTCTCACCGCCTGGGCCCAGACGAGCTCGTCTTAATGGAGGTCAATAACAAAAACTCATGGACCAGAGTAAAACTCCAGGCTACATGTCTCACGGATGCTGCGACACGTTCGTGCGTCCTCACCGGCGGACGAACAAACTCTGAGCCTCCGCCGAGCTTTGTCTCCAACTTTTTCTCACACACATTCCCACGCTGTCCCGACACGTCGTGAGGAAACAGCTGAGCAGACCCTTCCTGCCTCCCCCACCATTCAATGGATGTGAACAAAAGGGCTCAGTGTGGTGGTGTGGGGGGGGGGTAGTCTGGGAGAGACAGATGGGTCAGAAGGATGGACAGAATAATGATGAGGGACGGAAACGGGAGAAACAAGGGAGAGGAGGGGGCTCGTTAGGACAAACACCGAGGCCTTTGAAGGCTCTGGCACACAAAGAGTTGAAGAGCGATTCACGACGCATGATGCTTTGTTTGTTTGTGTGTTTGTATTTGTGTTTGTTTGTTTGTGTTAGTTTGTTGTGTTAGTTTGTTGTGTGTGTTTGTTTGTTTCAGCTGCTCCTTCCTCAGATTGTTTTGACACCAGATGTTCTCCTGACTCAACACTGAGCTACCACAGCCTCTGTGTGGAGCAGAGAGCTGCATCTAGAACACCCGGGGGTGTAGATGATGGGGGTTAAGTGCCTTGCTCAAGGTTCCAGAGTGGAGCAGATGAGGGTGGAGGCAGGTGTGGGTGTTTTACCATCCAACCCACATTTTGATGTTGTCGGTGCAGGAAGTCAAACCGTCAACCCTCCAATCACAGGCCCACCTTGTCTAGCCTCTGCACCACCACTCCCCCTCGTGACAAATGATGGTAAAATTATAAAATGGATCAAACTTTAAGTTCCTCTGTGCATCTTTAGGTTTGTTCTACCCCTGAAATAAATCATGTAATTACAGGTAATCAGATTACATTTACTCAGTATTCCAAGTCCAGTGGAGTATTGTATAGAGTAAGGGACTTATTGAATAATAGTACTTTGTATTTGCTTTATAATTCAATTATAGTCCCGCATTTAACTTATTGTGTAAATGTATGGGGAACAGTGTGTAAAACCATAACTAAGCCTCCCCTGATGCTGCTCAATGATCCAGGTAGAAAAATCTAAAAATGCTAAGTCTGGTCCTCTGGACATTCAAAAAAAAAATTCTCAGACTGAGGAAGTCTTTCGGACGAAAGACGAAACGTTTCTACAATTTTTTTTCTTTGTTTTGGTTTTTTTGAATGTGCAGAGGACCAGACTTAGCTTTTTTAGACATAACTAAGCCTATTTTTATTTTGCAAAAAAGAGCTGTAAGAATTATAACGAGAAAGCATTATTGTCATCCTTCTAGTATTTTGTTTTGTAAATTGAAATTACTTAAGTTTTATGATTTGGTAGACTATAATATTCTTTTACTCATGTATAAAGCTCAAAATTACTTATTGCCATCAAACACTCAAACATTTTTTTGTGAAAAGGAAAAGTTGTTATAATTTAAAGGGAATAGATTTAGTTGTAAAGCCAAAGTATAGAGCCAGTAAGGGTCGGTCTACTACAACACAGGGAATAGGTCTATGGAATAATTTGGATAATGATGTAAAAAAAAGTGGAGTCAATGTTTGTATTTAAGAAAACGATTAAAACTATTTTGTTGAAAAGATACATATAAGTTAATTAATATCAAATGAATTCTAAACGGTAAATTTTTATTATTTATGTGTTTTACTGTATTATGTATAGATGTTTATCGTTTAAATTGATAGTTTAAATTGATTTTGTTAAGAAGGAGCAGATATGATAAGAATTTTTTCTTCCTCTGCTTCCTTTCATTTAATGTATTGTTTCTGAAACTTGTTTCTCTGTTTTAATGTGGAAATGAATAAATGAAAAAAAAATACTTACTGGAAGACAGAGGAGAGATCACACTTTAACTGGAACACACTCTTCTGTCCCCCTTTTAAACAGATCCACCATCCCACTCTGCCAGTCAACACTTCCTCTAATATCCACACAATGTTGCAAAGACATATCAACCAGAGCCTTGATGAAGCTCTGCTACCACAGAGCTACCCCTGGTCATGACTGGACCAATGCCCAATCCCCTGACTTATCTTCCTCCATGAAAGATGTGCTGGTGCATTAGGAAGGTCCACAAAGTGTCCCTTCCTCTGCCAGATGACATCACTGGTTGAGATCAAGATCAGTGTGGTGTTAGTGGACAAACTGTGATTAGCACAGAAGTCCAGAACTGCTCAGGTTCAGATCAGAGGCAACGTCTCCCATTCATGTCCCTCCAGGTCACACTGTTGCCACTCACATAGGCATTGACGTCCCCAAGCAAAATAAAGGAGGCCCGAGATCAGGGCTATCCAAATGTCGGCCCGGGGGCCAAATCAGGCCTACAGATGAACTCAGATCGGCCCCCCCAATGGGTTCGTTTTAAATAAAACTGGATTTTAAACCATAAAGCAAACTAACGACAATAACTGTTGGACATCTGGCCCCTGAGTCATGGGTTTGAATAACTGTGGTGCCCTGTTAGGTGGATAGCACTGCTAGTACCTACTAGTACTCCTGATAAGGAAAACTAGTCAGAACTTGTCCCCTATGGAGAAGTCTCATCTACTGGGAAAAACTCCATACCACAGGCACCAAGCCAGTATAGGATACATGTAAACCCACAACAGACCTGCTTCTCTCTCCATGGGCAATTCTAGGTGGAATAAAGTCCAGCCCTATCAAGGAGATTGTTGCATCCAAATGAACTCTTCTAGCCAGTACCACTCAACCTCCACCCAACCTCATGCACAAGCTCAGGCTCCTTCCTCAGATGAAAGGTGACATTTCATGTCCCCAGAGCCTTGACCAGGGTCAGAGCACCAAGGCCCCCTGTCTTCAGCTGCTGCTCATGGAGTCATGCACCTGACTCATGTGGCCCCTCCTGCAGGTGGTTGGATCACAGGCAGGAAAATCCATATAACTCATTCAGGCTGGGTCCACTAGGTCCTATGGTTAGAGGATCTCCCCCAGGCTTGGCTCAGGGTGGGACTCCAGTAACTCTTGTCTGAGCTCCTTGCTGTCTTCTGTCCATACGAGTATTTCTAAATGTCTCCTTCTGCGTCAGAAGACCCTGACAGGAGCAATTTCCCTCCACAGCACAGCTCCTGGGATCACTCAGGCAAACAAACTGCTCAACATCAATTAAGTGGCAATTCACAGAAAAGATGTTTATAAATTGAGCTTTTTTTTTTTTCAAAGACATCAATATGAGAAATGTGCAGATTTAATTTCTTACTCCATTGTTTCTTAATCATTTGATTTCTTCATGACATTGCATTAAGTACAAACCAAGATCCCTCACTTTATGCTTCTTCATCCAAAACGTTCAGACCCACTGGTTAAATAACAGTTTAGATTTGTCTTCCTTGCTCCCTAGATTTTGAAGTTTAAAAGGAGGACGAAAATCAGCCTTAGCTGTGACCGTATACCCAGCAGGTAAACACAAACACACACGCGCGCTGCAGTGAAATCATTCCGTTTATTTCAGTGTTCTCACAGGAGATGAAAAGGGGCAAAACAAATTTAAGCTTTAAATGCTGATTGTTTATTTTTCCTTTTAAAACCTAGTGCAAACTGCAACCATGGCGGTGATGTGATGTTTGCCCTTTCTGCCACAAGATGTCACTAACTCATAGATTAAAAACCAGTGGTTTACACATCTGTAAGATCAGCTTCTAAAATGAAGAGGTGAAATAAGAATATTATTATACTCAAGTTTCCTGTGTGGAAAAGGTTTTCAGACCCAGCACTTGCTGGAGTGATTCTATATCGTCTGCCTGAAAACAGCTGGAGTGTTGCTGATGAGAGTGATTGTCTGGGTTTCCCTCCTGTTTCCGGACCTCGTGTATTTTTTTCCTTTAATATTTAAAAGAAAAAGTCCAATAATAGCATCAAAAATGGAATCTGAGGAGTCTTCAGATACCAGAACCCAACACAGCAATCACCTGACCAATCAGTCAATCAATCTCCATCCATCCATCTCTCTCTCTCTATTTCTTTTTCACAGAGATTTTAATCCCCCAATGTTTTCCAGAGTTCTTGCTTTACATTTTAGGGCTTTACTTGTTTGAAAGTGTAGATAAACCCCACTGAACAGAACACACTTAAATGGAAGAAAATGCATAAACCATGCAAATTGTTCTTTAAACAAAACACATTTTTTTATTTATTATCTATAAACATTTACAAAACTTCCATAATAATTTGAACGACCAAAAAAAATGACAAAAGTTCTAAATGTAAAAAACAGTGCAAACATCACAGCATATACAATCTGACGTGTTTTCTGACGTCGAAATGACAACATAGTGATTAAAACATCAATATCTGATATTTTATTAGTATTTTGTTGCAGTGAAATGTTATTAGATCAGCTCAACAGACCAGTTTCTGGATGAAATGCCCATTTTAATTTAACACACTAAAAACATGTCCCCTGTCAGAAAACGCTCAGCTGTCATTGAATAATGCCCACATCCTGTTCTCTAAACACGCTAACAGACAACAACTGAATCTCTCTACAACAGATTATCAAAAGTGCTATTTTAAAGAGAAAATCTGATATTAAAAGCACAGCTTCGAACAATAAAACATTTACAATAAAAAGCTTATCTAAAGGTATGGAGTTTTTTTTTTTTTTAACAACATATTTTCCTAATATACAATATAATAACATCACAGCAGAACCATTTACAATCATTAAGCTTCCCGTTATTTATCTGCTTGGAGATGAAGCTTAAAAGAATTCTCAGATTTTAATCTGAATTAAAGACTGAGTCTGTAATTTAACTAGAATCAGTTTAAGTTTTGTAGACCCAGGCTCCAGGCCCAGATTCTGACTTCCTGAGAGAAGATGGTTCTACGGTACCAGCCCAGAAATGAGGAATCAGCTGATCACATTTCTTGTCTTTAATCTGATTTGACTGCTGAGTGAAGGAGTTTACCACACAAGGAACCAAATGCCTAAAACTCAAACATGTTATTTTTTGTTAATTTGAACCCAGAAAACTGATTTACACTCATGACTTTAGTTGTTCAATGTTTGGAGACAAAAACAATGTCTGCACCTGAACTACACAGGTGTAACAAGCCAAGGGTAAAAGCAGCAGCACAGCTTTACTGGTTGTGGAAGCAGCACCTGTTAGTGAAGCAGAGCAAAGGAAATCTGCTTTGTTTGTGCTCTCAGTTCTGGAATGATAAGCAGGATAAATACAGCTTATTGGACAATATGGATCATTTTTAGTCCATCGCTACTTCGCAGTTCATTTTTCACTGACACGCTCTGTCTCGGTTTTTCAAAATAAGATTGGACATGACACACAACTGGCTGACTGATGGATAAGCAGCATGCTCTGCATGGGATTTTTATTCTAAATGCATTATTTTAAAATATTTAGCACCTGCTGTACCTTTGTGCAGCAGGTGCTAAATATTTTAAAATAATGCATTTTGATGGTCATATCAACTGTATTTCAAAACCCAGTATGCGAAAGTAAATGCATGCACGCGACGATTCGCTGTGCAAATTTAACAAGATAAACGCTTAAAAACAATTATTTGTTTGCTCGAAATTATAGTAAATGTGTGTCTCAGTTTAAAGTTTGCTTTAAAAAATGCACTTTAATGGTCGAGCTGACATTCACCGGGCGGTGCAGCTGGCTTGACGGTTCCAAGCAGCAAGTAGAATGAAGGTGGGGAGCCTATAGCAAGCCGATTATATCAGCACAGCAGTTGAGATCTTAAAACTGCAAAGGCGTTCACCATCCGCAGAGTCTATTGTTAACTTTATCAGTAACAGGCACCCCAGGACCACCTCAGATGTTCTGATTGGTCAGAGATGCTTCGGTGGAAAGAACTGGAACCCACTCAACATCAGGCAGGTGGTCGTAATCTTATGGCTGTTGGGTGTATTCACTCATCCTGTTCAGGCTTTCAGCCCAACATGTTAAAGCTGGGAATGACCTCAAAGCTTAAATTGATCAAAAATCTTCATTAAGTGAATAGACTTTCTGGTTCCTTACTTCTTGATCTCTAGTGAACAGAAATATCCCTGAAAGACAAACTTAAAGGGATTTAAATTATATAAAATGATTTGTTCTTAAAAACTTTTAAAGAATATACAGAAAATACATTTTTACTAGATATCTCATACTGACCCGTTTCAATATAACATCCTAGACAGTAAAACAGAGTTCCTACCTCCTAATCCTGCGTAGAGCAGGTGATAATCTCAAACTGATTGTGGGTTTTAGGATGTTCATTCAGTGTGCTTGTTCTAACCAATCCAGCTGGTGTGAGGATTACAGTAGAAAAAGAAGAGCAGCATCCACAGAGACAAAGCTCTCACATACTGTCACACCTGATAACATTCTGACTTGTGTCGTAGTCACTGATATGTTCTGACAGTCAGCTGCGTTTTTACAAACTGCTGCAGTCTTGACCATCCTGCTGCGTTCTGCCCTCCAGCTTTTACTTAGTCCAGTTAACTCTTGTCGTACGCCTGTAGCATGTGCTGCCTGGTTGATCCGGAGCTGCTGCTGCCAAGAACAGAGTCATTAGCTTGTTTCCGCATCCAGTCCAGCATGCAGAACCTCAGCATCAGAAAGAAACCTGGGGAACAAACCAGAACCTGGATTAATTCATTCTGTGTGAAAGTTACTTTTACACAGTCGTGGGTGCAAAGCCTTCAGCATCAAACTGCTTTTATTCTCCCAAACATTTAGTCTTCGTACTCTTCCTGTTGCTTTTGGTTCGTTTCCCATGCTGCCTTTGTAGACTTGGTTTACTAAACGCATAAACTGAGAACAAAACCAGTCCTCCCTCTGAACAAGTAGAGAATAAAAATGAAGAAATGCGGTTTTTGTGAGAGGAAACAGCTCAACTCCTGATAGGCAGCAGTAGCAGAAGGCCTTGATAAATCATGGCCATTGTTTCATTCCCACACTGACACAATAAACATTTGACTCTAAACGCACAGTTCTTATCTCTGAGCCAACAATGAAACTGTCTCTGTCCAACAAATGATTAAAAACCAAAAGGCCACAAAAAGTTTATTATTGTGTTGCTGTTAAGCATAAATGCTTAATTTAAACTGAAAGACTAGATGCACATCACAAACCTTGCAAGGAGTTTAGGATGCAGGAGAGGAAGAGAATGAAGTCTGACAGGGGTTCAAAGTTCAGGAAGGCCAGACCCCAGGTTGTCCCGAAGAGGCAGCTGAGCCCCCAGATGCTGAGAAAAGCCACACGGTTCTGTTTCCATTCATCCCTGGTGCGGATCTCCTGGTAAACGATGAAAAGCATAGCAGCCCCAGATGTCACCAGGACGGCCAAGACTGTCATATTTGTGAAACAAATAGCCAGAAAGGTCTGGTAGGCATCAGTTTTCATCCAGCACCTGCAGAAAACAAACAAAAGGCCAGAAGGCATCACTGCACATGAAACTAGACCTTGTTGTTTGTGCCACAGCCAAATAATACTGTTTTATTTACGTAATCACCTCCAGCTAATATGCACATTTCTTCACAGAAGTACAGGCAATTACAAAAGTACTCCCTCACTTGTTTCTCTTTTAATTTCAAGGTTTTACAACCTGGAATTTAACAAGCCTTTCAGTTTGATTATGAACAACAAACATGCGCAAAATGCTCTAGAAAAATTATAACTGTGGAGAGAGAGACGTAAAGCCGACCATTTCTAATGTGTCCAAAGGCAAATTGAAGACTTCCAAACACATGGAAGGAGACTGTTTAGACTTTAAAAACAAACATCTTGATCATCAAGAACAGCATACAGTATCTGGTGTACATCGAACATTTCTCATCATGCTGTGAACAGCATCCCCAGTGAAGCATGGTGGTGATAGCATCATGCTGTGGGGAGGGTTTCATCAGCAGCAGCTGGGGAAACTGGTGAGGGTTGAAGGAAAGATGGATGGAGCAAAATACAAAGAAACTCGAGACTTCCAGAGATTAGAGAGTGGCACAAAGGTTCAGGTTCCAGTAGGACAATGACCCAAAACACTCCACTAGTTTAAAGGAGACACAGGTAAATGTTCTGCAATGACCCAGTCAAAGCCTGAGCTTCAATCTGACTGAGAAGTTCTGGTTTGATTTAAGGACTGTTGACCATAAGTGGTGTCCTCCAAACTTGTAGGAAGTCAGTGCAAGTGGTTCACAACATCAAAGTTCATGCTCAATAATCCAGGTAAAAAAGCCAACAAAGTTCAGTCAGGTCATCTGGACAGTTTCTTTTCTGAGTTTGTTGTGGCTCCTCAGACTGATGAAGTCCTTTGGATGAAGGATGAAACGTCTCAACAACAACAACAAAAAGAAACCGTCCAAATGACCTGACCTAACTTTGTTGGATGTTTAATGATTATTCAATGAGATTTGGCAGCGCTTACATCCGATACGGATTGTTGATGTCGTCAGCTGGTACCACCTCTGTCAGTCCATAGAAACCACCCACTGCAGCCAGTATAACAACAGAAACCAGCGGGAGACCTGGAGAGGAAATATTCAAAGGTCACACATGGACTCACTTTAAAGCACCATAAGAAATACTTTCAGATAAATGAATTCACACACTCACCAAAGCCTATCAGGTACCACACGTAGGGCTTTGGGCAGGGTCTAAAGACCATGTAAACCAACCAGAAGGTGTGGAACACTTGTACGCCCATCCAGGTGAGGGAGCTGAGCGTGGCATAGTGGAGTAAGGCCCCCACCCAGACGCACACACTCTCCCCTCCCACATTAGCCAAGACCCCAGTAAGATAAAAGAGCAGACTGAGGAAACCCAGGGACACGGCTACGCCCATATGGATGGATATGGACTGATCATTCGATCGTCTTCTAAGATGAGAGTGAAGCAGAAATGAGTTGGATGGGAGGAAGACATTGTGTGTTTGTTGTGTCTCAGGATAGAAATCCTCCAAAGAGGTTGTTTTACCTTCTTCTACAGAAAAACACAATCAGAGCGATGCAGCTGATGAAGGACAAAGCACAGCCCACAGATGAAATGGTTGTGAGGGCCAGCAGGTGGCGCACTGGTTGAAGCTTCGGTTGCTGCCGGAGGAGATGAAGCCATGAGCAAAATAACTTTGTCCACAGAAATAAAACTATCTGTTAACCCAGTTTGATGAATTGTTCAGTACTACTGCACTATTATCATCCTGCTGGTTATTTATTAATATTTGTGTTTGAGCAGTGTGTCTGCAGCAGGTCTCACCACCAGCACAGTGAAGTAAGTCAGATGGTTGCACAGACACTCGGTGTGTTTTGCTCCTTTCACACGAGTCACACATCCATCCTCTGACCAATTCACCCTCAACGGATCTGCACACACACACAAATAAAATGTTTAAACAAATGTAACAAATATTTCTGAGGCTAATCGTTTGTCTTGTATCTGAAGGGTTCCAACCTTTCCGGGTGTCCCATGAAACACATTTCCTTGTGTAGATTTTCTGAAACACAGAGATTTATAAACTTTGATTATTTGTGACTGAAACTGCTGCCGTTGCAAACTGCATCCTAAATGCAAAACAATGTGACACACTGTGCATCACATTTCTAAAAACAGTGACAATAAAGATACTAAAGATGGTTGCATGTGTGGCTGAGTGTGTTGCAAAGAACATGCAACAGATGCTGTGCAGACACAATGAGCACATGCTGTTTGTGTAGGAACTGAAGGTAGAAAAGAAACCTACACGTGGTTTCTATGTTCTCTCTTAGGGAGTCGGGACATCAAAGAAGGATCCTGTTTTTGTGTGTTTTGTGAATGTGTTTTAAACAAATCTATACAATATCTAAAAAAAAACAAGCAAATTAATTAGTCCATCCTGAGTGAACACGATATGGACCGTCAAATATCGTTTGCGTGAACTGAGAAACCATTACAACTCAGTTTCTGTATGCTCGTTGAAATTCCACATTAACATGAATATTTGTTTCACTGCTGACAGTGATGACCAAAATAAGACAGACTTACAGGTATGACATCATGGGGAAAGTCCATCCTTATTGGCTCAGGAAGATCAGCGATGACCTCATTCTCCACTGTGATTTCCACCACAAAGTGGAGAAGCTTGAACTCCTTGAACCCCTCCTGCAACATGCACAAACAGACCTCTATAATAATTTAAAGTGTTACACCTTATATGTTTACACCTGCAGCAACAAAATGATTAGAAAGTAAAAAAAAAAAAAATGCATCGTGCATGTAGGAAACCATTCAAACACCTCCTTTAGAGGCTGACAGCCGACAGCAGCTCACCTGGAACAGCGAGTTGTTTTTGTAGAAAGTGATGTCCACTTTGCTTGCTATCTGTGTGGCTGGTTTCACAGCTGGAGGAACATAGACCGTGGGTGAAGACCGGAAAAACTGAAAGAATAAAAACAACAACAACAAGATGGTTGAGACACTGTGGTT
>JAVCKU010000042.1:23421998-23432172 GCA_032273985.1 Hypsolebias coamazonicus | reverse complement strand
TGTGCGGGAATGAATTTTAAAACCAGTCTTATGGGATTTTCCAATTTGATTAGTAAAGGTATGGTGGAGAACGAGTGAGGTAGCGAGCTGTCAGGCTGTTATGCTGGCACATCTTCTCTGCCTCTTTTATCAAAGATAAGTAGTATTGATTTACTTTGAGGCTGTAAAAAGTATTTGTCTTAAGAGCTGACATTTAATAATCTCCACCTAATCCATGTTTTGCTGGAAGCCTCTTGAGATGCTGGTGAGACCTCTATTGTTCTGTTCTCTGTTGCTCCTACCGTATACCTAATGAAGGAGACGAACGTTATTAACCCTCCGCTGGATCAGTACTCGCAGGTGCTGGGTGTAGCTTATGGAGGCTGCAGGGAAGCAGCAGGTATCAGGTTTATATAACTGGATTTTAGTCACCTTAGTTTATTAAAAGTTTCAAATGGTTCTTATTACTTTATGAACTGTGTGTGACTTTTTTAGTGCATTAAAAGAAAAACAAAAGTTGAGTGAAATACCTTTCTTGATATGTCGTTGCTTTTTAGTCTCGGTGTGAAACGCCTCTTCTTTCTTTGTTCCAGGGGTGATACTTAATTTGAGTTTCTTGGAAATGAGAAGCTTGTATTTCAGAAAAGCATCACTGTGTGCCAGGATTTTGTTCAAATCAGTTAGCTTAAAGGGCCAACATGAGAAGCTTAGTGTTTAAACAAATAAAAATTCTGCATGCAAATGAGGTTTTAGAAGTGTATAATTTTGTTCTCTGTGTAGTTACATGAGATAAAGTCTTGTAAAATGGCACCAGAGTTTTGCTTTTCCAGACATGAAGTGGGTAATGCAGAGATTTTGGCTGCCTTTGGGACTCTTGAGGCCTCAGCTTGTTCGTTTTATAGCCCAGATCAAAAATCTTGTTCTGTTTTTGGCAAAAGACTACCATCCCCTCAGAATAATTTTCATTCATCCTTTTCAGCAATTAGTGCTGTTAATTTGTCTCCTCTGCTTAAGAGCTTAGTTCTGCCAAACAAGCTGGAATGAACACTGCCTTCTGACCCCAAAGTTTCACATACCGGTACACCTCTGGGATGATGCTATGCTAAACTTGTATTACATAAATTGGCAACTGTACAGTGTAAGTGAATGAACAGAAGCACACGTGACATATAAAACACATCTCACAGAGCTGACTTACCTGACAGACTAATCCCTAAACCTACTTCTTTTATCCTTACAGTGACGCTGTTCTAACTCAGCCTGACAGTACATTTCTATAAAATCTGGAAAGTAAGAACCCCTCTTATATTTTGTTGTTATCTGAGCAATTTTTCAATGTTTATATATTTTTCCAGCATTCACTGGATGCATGCAAAAACTGAATTGCTCGTGTCAAACCAGCAGGTGGTGATAATGTTCACTCTAACAACGTCAAAATACAGAGAATTTAGCTCGATGTTTCCAAGACATTTTAGTTTGGGGTTTTATCTTTCATGCCATTTAGTTTATTGCCAGTTAATAATCATGTCAGCACATATAGTTTAATGGCAGAAATTATGTGATAAAACAAAAGAGAGTCAAGATACAGCTCCATTTTTGTTTTGGTTTCTAGGGGAGTGTCACAATGGAGGTATTTACCCAGAGAGACTAGACTGAGGACAACAGACTCAAAACTCTTTATGATTTAAAGTGATTTATTTACAGTGGTTAGAAGAATGTATTATATATACAGTTGGATGCCCTGGAAACCCTTGGGAGGAAGGAGAGACGATAGGAACAGGGAAGAATCGTTAGTTCAGGTTGTTGCTTTCTTACAGGTCGCTGGTTGAGGGGCAGCATATAGAGGAGAGTTGAGGGTTTAGTTAGGTCCTGTTGCAAGAAGTACAGGTGGAGCGTGGAGGCTAGTGGTTGGAAGGCAATGGAGCAGCTGGGGCAGATCCACAAGGATGAGTTGTAACTCATAGGAGTCGAGGACTCATGAACAGCAGCAGAGGTCCAGGAGCTTCTGTGAGAACATGAGGAAAACACAAGTTAAGTTTACTTAGGATTAACACAAGAAGGCCAATAGCAGAAATACCAGAAGGTAAGTAATGCTCCAGCAGGGAAGGAAGCTCTTCTGCAGCCTCTTATAGTCCTGGTATTTATGAGTGGGATGACAGCTGCTAGTAGCTGGCTCTGCCTCAGAACTCAGGAACCTGCAGGAAGAGCTCCCTACAGGGACAAAGTTATAGTGGGCACAGATAAAAACAGAAATAAGCTAGCTGCTTTGTTTACAAAAGTTCATTGTCTTCTGCCCACACTAATTTACTTAAAATGAAACAATAAAAGTGTTTTTTTTTTTTTTTTTGTAACGCACTAATACCCTCCCCTCCCCCACCAACAAAGACTCAGTTTGAATAAACACATCAGAAATTATTTTGTTTTATTTAAAATGGCTAGAATGTTGTATCATAAGATATTGTACAGTCAAAAAAAAAAGTTAAATGCAAAGTTGGCAGTTTTCTAAAACGGGAACAAAAAAAATATTAATTTTCTTACCCTAAACTGGCCTTGTGATCAACATCTTCCATGTTGTACTCTGCCTTTCACTCAGTGACCGATGGAGATAAGCACCAGCTCCCTCATGAGCCTGCACAGAAAAGCAGGTAAAGCAAATGAATAGATTGACCTTCAACTTGTATCTTGTCTGTATAAAATGTGCCACCCATTAACTCAGAAGAACAGCTATTCATCTATTTCTTGACATGTTGTATTTTCAAAAGTCCATCCATCCAGCCATCCATTATCTTTTACCCGTTTCTTCCATTTTGGGTCACGGGGGTGCCCATGTCCAGCAACCACTGTGCGAGGGGTGGGGTACACCCTGGACAGGTCGTAAGTCCATCACAGGAACACATAGAGACAAATGAGAAACAACCATTCACTCTCTCACTCACACCTAGAGTCAATTTAGAGTTACCAATCAGCCTAACATGCATGTTTTTGGTCTGTGGGAGGAAACCGGAGTACAAGGAGAAAACCCACGCATACACGGAGAAAACATGCAAACTCCACCCAGAAATGCCCCCGGAAGAGGAGTTGAACCAGGCACCTGCTCGCTGAGAGGCAGCCGCTCTACCAGTTGTGCCACTGTGCTGCCCATTTTCAAACGTCAATTAGTATTTTTATTTTTTATAAATCTTATACACTTGTGTACCAACATATTTGCCCTTTCCTCTGACAAACAACTCCATACAAATATAAAACAATAGTTAAGATATTACTATTAATATCCATCTATACATCCATTATCTTTACCCGCTTCGTACTTTTCTGGTTGCATGGGTCACTGGTACCCATATCCATCCATTAATGTGCGAGAGGTGGGGGACATCCTGGACAGGTCTCCAGTCCATCACAGGGACATACAGTAGAGATAAATGCGACAAACAACCTCTCACACCTAGGGACAAATTACAGTTACCAGTCAGCCTAACATGTATGCTTTACGTCTGTGGGATGAAACTGGAGTACCTGGAGAAAACCCACGTATGCATAGAGAGAACATGCTAAATCCTTCCAGAAGAGCCCCCAGCTGGGATTTGATCCAGCAACCTTCTCACTGAAATTCGGCAGCTCTACCAAGTTTTCCACCATGTTGTCCACTTGTGTTTTTACCTTAAAAAAGGTTGAAAGATGTGGTGATTGGCACTGTCATCTCATACATAAAGATTTACAGTCCAAATCTTCATTGCAACAAAAGACTTGGCATCTTCTCCTACATATCTGGGTTTTCCAGGTACTTTGACTTTCTCCCATGAGCCAGAAATATACATTTTGTGTTGATTTGAGATTGAAAATTAACCATAGACACAAGTGTAGGAGGACTTGTTTTTGTCTTCTGTCTTTGTTGGTCCTGATATCACAATGTTATGCACAAATTTGTTTTTTTTTAGTTTAGCTGTAAAAAAAGTACACTAGCGCTGAAGGAAAAACAAAATGGGCTCTTCTTGTAGAGTTGTTCATTTTTTGATGGTGAATGTAAATTTCTAGCTTGGCTTCTGTCCATTAGTGGAGATCTGCTTTCTCCCTACTGCCCTTGCTGCCCGGTGTTTCGGTGGAGGTGCTCTGAAACACAACACACCAAATGAGAAGTGACTCATACTGTGATACAGTTCTATTTATATTGCACAGGACGACATTGAAGAAGATATGCAAAAATGTGCTCACCTGCTGCTTTATGAGGTTTGGTGACTCTCCAAGCCCATGGAGGAGGCTGTGTAATTTTCACCCTCAGCTCCAAGGGTGTTAGCAAAGCCTAAACCACTCCCTCTACTGCTCAGCCCACCTCGCCCACCTTCTTCCCAAAGGCACGGGAAACAGCAGATAATTACCTGGTGTGAAATTTCCTCACAGCCAGTGTATCCTCCACACAATATGTGGGTGTCACAGAACTCATATTTGACTGTGGTTCTGAGGACATGCAACAAGACTAGTGTTGATTGTGTGTATTGGAGGTGCCGTCCCAAGAGTAAAGGTGTAATTCCAAAAATAATGGTTTTCGTTTTTGATGATCTGCCTTTAAAATAACAAGGGGCCCAGAACCTGTTTTGATTTTGAACAACAAATCTTTCATTCACAAGCTTTAGATTTTTTAGCAGCACCCAAATGAATGTTCTGTTCTTAGTCTCAAACTGCTTCATATAAATTTTAAATTTGAAATGCCTTAAAAATAAAGTGCCTCTGATCCAAATCTTCGTGAGCATTAACAATGGATACTATTAATGCTATTATATAACATATTTCATAAAAGAATCATGCTGTTTACAACATTTTGTTGAAATTAATTAGGCTTTTGTCAGTGACATATTAGTAATGTTTGATATTGTTACAAAGTATTTGATTCATTCCTTCTAATCTAATTAGTGTCAGCCCAGGAAGATGTTGCACAATTACAGATGTGTGTGGTGTGCATCTTTAAGATTCACAACATATTTTACTTTTTTACATACCAAACACAAAGTACTACATTTTGACCTACAAAACCATTTACAGTTTATTAGAATAGTTCTTCTGGGATGACGTGACTACTGCAATGCTCTGCATGTTGGAATCTCCCAATCCTCCATCAAGACGTCTTCAACTGGTACAAAATGCTGCAGCTTGACTTTTAAACAACACTCCCAGATGTGAGCACATAAGCTCTGTTTTAGTTTATATCTGCTGTTTTCCAATCCATTTATAACTGATTTTAAACTTTTTGTAGTACTTTTAAAGATGAGTCCAGCTACAGGCAGGAGGTGGAACACCTGGAGAGCTGGTATAGGAGGAACAACCTTTGCATCAATGTGAAGAAGACAAAGGAGGTGGTCATGGACTTCATATGGAACAAACACACCGTATATCACAGTATATCAGATGCTAAATTATTAATTAATTATTAATCATATCAATCAAATGGTTACTTAATCAAAGCCAGCATAAAGTGGTTGTTTTTATTTACACAATTCTTCATTACCACTGAAATAAAGCACAATGATTGTAAACCAGTATTATAATTATTTCCATGGTGAAACAGCGCCAATTTGTGGTGAAGTGAAGCAGCGCTATATCATCCGTGCGACCCGGAAGTATTGCTTTTAGAGCATGCGCAAATGAGCTGATACTATGGATTGTGCTTCTGCAAGAGATTGGGTAACCACATTCTCCAGCTACAAGTGCTTGGGTGTGCACCTGAACAACAACCTCAGCTGGGGCAACAACACCACCAGCTTGATGAAGAAAGTACATCAGAGACTCTACTTCCTCAGGCGGCTGAGGAGGCTGGTCTGGGAAGCTCAATCCTCACCTCCTTCTACAGGTGTGCAGTGGAGAGCATCCTGTGCTCCAGCATCAACGTGTGGCGTGGAAGCTGCACAGTTGCGGAAAGAAAAGCTGTGCAGAGAGTGGTGAAGGCTGCACAGAAGATGTTGGAGTCAGTCTCCCCACCATCACAGACATATACACCTCTAAATGCAGGAAGAGGGCCACCTGCATCATGAAGGATCTCACTCACCCAGCACACACACTTTTTTGCCCCACTCCTCAGGAAGAAGGTTGAGGAGCATTAAGTACAGAGCCACTAGTCTGAGGAACAGTTTCTACCTCGAGGTTGCTAGACTCGTGAATCCCTAACCAGGATAATCGCTATGAAAAAAAAATGTTTTGGATGTAACTGGGACCCTGTGTACACAATTTTGTTCCACCTCATACAATGCTAATGACAATAGAGAAACTTGACCTTCACCTTAAAGCTCTTAACAGTTTTTCCATACCTTCTTTAGCTGATTTGGTAGCTTTGTGTGAAGACAGTGAGATTAACTAATACACTGTTATTATTTGTCCCACAAGTCCAAATACAGATGTTGGGGTAAGCGGGTCTTTTCGGTCACCGCACCCAGACTCTGGAACCAACTACCTAGGACTTGTGCTCTATCACTGATCTGGATCTTTTTAAATCTAATCTTAAAAGTTTTTCATTCAGGTAGGATTTTAATAATTAGTGGCACTCTGGCATTTTTGTATTGTTTTTTTAATTTTTTGTTGTGAAGAACTTTATCTTATTACTGTTTTTCTTTTACATTTTATACTTTTGTTGGAGTTACTGGAACCCTGTGTACACTGTTTCTTTCCACCACATGTACCACATGTGGTGCAAATGACAAATAAATAAATTTAACTTAATGTTGACTGATGAGATTACAAACACAAACACAGCTGTGGTTATTCAGGATTTCACACAAACCTTAAAACACATGGAATATACATTAAATATTACCAGCTACCTCGAATGGCAAAACCACACCTACAGCACAATTTAGCTCAGGATCTGTACATCTTAGTGTGTTATAATCATTTTATGGCATCCATCTGCACTTTGGTTGACTAAAAAAGTTATTCAGTCATATATGTTCATATAATGACTATTTTGTGGCAGATTTAAAACAATTTATTATCTGGTTTATAAAACATTTTGTTAATGATTAGACAAGCAACACACAGAAGGACATGCAAACAGTTATTTTATTGCCCTCCATTTTGCCTGTGGTTAATAAATGTGTTGAAGTGCAGATTCTATGTGAAAAAATAAATTGAAGATAGTGCTACATTACATTACAGATGCTGCTGTTTGAGGGGACACTCAGAAGGCAGCCAGACAAACAAACAAACAAACAAACAAAAAAAAACTGGTTTCAGAATGCTTTAGTGCTTCTGCAGAGACAGCCAACAGCAAGACTCCAAACAAAATGTGGAAACAGGTGTTGAAACAATCCCCTGTAGAAGATGAAAGAAAGCCAGTCAGCAGATATAACAATGATTAAAAATACAAGTGTGGAACTCAGTAACAGAACTCGGGTGTGAAACATGAAGAAGCAAAAATCACAAGAACTAACTTAAGAACACTAATACAACAATAGACATCTGCTAACAGATAAAAATCAACTTTAAACTAAAAACTAATCTTTCACCAAATTAATCAAAACTACAGATAATTAAAAATAACAATTTTTCTGTCTAACAGGGTACATCATCAGATTAGGAGTCTCTGTTGCGCATAATGAAACGTCTGAATATGTGAACGATTTAGTTTAGAATTACAGTACTTATACGTTCTGACTGCAAACTTTACTTTCATTTGGGTTTTTCTTCTAGAAATACAGTAGTACAATGAATGACTTAAACTTCAAATTGTACTTATTGCTCTACACATACTGCATACTGGAACATTCTTAACTACTTTTGAATGTTTGTGTAGTTTGACAGACATATCTTCTTCTTTCAGCTTTTCCTTCTTGTGGGGTTGCCACATCGAGTCATCCTCCTCCATCTCATTCTGTCTTCTGCATCCTATGTCCTCACTCCAACTACATCCATGTCCTCTCTAACTGCATCCATGTATCTTCTCTTTGACCTTCCTCTGTCTTTTTCTCCTGACAGCTGCATTTCTAACATCCTTCTGCCAATATACCCACTGTCCCTCCTCTGGACATGTCCAAACCATGTCAGTCGGGCCTCTCTAACTTCATCTCCCATTTATTCTCCCAGTTGTTCAACCTGTGCTGTACCTCTGATGATCTCATTCCTAATCTTATCCGTCTTTGTCACTCCTAAGGAGAACCTCAACATCTTAATTTCTACCACTTCCAGTTCTTTCTCTTGTCCTTTTGTCAATGACACCGTCTCCAGACCATACAACATAGCTGGTCTCACCATTATCTTGTAAACCTTTCCTTTGACATTTGCTGACAGCCTTTTGTCACAAAGCACTTCTGAAACTTTTCTCCATCCAGTCCATCCTGCCTGGGCTCTCTTTTTCACCTCTTTACCACATTTTCTATTTTCCTGGACAGTGGACCCCAAGTAATTGAAGTTGTGCACCTTTGTGACCTCTGATCCTTGTAGCCTCACTGTTCCCCCAGCCTCCCTCTCATTCATACGCATGTACTCTGTCTTAATAAAGCTGACTTTTATTCCTCTTCATTCAAGTGCATACCTCCACCTCTCCAAGTTCTCTTCCACCTATGCCCCACCACATATCACAATGTCATCTGCAAACATCATAGTCCATGGGGGTTCCTGCCTGACCTCATCTGTTAGTCGGTCCGTCACCAGAGCAAACAAGAAGGGGCTCAGAGCTGATCCTTGATGCAATCCCACCTCCACCTTGAAGCTATCTTTCACACTTACAGAACATCTCACCATTGTCCTGCTGTCCTCATACATGTCCTGTACCAGTATAACATACTTCTCTACCACTTCAGATTTCCTTATGCAATACTACACCTTGTCCCTTGGCACCCTGTCATATGCTTTTTCTAAAGACACAAAGACACAATGGAGTTCTTTCTGACCCTCTCTGTACTTCGTCAGCATCCTCAATGCAAAGATGCATCTGTGGTGCTCTTTCTTGGAATGAAACAATACTGCTCCTCACAAATAGTCACTTCTTGGCTAAGTCTTGCCTCCACAACTCTCTCCAAGATCTTCATTGTATGGATCATCAACTTAATCCCTCTGTAGTTGCTACAACTCTGTACATCATCCTTGTTCTTAAAAATGGGTATCAGCACACTTCTTCTCCATTCCTCAGGTATTTTCTTACTCTCCAATATGCCATTGGATATTTGAGTCAAAAACTGCACTGACATCTCTTGAAGACATTTCCAAACCTCCACTGGTATGTCATCATGTCTTTCTGCCTTCCCCTTCTTCATTCTTTTCAGAGCTTTCTGAACTTCACTGTGACTAATGTTTCCTACTTCCTGGTCCAGTTTCTATGACCTCTTCTTTCTTTTTATTTATTTATTTTTTTCATTCATTAGCTCCTCAAAAGTACTCATTATATCTTCCCGTCACAATCTCCTTGCTTAATGCATTTATTTGTTTTTAAAAGTTTAAATGGTCTTGCCCTATCCTACCTCTCTGAGCTGCTTCACTCATAATCTCCTATTCGGTGCCTCAGATCAGCTGATCAGCTGCTCCTGGAGGTGCCGAGGTCCAAACAGATTCTCAGAGGGGACAGAGCTTTTTCTGTTGCTGCTCCAAGACTGTGGAACCATCTCCCTCTTCCCGTCAGACAAGCACCTTCACTGTCCAGTTTTAAAAATATTTTAAAACACATTTTTACTCCCTGGCTTTTAGCCCAGACGGAATTTGTTCTGCACTGTTTTTATTGTTTTCATTGATCTTAATGTTTTAACAACTATTTTATTTTTTATGTGTTTAAATGTTCTTGATTTTATATGTACAGCACTTTGTTTCAGCTGTGGCTGTTTTAAAGGGTTTATTAAAAAAGTACCGTATTATTATTATTATTAGAACATTACCATTCCTATCTTTAACAAGCCTAACCTGTTGCATATCCTTTCTAGCCTGATCCCTCTGTTTTGCCAATCGGTACAAGTCCTTCTCACCTTTTTTTAATGTCCAGCCTCCCATACAACTCATCTTGTGCCTTCTGAATTGCCTTAGCTACCTCCCTCTATGCTATATGTTGCGTCTCCTTATATTCTTGTCTCCTCTCTTCAGTCCTCTCACTGTCATATTTCTTCTTGGCTAATCTCTTTCTTTGAATATCTTCCTGTTCCTGCACTTCACTGTTCCACCACCAGGTTTCCTCATCATCCATTCTCTGTCCAGATGACACACCAAGTACCTTCCTACCTGTCTCTCTAAT
>JAVCKU010000042.1:22717875-22732173 GCA_032273985.1 Hypsolebias coamazonicus | reverse complement strand
CTCCCTCAGACGTCTCCAGTTGGTCCAGAACGCTGCTGCTCGGCTTCTAACTGGAGTTCATAAGAGGGAGCACATCATCCCCACTCTGGCTTCACTCCACTGGCTGCCTGTTCATTTTAGAATTAATTTGAAGATTCTTTAATTTGTTTTTAAAAGTTTAAATAGTCTTACCCCATCCTACCTCTCTGAGCTGCTTCACACATGCTCTCCTGCTCGATGCCTCAGATCAGCTGCTCCTGGAGGTTCCGAGATACAAACCGACTCATGTGCTGCATTTCTCAGTTTTAAACAATGTTTCTAGATAGCTGAACAAATTGAGTGCAATCATTTGTTTTAAATAAGCTGATGTGAACATTTATGATCCATGCACTGAAATTTACATATGACAACAAAATCCCATAGCAAATCAAAATTTCATCATGTAGGTGCCCATGCCCTCATAGAATCAGATGAGCAAGTAAACTATTAAATGGGAATGTTGGATTGTGATTTCTGTCCAAGCTCAAGAACTGGACCCAAACCTGGGTCTAAATTCAGGCTCTGACCAAGTTGAAAAATACATTTATCCTTGCTGTACTTTGCCTCCAGTCATCCATTTCAGGGAGAGCAAATACTTTGAAAATTGGCATATTTACTGAGCTCCAGCTCTTCGAAGACATGCATAGCCCTGTAAGTGCAAACCCAGATGAAACCCTCTCTATGAAATGTTCCAGATATACTGTTGGGATCAAAGTGATGCCCATTTTTTTCACAACCTCTCAAAAACTAAAAGTTATCTCACCATAATGCCGATCCTCAAAGGGAAACATGTAAAGAAGCTTTTCAGAGGACAACACCCATACTTAATCCAATAAATTAATTTACTTGGGGACTTCACATCCTTTTTGTGCCTCCCCCCATGTTTAGATTTTATCCCTCTGATTTTACTGTATAATTATTACAAAAAATATCAGAAAAAGAATCAGATCAGACTTTTTAATGCTGTATCATTTGACAGATCATTAACTTTTGTTACTACCATCAATGACATACATACATTTACTGTATGTCAAACTTCATCTCCACTTCACACCAGACGTCAGTTAACACTGAGTGTATGTGAAAAGTTTGCTTGAAAGCCATGACACATTTGGCTGTAAATGTCTTACAAGAATAATAAAACTAGGACTGAAATGCTTCAGTGGCCATGTTTCTAATTGTTTAGTTTACAGTCAAGAATGTGGCTGGGTCTGTACCAGATATGCACAGTGCTGTGACATAGCAAGTAAAGTGTAAAACTGTATTATTTGCCAATGAAAAACAATACAATCACTCATCCTACTTTCTGTTGTAAAGATGTTCAATTATAGTTTAATTTCAAAACAAAATGGTATTTGACTGCAATGGCTGTATTATAAGACGTCACACAGATATCCCCTTTCAGAAATGTATCCAACAAACTCCAAGAGATCACATGAATGTCTCTGGACTGCCTGTGTGAATGGAGAAAAAGACATGAAGTTGATAGGCAAGGTAATAGATGTTTACAACCTTTGGGTCCTTTTGTCTGAGTCAATTTCGCACATCTCTCACTGCTTCACCCACAGGAGAAGCACCATCATAGAATTGAGCAACACATCCTATGTCTATTTCAAGTTCCTCCTTTATGGTGTCACTGATGGAGCTCGAATCAAATGCCTCAAGCCACAAAAATCCCCAAAATTTCCTTTTCAACCAGTCCCACTGGACTAACACTGCCCTGAACAGTGATCTCTTGCGTTTTTATGGAGTACGGTTTTTATGGAGTACGGTATATGTTGTCATTTCAGTTTCAGAGACAATCCTTGAAGTTGTAACATCAGGGACACTTTGAATGATGTCCTTTTGGGATACTCTATGTTTGTACCAGTGTTAGTAATAAAGTATCAAACTTCTCAAGAAGCTGCATCCACTCATAAAATTCCCTTTTATTATCACTGTATGGTACTTGATTGTGTCCTTGAACACTCCGGCTCTCTATTTCCTTAGAAAAGCTGCCTCTGCTGCCACTCATCAGAAATACGCTATAAAATCCACAACCTTACTGATACAGCTTGTAGCATCTCTGTGATGTCCCGGTGAGCCTCTGGAGCTTTTAAACACTTCCAACACTTCAATGACTTATTGCATTCTGTATCTGGTTTGCACTGGTTGCCATGGATTGTTAGTCACTTAAACCAACATTGCACTCAATATACATAACCTACTTTATATTTTACTTAATTTAATTTGTGTTTTTAAGCCAGATGAGCTACATGAAAAGCCAAGATGTTTCATGCATCTTGGTCCTTTATTTGAAGTTGCCAAACCAAAGAGCTCTATTCTCATATGCTTTGCTTAAAACCAAAAGCTTTGCCAGTGAGAATAATAACAAACTGCCCTAATTATATTTTTGCTCCTTGGTCTTCTTTCATTCTTAATCCACTATTTTCTTGACTTGCTCTTATGCGTTAGGCTCATCTTGAATAACTACACCTCTCAGCAAAACCCTAATGATCAGTTCTCCGTCAAGTTACCATACATCAAAGACTAAACATCATTTGTTAAATGAAAGTGTCTTAATTAAAGAGCGTGTCAAATTTATGTCAAACACAATCTTAACGTTCTGCTATAATTGTTACTTTGGTGGTAAATGGTTTTGTTAAACTCGAGTGAGTTTAGTGCACTTGCATGAGTGGACACAATTTGATTATTTTTGAGTCTAGTCATTGAATATTTTGCAAAAGTCTACTTAAACAGAAAACATTTGTTAGATGATATTTCATATACACTTTAAGAAACTAGAAACATTATATAGTTTATGTCCCAAGACATAATTCAACTCATCTTGATATGGATTAACAATTGTCACAAGGACTGAACACCTAGATCGTAAGGACTGAATATGAACAACTCAGACACACAAGGGTCAATTCAGTTATTTTATTTATGGTGAATTAATAACCAGGAAGTATCAGGAATCCTGGGGAGCAAGGAGAAGGGTCAGATCCAAGGTACTGCAGTAATGGGTTGATCAGAATGTTCTTGGTTCTTACTGGTAGGATGACAAATGGATTGGTTCCAGTAATCCTGTACAACGTGAGAAGGTCCAGTAACGCAGAAGGGCATGTGGTTGGAGTGTGAAGAGAAAAGCTGAGGCGGACACGAGGAAAGTTCCAGCGTTTCGGGGGGGTCCAGGAACAGGTAGGTCTCGGGAGGCACACATAGGCAGGTCAATGCTCCAACGTCAAAGGGAAGTCATCAGATGCCTTTTTTATGCCTGGAGCCTCGTCAGGGCTGTTGCTCAAAGCTCAAAGCTTATTACATGTAGAACATGAATGTAAAAAAATAGTCCTGTCAATAGCTACCTCCTGTTTGTTCTTCATTCTGATTCAGTACAAGGCTGAATGGGAACCTCATGACATTTGAAACTTTGTTAAAAGGCATGACAAGTAAAATCAACTGAGAGTTATGTTTCAAGGTTTTTACTCAGTTTTTAAAATAGTAAACACTACAAACTTTGGTGCTCCACTTCAGACTTTGTCTGTTTTTTGTCAACATTTTGCTTGATTACTTTCCCTTCTTAAGAGTAGTAAAA
Organism: Hypsolebias coamazonicus; assembly: GCA_032273985.1. NCBI lineage: Eukaryota > Metazoa > Chordata > Actinopteri > Cyprinodontiformes > Rivulidae > Hypsolebias > Hypsolebias coamazonicus. Next base: position 22,728,578 of record JAVCKU010000042.1, on the reverse strand, counting down.
CACCTGAGTACCGTCTGAGAGTGAAAATTACTGCCTTCAGACATTCTAAATGTTCCACGGATGTATATGTTACATATACAGGATGAGATGCAGTCTAATCATGATATCTGCTCTCTTCTCGACAAGAGGAGCTGACAAATATGTATGTAAATGGGAACAACCAGATGAATGGTTCTTGTGGTGGAGACGAGTCAGGAAAGGCTCAGCAAAGTACAGAGTGTTTGTTCTATTTAAATGTTTGTTCTAATGCATACATTTTCAGGTTGCTGACCAGAAGAGGTGCAATGATGAGTTATATAGATCATTCTATTGTTTCCTTGGTGTTGGAGGTCAATAAACAACTAAAATATTTCTCATGTACAAATTATGGTGATTCTGTTGCCTCAGTAGTGATGTCACTGTCCCTGTGCTAAGGAGGTTTTGAAAATCTTTGGCTTACTTAAGAAGACTGTAACAACAATTCACAATTGTGAATTGCTTGAAAAATAAATCTTTGCACCCATAATGAACTTTTTTTCAGCTGCTCTCTTCTTCAGGTGTCGCCACAATGAGCAAACTCACAAGAAAGATTTGGCAATTATTTTATGCTGGGTTATCTTCCTGGCGCAACCCGGACTAAAACGTGCAACCTAAAGATTACAAACGGCGGTACTGACCACTAAGTGACTGCAGGCGTTAAACTTTACACCCACAACTATCATGTTAATCAGAAATCCCATCTGTTTCAGAAAGATTTGAGGCCTTTTTATATATTTTAAAACAAACATGACAGATAAAAATCAGCATAAACTGTGAAACTCAAAACTTCATACTAATCCAGAATTCTGTTTTCACAAAAAACATCCTTTACCTTCTAATTATGTTCTCTAATTATTCAATGAAAAAAATTATATATATATATATTCATGTAATCCTCGGGTTATGATGGTCTCGAGTTACGACGTTTCGTGCTTACGACGCATCTCCCTTATTCAAGTTACGCGGTTACGTCATTTTTACGTCATTTCTACGTCATTTTTACGTCGGTTTTACGTTGGTTTTTACGTCAGTTTTACGATGGTTTTACGACGTTAAATGTCGTAACACGGCAGCGCGGCGGTGCGGACGCAGAAGAATACAGTACGCGGTGCAGTGGTGGAGGAATACAGTACTGTACGGAGGAGGACGGCGTCACTAGCATCCCAGTAGGCCATTAGCCCTTCATTGTGGCTCCCAAAATGCAAGGAGGACTCTTCTGATGGCAGTGCATCGAGGAAAAGGAAGGCCATCACCATGGACTTACGTCAAAAATCGGTTTACGCGCTTGGTAAAACAGGTACGTCACGTGTATTTACGTACGTTCCGACTTACGTCAAATTCGGTTTATGACGCCACGTGAGAACGGATCTACGTCGTAAGCCGAGGACTACCTGTAGCTTTAAAGCTCTGTGCTCGGTCCGTACAGTAAGAAGGTAAAGACACCACATACATTATTTAAAGTCAGAACTGACGGATTATGTTGGTTATTCAGACTGAAGCGAAACGGCCCTTTAATTTCACCCAGATTACCAATAAACTCATACGCAGACAGGATTAAGGTGACGCTTTGAGTGAGCGTGATGCTAATGAAAACCTCTTCCTGCTTCCAAATATAATCAAAACACTTGAGGGGAATATACAAACAAGAGTACCGCATACGGCACATTACACGCCCATCAACAAGATGTTCTACAGCAATCTGTAGCCACGTCCCTATATGACCTTTGACCTTGATTTCTGATCTTGACCTTGGGGCTGGGGTGATTAAAAGATTAAGCAACACTCCTAGCGGTGGTACAAATGTATCCAGTTTTGTTGAGCAGATCAGAATATTAGGGACAGAGATGACACCATGATTCATCTTTCGATGGGCGTATAGCAAGATGATGTACAGGCATGAAAGAGCTCTGATGATGCTAGCAGTGAAGATGGTGATGGAAGACAAACCAGGTGGTCTCACCTTTGAAGAAGACAAACTTGTCCTCGCTGTTCTCATAGACCGCATCGATTTTGGGTGGCAGACCCCTCCAGAACACGCTGATGAGCATCGGGTACCCAGGAACCACAGAGTTATCCCTCATCCGCCAGAACCAGTGGTCCTGCATACGGGACAAAACACACAGTTAGGAGAACAACTATAAAAGAGATTTTGTGGGAAAAATCAAAACAAAGTGTTGTTCTTAAAAGGCATGTTGAACTCACTACTGCCCCCCTGTGACCAAATGTCAAACAGCAAAGGTTCAGGTGGGCGTTTTTGGTTCATCTTACAACCTTTCGAAGGCACATTTTTAAAAGAAACCAACTCTAACCAGAATTTTCTCCATCAAATACCGACCAGCTTCTAAACACAGTGGATTATTTGGCAGCAAAGAATGCTTTTGTTGACGATCATAGCAAAAACCCGTGAGACTAAAATCAGTTTAAGTGAAGAAATGTAAACGCATCTCAAAGATATTTAGATGGGACTTTAGCAAAGAGTGACGTTCTGGTATCGAATACCTGTTGGATTTTTAAACAAGCTCAATTTGGAGAATTGGTGGTATTTATGGTGGCAGAAATCTTGGATTTTGACCTGGCAACCAAGTTTTCAATGGCAACCTTTCTAACGTGCACATGTAGCCACTCACCAAAGCGGAAGTCAGTTTCTCATTTATTTTTGTCCTCTGTCTTGGGAGTGAAGAGGGTAAATCAGAAATACCCTTTATCCATCTGTGGAAACTTGAAATACAAATGAGGTACCATGTTTCATTTGGTGTGGTGCTACATCTAGGCTTAAGAAAGTTGACCACCCCCTGGCCCCACCATTGCACCTGGTTGTGGGTAAAATAGCTCCCTCCACCTTCCAGTATCAAAGTACAAAAGTACCAAACCAAAAAAAAAACCTCTCTTTTTATACACAGTGCAACTTTTACCCACTTGAATATCTCTCACCAAAGACATTAGGGTTGACTTGCATTCCCTTGCATTTCATTATTCAAATCCCTCGGTGATGGGGGCATCGGCATACCTCAAGTTCAAGTTCAAGACCAGAGGGCATTTCCAATTCCCCGTCTTCGCATTGAGACGGGAGACAATAAATGCATGTGTCTTCTATATGTTTAATGTGTAATGAACACAAACAGATGTGTTTTTTCCATTAATGGTTTCTGACAAGTCGCACTAATCCGATGCAAGAAAGAAAAAATAGGAATATCGTCCCACAGTTGGCATCTGATACCCGTGAACCTGAGCCAAGTCTTTGCTCTGCCACTCGAACAACAGAGGCTGCCGCTGGTGATCGATTCCGGCTGCTGCTTTGACAGCCGCCATGCCTCCGAGATTCACTTTCTCAGGTTGCTTGGGAAGCCTCGGCGAGTGTTACACAAGAAGAACCTCAGGAACGGGCTGGGAAAAACATTGTATTGGTGTGAGGGGGTACGAAGTGATAGCCAGTTTGATAGGAGGCCAAGAGTTGGATTTCTTTTGAGAGGGGGTGAGGGACAGCCAAGTGGAAGGTGTGTCTTTTTGATTTCGAAAGGAAACTTGATGACAAAGGGAGTCGGGGGAAACCCAGCAGCGAAGACCATTAAAAGCCAGTGAGATGTCCCACCTGTTGGTGACATGAGTCCAATGGGTCCTCCTGAATGCCGTCACGCCCAGTCCAAAAGCACCCGACCTCACAGGGATGCATCCTTCCTTATTCACAGTGAAAACTAAACACTTCTTACACTAACCTCTACAAACCGTCGCACCGGGGCCTCCCTCTCCCTGGACTCTTTCTCCTCTACCTGCTGCCTCTGTGGATTTCAATTGTTCAGCACTTTCTTCTGTACCAAGGCCTGTCCGGTAATTGAAAGCAGATCAAACTGTGAAACCCGACTCCTCCGAATGCTTCAGACTGCAGAAAAAAAAAAAAGGCCTCCTCGCCCGCTCCCACTTTGAAAATAAAGCTCAGGCTTCCCCTTGTGCAAACCCCGAGTCTGAAAAAGCTGGGAAGTTGTGAAGAACGGAAACAAGAATGGAACAAAGTAAACGTAACATAAATTTAACTGTTTTTAGGGAAAGAAATGGCAATTTAAAATTTTATGGCAGCAACGTATCTCAACAGGTTGGGCCAAGATCATTGGGCCCTCAGGAGACTCTGCATTGCAAACAGGTCTGGTTCTGTTCTGGGCTCAGGGACACAGTTCACTGTGCCACCCCAAATGCTGCTTAAAGCTCTATCAGGCAAAGAAGAAGCCAGACGTGAACACCATCCAGAACCACTGCCGTCATCTCTCATCTCATTGTCACCTATTCAGTCATCCATCCAATCATCCATCCCTCAATCCATCCAACATCCATCCATCCATCCATCAATCCATCCAACATCCATCAATCCATCCATCCACCCAGCATCCATCAATCCATTCATCCATAAATCATCCAACATCCATCCATCCAACATCATCAATCCATCCATCTGTCCATCCATCATCCATTCATTCAACCATCCATCCATCCCTCCAACTGTTCATCATACATCCAACATCCATCCAACCATCCATCATCCATACAACATCCATCATCCATCTAACCATCCATCCCACCATTATTCATCCAACCATCCATGCTCCATCCATCCATCCATCAATCCATCCATCCATCCAACACCCATCAATCCATCCATCCATCCATCCAACATTCATCAATCCATCCATCAATCATCCAACATCCATACATCCAACATCATCAATCCATCCATCCATCAATCATCCAACATCCATCAAGCCATCCATCCATTCAACATAATCAATCCATCCATCTGTCCATCCATCAGCCATTCATCCAACCATCCATCCATCCCTCCAACTATTCATCATACATCCAACATCCATACAACCATCCATCATCCATACAACATCAATCATCCATCCCACCATTATTCATCCCACCATCCATCATCCATCCAACCATCCATCAATCTGACCAACCATCCATATTCTATCTATCCCTGACATCCTCTCCAGTTACAATCAAACTCCTCCTGGGAGATCTCAAGGCATTCCCAGACCAGAAAGGATACACTACTTAACAATTAAATACAGTTCTGAGTATGTACCGAGACCTCGTCTAAGTGGGACCTGTGTGATTAACCATCCTAATCAGACACCTGAACCACCTCAGGTGTATCCAGCACCTCATCACAGTAGCTGAGGGTTGGGATGTAGACAGACCAGTACAAGTGTGTTACCTTTCAGTTCAGCTCCCATGTCACCACAGAAGACCACTACAATCCAAAAAGTATTTTGTCACAATACTGTTTTTGTTTCCGCGCTGACTAAAAAAAATAAACTAAAGTAGGGGTTGAGGTCTGAGCCACACTAAGGTCTTGTCCAGTGTTGGTTTTGTTCCAGATGGTTTGAGGGCCTTCAGCAGGTCTGTGCTCACTAACTGTAAAGATGACGTTAAAACTCGATCCTCACTGACACCAGATCCTCGGCTGCCGTGAGTGAGCTTGTATCTGAATAAAGAAGTGAAAACATGACACATCAGCGTAAGGCCGACGTTTATTAGTCCTCCATCTGTCGGAGCGACGCACATACTTAAAAAGAAATGGGTGCAAATAATTCTGACGCAAGAGGATTAGAGTTGAAGCCTGGGATCAAAGTATTTACCAGGCTTTCCATCCCAAAATCAACAGTTTTCATGGAGAAAATTAACTGCAGAAGACCAACGGTTTTTAACTAATCTGCTTGGGGTTTTGTTTGCTTTAGAACGTGCCGAAACTCAACCCAACCCAATCTGGAACAAAACCGTTTTAACGTGCGCAAGCATAAGTGTGACTGCTGTAAATAATTACTTTGCAGCTGTGCAAAAAAAAAGTTTAACCTTTTACAGCCAACGTAGACAAAACAGTCACTTCAATATCAATCCTGTCCCCTAACATCAGAGGGCATGAGCCAAACTGAGGATCAGCACCTCCAAATCTGAGATCATGGTCCTCAGTTGGAAAACAGTGGATTGTCCTCTCTGGGTTGGGTATGAGGTACAGTAGTCCCTTAATTATCACGGGGGTTTCGTTCCAGACACTCCCACCACAAATGAAAATCTACGAAGTAGGGAAGTTTTATTTCTTTTAGTATTTATTAATAATTTAAGGCTTTATAAACCCTTCCCACACTCTTGCAATGTTCTTAACAATGCTCTAAACGCTCTAAAAGAACAGCGAACGAGAGCAGACGGACTGACGCTACAGTTACTGAGCCAATCAGCGCCCGGCATACAGAGCACAATGCTCTGATTGGTCGCCTTCCAGCAATCAGCCAGTCGGGTGTCGTGCACAATCGTACGTTGAAAACCCACGAAACAGTGAGTCCGCGAAAGTCGAACCGCGTAGTAGCGCGGGACTACTGTACTGCCTCGAGTATGTAGGGCAGCGAAGAATGGGGCGCAACGTCAACTGACGGATTGGTGCAGCTTCCGTAGTATTGTGGACTCTCTGCCGGTTTCGTGGAGAAAAGGGAGTGTTCTTCCAGTCATTACCCAGAGTTGTTGACGAATGTTCTCTGCAGGGTACCCAGTTTACCTTACAGATAGGGTGAGAAGTTCAGTTATACAGAGGGACTCGGACTAGAGCCGTTGCCCCTCCACATCCAGAGGAGCCGGTTGAGGTGACCCCTGGATGCCTCCCTATGGTTTTCTGGGCATGTCCAGCTGGAGGAGACCCTGGATACGTTGGAGAAACTGTCTCAGCTGCACTGAGAACGCCATGGAGTCCTCCAAGAAGAGCTGGAGAAGGCTGCGGAGTCGAACTCTACTCCCGCAAATGTTAAGTCCACAAGATTCATCTTTCTTCCTGTCGTTTGACCCACGCAGAGTCTGACAACCAGTTAGAGCTGATTGTTTCTTGTTACTGTGTGTTGTATTTTATTGTCTCTCCTTTGTGACAATATTATACTGTATTTCCTTGTGATTCTTTCTCGTTGTTTTTTTTATTTTGACTAAATTTTAATGCACTTGGATCAACTTTTGTTTTTTTTTTGTGCTATATAAATGAATTGATGTTGATACACCACAACTTCTCCGATCAATAATGGGTCAATTTGTGCTTTAAAGCCAGTTTTAGTGAGAGGAGAAAAGCTCGTTTCCCCATCAAGAGAAGATTTATGACTGCGGGCGGCAGCTGTTTATTGTATCTGCGACTGTTTATGCTTACAGAACCTTCAAGACATTATGGGAAATTTGTCCGTTCGCTGATTTAGACTGCAGATACCGCTTTAGATCACAGAGTGCTACCATGAGGGAAACTCTGAAACTGCTGTTTGTGCACAGATTAAAGAAATAATCCATAAACGCTGACGAGAAGAAATAAATGGGCTGGCATCGTCCAACACAGGTGCTGCAGACGCCGATGGTTTATTTAACTTAAAGCCAGCTGAGCTTATTTGATCTATATTTGACTATTTTAGTCTGAAGCAACTTAATCAGCGGGATTAAAAGGTCCAGTAGAAATACATGCTACACTTAAACTGTCTCTCCTCTTGCAAAACCAAACAGGAGGGGAAACATCAAGCAGGAGCTCGTATTACCAGACAGTCTTTGCTTCAACATTATCAAATCAAAAGAGTTTCTCTGGCTTCCCCAAACCTCCTGCTCTTTAGTTATTTCTATGGAAAAGAAAAAATACTAGAAAGAATGAGAAAATGTACCTTTATGCAGAAATTATGGATGAACAAGTGGTACAACAATGTCCCCCGTCACCGAGAGATTGATAAGTGTTTTTCTGGACTGGAAGTGAACAGAGAATGTAAATAAACCTTAATGTTTTTGGTTCAAGATATTCAAGTGAGTAGCAGTTATAGGAGAGCAGTGGTTCCCAACCACGGTCCTTGAGGAACGCCATCCTGCGTGCTTTAGTTGTTTCTCTGCTCCAGCACACCTGATTTGAATAAATGGGAGATAAACAGGTTTCTGCAGAACTTGAGGAAGTAATTAAATCACGTAATCAGGTATGTTGGAGCAAAGAAACAACTTAAACATGAAATGTGGTGTTCCTCAAGGACTAGTGTTGGGAACCACTGGACTGTAGAGGAAAAGAGGTAGTTTATTTTTTGCTTGTCCAAGGAGGCTCAGAGTGACAGATCCTGGCAAGTGGAGAGAGCAATTTTATCCACCACCAGGTGCAATGGCGGAGCCAGGGGGTGGCCAATGGTGGCCTTGGTAACCACCACTGAATGATTTTCAGCCACCCTTAGAGCCACCCCAATCATTTGATGAAACTACACTTTCAAGCAATATAAAAAATTAATATGCATAGTTTGCTCAAATGATCAGGATGAACGGTTTACATATTTATGATGGTGGCCATCTTGGATTTAAACGTGGCAACCCAATTGTAAAAATGACCTTTTCTTACCTGCAAACCAACAAAAGAAAAAAAGAAGTTGGCTTGTTGCTTATTTTTTAAGTTATCCAGCTCACGAGGTTTGCATATATGGCGGCGAACATTCTTGGATTTTGTCGTGGCAAACCGATTTTAGAAAACAACCGTACTTATACATGCAGCCACACGCCGAAATAGAAAATGCAAAATTATTATAATCACAACATTCATTTGGATGGATGTATATCCACTTTCACTCTACAACAGAAGACAATGAAAGACCTAAATCTCTTCATACTTTCCTTCCAAGGAGCCAGACTTTCTGTTAAGATAAAGTGTGAGTTATTCAGATTTTCCAACGGTCGGAGCGTTTTTCTTTGATCTTTGGCTACTTCTTCACTTTACTGGAGTCCAGTACGTGAACGTGATCACAACAACACATTTGTGCAGTGTGAAGATTAAGGGAAAGATGAGAACAAAAGAGGAGTCAGCCCAAAAACAACGTACCTGAACGTCATAAGAGAAGCATCAGTTGACCAACTGTTCGTCAAGTGATCAGCTAATAGCTCTTTGAATGACCTTACTGGTGTTAGATCCTGTTTAAACTTTGTCAAAGTGTGTTTTCTTTTGATAGTTCTTAACTGTCCAGGGCATGGTAATATTAGTCATTTCAGTCAAAGGCAATTGAACTCAAAGGCCAACTGAGACCTTAATGACCCACAGGAGGGAGGGTAGGGAGAGGAAACGACCTTCTCAGAGTCTGAATGCTGACTGATGTAGGAATTGGCTGAAGGTTGTAGAAAAAGCTGAAACTGAATTGGTAAAATGAAAAGAAGCAGAACAATATATAAATAAGCAAAAATCGCAGCTACAATTTAGCAAACTGTCACAAAAAAATAAATTTTGCCGAATAGCAACTTAAAGCTAACGTTGAAGTTGATTTTAAAGAGAACAATGGCAGAAACTGAGGAGCTCTCACATTTTCAAATGGCTATTTCTGTACTTTAAAACCTTCTGATTCTCCACAAACTAGAGAAGGTTAATAATAAAACACAGCTTAAGAACAAGGACAAAAAGGTTCTTGTTACTTCCGAGCTCCAGTCTTTCTGTTTGCCTTTTTGTTCCATTAAAAAAATAATAACTAAAGCTGTAAGAAAAGTATGTTGAATCTCAAAATCCCTGCATGGATTTTCTGGCTCTACAAACTGAGAAGATAGCAGTGAGCCATAAACCCAAATCCAAACTTCAATAATGATGTCTGAGGCTCTACATCCACGTTGTACTGCACCCAGAGCCTGATGGGAAACGAATAAAGTCCTGGAAACTTTCTGCCTGACTGTTGGCAGGCGCTGCGTCTCAGCCCGGTACAGCTGTGGGACAGCTGCAGAAAACTGGCTGCAGCCGCCGCCCCAGAAAAGCAGCGTTCGTGTTCGACGGCGCACAGATGAGCGTGTGCTCTCCGAGTAACTCCGGCGGGATCCCGTGTGCTCCGAGGGGTCGCTGAAAGTTGAACGTGAAGTAGCTGAGGCTGTAAAACTTTGTAGGTTTAATGGGACATTTACTGGTGACACTGAATCTACGAGGTCATCTGTGGACCCCCCGCTGACCCGGCTCTGCCTCGACAGGAAGAAAAACGGGCGGCCGTTAAACAACCGGAGGCCACAAGCTGAAGGTGCAGGTCACCACGGCTCGTTTCAATCAGGTCCTTCTTGGCACCGTAAGGCGTCAGAGTCCAGCTCTGGGCTTCACCTCATCACAACCGGAGCCGCTACAGTTCTGATCCAAACCTGCTGAGCCAGATTCTAGAAGGTTCTGTAGGACTGGAAACTGATACCGCCTCGTCTCACCTACATCTGCCTGGCGCTCCTGCAGCGTCTCAAGATATATGGCTAGAATGAGCAAAACAGTCGCTTAAAGCCACAATTAGCCAAACTGTATGCAACAATTAAAATTAGCTAAAACAGCTACAATGCAAAATTAGCTAAACAGTAGCTAAATTTTTTTTAATCTACCAGAACCATGTCTAAAGGCTATGTAGCTAAAGGCTACAATGAGTAAAACAGTAGATAAAGCTACAGTTAGATAAACTGAAATTTTTCAGGACATCCTTGTACAAGAGATTGATGATCTCAATGGATTTCTTCCTGGTAAAATAAAAGTATAAAAAAAATAAATAAACTGTTGACAAAGACTAAAATTAGCTAGAATTAGAAAACAGTAGAAAAGGCTAAAACTAGTGAAGCCATGCTGGTACATTTTCATCTTTAAATCACTTCTTGGTCTGCTGTCTTCATACATCTCCTCCTACATGTCTCTGCGTGAGTGCAGCTACAGCGTGCGC
>JAVCKU010000042.1:22669780-22680688 GCA_032273985.1 Hypsolebias coamazonicus | reverse complement strand
CATCGAGATTAAGTACTTAGTAATACATCCTCAAAATCCTGTTCTGTGTGATTATTTTTAAGAATGTTTGAGTTTAAATTAAATGAGCACATCCACTGAGAGTAAATGTATTTATAGCAGATGTTTATCAGAAAACGCTGTAACCAAATTTAAACAATGTCTTCCATTGTTGTCTTCCTCTGTGTTGCAGAGTAATGCACCAGAGAGACGTGACTCAGATCATCTGGTTGATAATTTTACAACTTCTTTGCAAATTTACTTGATCAAATTGCTCCTATGAAAAAAGAAAGTAATCAATCAGAGGAAGGGAGCTCTTTGGTTCATTTCTGAGTTACGTACTTTAAAACAGGCATCTGGAAAGCTGGAAAGAAAATGATGGTCCACCAACATGGAAGAATTGTATTTAACTTGGAGAGATAGTCTGCTAACAATTAAGAAATAATAACTCTCCAACTTTCTCGTTAGGACAGATTAGTTGGACTTATGGACAGGCTACTGGACAGTCCGCCACCATCACAAGCTAATCAGTTTGTCCGTGTTTAATTATTTAACTTTACTGTCCCCCAGCGCGGAGCTAAGAGGTTGAATTGGATTTACCCTCTGTCTGTCCGTCCATCGTGTTGTAAGCATGGTTAAATGATAAATACGTGAGGTACTGGCTTCCATTTTTGTATGAGGCTGCATCTATGTTTAAGAAAGGGTCATTTAATAAACTGGGGAAATTTCCTCATTTCTCTTTGAGAAATGTAGAAAATCCAAAAGTGTTCACAAACTTTGAAGCACCACAGTATAAATACCTTCCTAAGGTCAGAAAACCAGTGCTGTTTCAGTGTATGCAGATGACGCTCAGATCTTTGTGGTGTGATCTGTGGACTGGAGGTCCGAACCTTTTCAGTGCAGCTCAACCGTTTCACACATCGTTCATTTTGACCTAGCAGGTGCATAGAAACCGGAGTACAACACCCGTCTGTGCTTACGCATCGTTCTTACGTGAGGCTCCAGGTCCGCGGAGAGCCCGTCTTTAGAACAGGTCCGCCCCCGCAGTAAGGGGGTGGGTAAATCCAAACAGAAGTCAAAGCCTGTTATTGGAGTGAAACATGACGGTTCTGCTGAAACAAATGATGCAAACAGCCCAACACATCTGTCACAGCTGTAATCTGTAAATCTGCTGCTGAAGGCTCTGTCCACACGCTGCCGCGAGCCGATTTTAGGGTTTAATCTGATCTATGCGGGCTCACCTCAGACCTGAGCTCTGATACGGTTCAGGGTTTATCTCAGTCCAGTAAGGGGAGGAGGGATTATTATCTTCATCGTGTCGGCCTGAACGCAGCAGATACCTGAACATGGCCCGTTGGCTGCAGCTCACACTTTGAGGATTTTCATGTCAGCCCCTAAGAGGCTTTAATGTTTTATACTAATGCTGACTTAAAAGGTGGAAAACAATCTGCTGCGCCTGTTCACCTGATGATGTCACAACGTAGAGCATGGGAAACCGTTCATCTGCAGACCTCTAACACAGGAACACATGTTGTGTTTGTCAGGGGCGTTCAGAACTTGTTTCACTTCAGCAGAAAACAGATTTTCATCATCAGTGAGACAGTTACACACTGAAACCACCTGACCCCGACCTCCACCGAAGACTGAAGGTAGCAAACGACCAGAAAATTAAAATGTTTCCTTCAGATTCCTGCAGCAAATACTTTTCCCCCTTTCGTAGGGGATTCCAGCCTCAAACAGGGAAATAAGAATGATTTAAAATTAAACTTTAAATCTGATTTGGAAAGTGGGACAACCTTTTCCTCTGAGAGTTTCAACTGATACGGGACCTGGCAGGAAACAAAGCCATGGAGCCAGCAGTGGATTAGGAGGAGCTCCTTACCTGATGGGATGGAACAAACACAAAGTCACAGCTGGATCAGGTGGGCTGGCACCAGCCGGCCCAGACCAAAGGGTTCAACAGAAACTCACTCGGATCACACTCGCAGTGAGAACATGTGGTTGATTACAAAGTGTTCATTTCAAGGTAAATGTAATTGTGAATGTTAAAATTCAGCTGCTACCATAAAACAAGTTTGATGAGCGTGCAGCTCATTCAATTCAGTCGGTTAATTTCTACAGCTCCAAGTCACAACAGAAGTCGTCTCAGGGCACTGAACGGAAACAACCATATATCATATTTTCTGGCCTATAAGGCACACCTTTTTGCATAATTTGCATACCCTGCAACTTATTTATGGATTTTTTTCCCCCCCATACTTCAAAACCAATTTTTGTCTGAGATCTGACGATTTCATTGATTCTGACTGAAAAATCTTGAACACTACCATTTTCAGCCTCTAGATGGCACTCGTGTCATGTAATAGCAAAAAGGTGGCTATTAATGAGACACTTGGCTTGCCATACAGAGCCATCTTCGTCCCGCTCCGGGATCATGCCTGGAGCAACTGTCAAATCTGCTTCATTTCATTGTGCTGCCCCAGCAAAATGCAGCTAATTTGACCATTAAAGTGAATTTATTAAGTAAAAGTTAGACTGAGACGCACCTTTGCTATAATTCTGAGCAAACAAATAGTTTTTAAGTGTTAATCTTGTTAAATTCTTGTTAAAGTCCCCCCGTGCACACTCCCACGGTCGGCATTTGGCAGCCAATCGATTTTTGTCACAACACCGGCCCACATTTCCAGGTTGTCAGCGGTGACACATAATAGATGCGACGTATACGACAAAGTGACTTATAGGCTGGAAAATATGGTACATTAAAAAGCCAATAAGTAAAAGTTCTTCATCAGAGGAAGCAGCAGATTGTGTTGAATCTTCACTTCATCACTGTCTCCCATCTTAAGCAAGAACAAAGGAGATAGTGGAAAGAAAAAAAGCTCTCTTTAACAGGAAGATGTGGGCTTGTCTGGGTTTTATTCTCCTGCACTCCCTTGTGTTTGTCTTCCTCGTGTTCAGCTCACATCTGTCTCCACCTCTAATCAACCCAGGTTCTTCTCATTTGTCTGTGGATTGTCCTGAGAAGGCCTTCATGTTCTGTCTCCCTCCGTGTCGCTCCTTAAAAGTAAGTTTTTTTTCTGCCCGGTTAGCATTTTGTTTCGTTTATTTTAATAAAACTTGGTTATTTGCTTTTACCTTGGAGTCTCTCGTTGCCTTCCTGCACGTGGGTTCAACACATTAAGCAGATCATGAAGAAACCTCCAGCAGAACCAGGCTCAAGACAAGTGGCCATTTGCTTTGACCGGCTTTGAGAGGACTGGAAGGAGGAACGGATACAACATGCATGTTAGGCTGATTGGTAACTCTAAATTGACCCTAGGTGTGAGTGCAACAGGTCCCTCTTGTAAATAAGTCCCCGTGGCTCAACGAGGCTAGCCTGTATAAATAAAGGTTGAATGAGTGCTATGTAAATACAGTCCATTTACATTTCTATTTTTTCATATTATCTTTATTGCATTGTGTTTCGATAAATCAGTCAGACACATAATACTGTCCAAAAAATATAAATAGACATATTGCTACAGTATTTGAATGCTTATTAAATACATTTTAATATGCATTTCAAATGCCTTAACTATCAATAAGCATCAAATGCAATAATTTGGACACTGCATTTGCTTTTTGAACACATGATGCTGCCATCACACTTCCCTTCACATAAGTTAAAATTTAAATACAAGTGAGGATACCAAATAAGCATGTTCCGTTCCTGTGGCTTTATTTGACTCTCAGTCTTTTTATATCTCTGCTGCAGTAATACAGCTGGCTGATGTGACACCACATGCCAAGATAAACAAAATATTTCATTATAGGCCAATAACGATGAGGGGAAATTGAGCTGCATCTGGAACAGGATGTGAGAGAAATAGAAATTCTCATATCAGATCAGCAGTAAATATTGCTACCCCACTGAAAGGTACACATACCTAGCAAAATTGGACTTGACATATAATATGCATACATATTCTTTCTCTGCTTTCAAGACAGCTTGTGAATACAAGACACATCAGAAAAGCTTGCGTGTAGTGCACCTTCAAAATTAGCTTCATGCTCAGTAAACACTCTTAATGTATGGATGATGGTGGAACTGTTGTATTTACGCTCGGGACCCAGCTAGTGGTGTCTGGGTCGCAGCATGCCGATAAACAGCATGCAGCTGAGACGTGAGGATTCAAGGCTCCATGGCTCATGCAGACGGTTTGATTAAAGAGCAATCGCTGCTCCTGCAGAGCATGAAAGGGTGGCATAATCACAGAAAGAAAAACACTATTTGTTAAGCCCAAGTTTTAGTTTGATTCTTGTTAAAGTTTCATTGGGAAGCAGCTTAAACTTATCCATTATCTTTACCGGCTTCTTCCTTTTTGGGTCGCGGGGGGTCACTGGTGGGCATGTCCAGCTATCACTGCGCGAGAGGCGGGGTACACCCTGGACAGGTCTCCAGACCATCACAGGGACACACTGAGACAAACAAGACAAACATTCACTCTCTCACTCTCACCTAGGGACAGTTTCAGGCTAAACTTATCCACTTGTCTACTTTCTCAAAAGTCCAAAAATGCAGCTATAAGTCCCCAAAGCAAAGCTGAAGACCAAAAATGACTGAGTCCCTAGGCATCAAATCTGCCCAGAGCCTTAGTATACTGATAAGTTGTTCTTTAAAGACACACTTTTCTCCTTGCACTTTTATTCTTTATTCTATAGTCAGTTTTATCATTTTTTGTTTATAGTAATGCTATTCTTTTGCATACTACTATAGTATATCAATCAACAGTATATTGATTGATTTGATTGATTATGGTAAACGGACTGTGCTCTTATAGTGTTTTTCTATCACATTGAGCTACTCAAATCTATTTTCACTACAATCTGTGCCCTTATTTACCCATTCGTACAGCACTCTATTAGATCTATACAAAGAATAATCAGAGTTTTATCACATTCATACATTGATGGGACACACATTGGATGCAATGAGGGGTTCAGAGCTTGCCCAAGGACACTTGAGCATGTGACTGCTGGTGGATTCAAACCCCCAAATCTTGCATTGGAGGATGACTGCTCGAACAACTCAGCCACAGTTGCTCCATAAAGTATATATTATACATAGTAATATTTATTATTTATGTTCCACACTTTGGTCCATCTGTGTTATTTCAAAGGTACAACGTAAATAAATTTGGAGTTGGAGAAAGCGGATTTCTCAACCGCCATTACATAAACAGAAACGTGTACAAACCTTCAAAGCCAGTTCATCCATTGTCTTACTATAAAAATAAAATTGAATAGACTCAAATGAATGTGGTTTATTACCATTTTGCTTTTAAGGGTAAAGCTTGAACATTGTGAACATTTTATTATTTTTTTAATGATGTGACAACTTTACCACTATGCTTCTCATACTGTCAGTAACTAGTGGAAAAATGGAAAAACACACAATCAACATTCAAACCCATTCCATCCATCCTTCCTCTACCTGCTTTACTGTGCTGGGTGAAGTTGGTCTGTTTCCAAGTTATTGGATCAAAGATGTTGGGAAATCTTGGGATGTTGATGTCCATATGACTTGCCACATGGATCAACTCGTTGGATTCTGATAGTGATCCTGTGGGGCCCAAACCTCACTGGTTCAAGAAAATTTAGCGTTCTGATGTGACTGTTGAGTTGCTTGATGGTTGTACTCATTGGTTCCAGTTGAAATCTGCCAACTCATTAGGCTTTGACTTGAGCTGTACAGTATTTTCTTTTTCACTTACCCTTTATTTATATAGGTAGTCTCATTGAGTCACAAGAACTCATTGACCAGAGAGAACTGTTTTTTTGGGAGCAGATGGTTGGGGTTAAGGGCCTTGTTCAAGGGCCCAGAATGGGGCAAATGAGGGTGGAGGCAGGTGTGGGTGCGTCACCTTTTTCCACCCACATTTTGATGGTGACGGTTCCGGGAGTTGAACTTGTGACTTTCCGATCACATGCCCATCTTCTCTAACCTCTGAGCCACCACTCCCCACATTCATAAGCCCTTTTTAGTCATTAAAGCATCAGAACATTGTCATACGAGTGAAAACTGTGTAATTGGAAATTGGTGAACAAGTTTGAACTCATTTGTAATGGTCACACACGAGGAGACCACACACAGACTCAAACTGATGTTTAGTGTCCGCAAAGGTAGAACATGGCCCTTTCTGTATTTGTTTCATTTTAACTTCCTATTGTTACATTTGTATTTTGAGTCTGTAGCAAAAATGTGCTGTGAAAACTGTTTGTGCACACATGCATGTTAGTTGATGGTCTCAAATGTTTATTTTATTTTGAAAATGTAAAAACTTTCCAATCACTGTTTGGATACAGAACAAACAGCCTGAATTTCTCATAGAACTAACACTGAATTTTGACTTTTACGCTGCCCAGTAACCATCTGATTGAAACAACAGTTGATGTTGTGTGCAGGAATAATACGTTTACTTCTGTTCTGTCAAACTTAAAGAACAAGGAACAAAAACAAGCAAACAAAAAAAACAGAACGTCAGTTTCATCAAGTCTCCCAAACTAAAATCAATACATCTTCTTTTAGCACCATTTAGTTTTTGTTTTTAATAATGCATGTGTCAAACTGAAATACAGCCGCCCAGATGCATCTCAGGCTCCACGACAGAGGGGTTTAAAAACATAATGTCCGCTCTGCACTAAATTACCTCCTCTTTTGGAACTAGCTTGCAGAGCACATGTCTGCATACAAGAGTGAAGTGACGCCTTCAAACCACTTTATGTTTTGTGAACATCAAACCCACTGTGAGTGTGCCATCTCTTATCTCAAGCTCCACCTGCTCTACGTTTTGACCAGACTTCTGTGGAGAACCTACATTGTTTTCTCCTAACAAGCGCTTGCTATCTATACTGCACCCACGCTCGCCCAGCAATCATCCTCTTGTCTCCCTCTTCACCCTCCTCTCCTCTCCCCAAGGCCTGCAGATAGCCTCGCTCATTATTCACCTCATTTTGCCGCCGATCGATAGAGAGAATGCGGGGAAGAGAAGAGAGACAGATAGATGGTCAACTTATTTACCATACTGATACAGGACAGATAAAGACGACCATTACAGCACAGCTGAATCAAATGTTTTAACCACACAGATAGGCATGTTTTCACTGCATTATCATGAATGGAACAGACAGGGGGAAAGGGTCCTATTGTGAGTCAGCAGTAACAAACAGGGAAAGCAGAGATTGTGGGAGAGAAGTGCTGATCACTGATTACGAACGCCTCATCTAAAATCTCATCACATGAATCCAGCGGTGACTGGAACAAACCTGCAGCACGTTGAAAAGCCGTGTCAGTCCACTGCACGCCTGAACAAAATATCAAATGACGTATCACAACTCATAATAACTTAAAAAAGGCATATCAAACCAGACGCCTTTAAATGTACAACATATAAAGAAGCTAACCACTAGGTCTTGTTCTGATGATGGCTTTCTAGGTTCAAAGGTTTAAAAAAAAGACAATACATATATATTACATCAACAAAGTCTTCAGGTGGGAGTTTTGCGGTTTGTCAAGTTTAAATGCAATCAGGGACTGTGTGACACTGTCTTCGCCACAGTCACAGCCAAACTGTTCTCTTCAGCAGAGTCCATGCATTCTTTCTCTTTTACTTCTTCACAAAACGCATCGGTCAAGTACTCCAGGAGGAAAACACACGTTCTTGGTGCGCAGTTCTGCGTGTGGCGAGTAAGCTAATGGTTTCTGTGGCAGCGTTTCCTTCAGAAGCCGCACGCCGCAGCTCTACGGTTTCTTGCTGGAACAGGACTTGCAGCACTGCTGTCCATAGAACTTATGGGTGCAAACGCCATGTTGGGGAACCAAGTGGCACCAGCTGAAGTGGTCGGCGCAGGGTTCATCTGCAGAGACAACAGAAGCATGGAGTGGTTGAAGCAAACTGCAAGGAAATGTTGTTATAACGATTATTGTGGAGGTGGAGCTTTTACTGTGCGTTAGAAATAGCAAACATATTGCACCAATTACCGTAAATGAGGAAATAGTGTATATATGTTACTGTTACGAGTTATATGTTACTGATGCGTTTGTTTTCCTAATGATAAGAGATTAACCCAAGACTTTATTGTGTTGCACTAATTCATGCTAACAGGCATGCTAAATTTTATATCTTATGAAAGTCTAGTTTTTTTGTTTAATATATTTACAGTAGTCCCTCGCTAGCTACTTCACGGTTCGACTTTCGTAGACTCGCTCTTTCACTGTTTTTCAACGATTGTCAACTTTAATATTACTCACGTGATTGGGACAGTACGGGATAAAAAGTTAGTGGGAAAAGAAAACTTCAGACAGGCGCTGCCATTTTGTAGTTTTCTTTCAATAAGCCTACACTGTAAGGCCAGTCAAAAGAACTTCACTACCCAGAAGCCAACAGTGCTTCCAGCTGCTGCTTTCTGATGATATGGAGGGAAAGTTTTGCAAAGCAACTCTATGCTACCTTTGAAGCTCACAGGACTGGCAGGAAAGTCACAAATGATCCTGAAGCTTCATGAAGCTCAATGATCCACGTGCACGATTCAGCCTGGATGGGGTGCTTGTATATTCATTTGTTACACACAGACTGATATATTTCAAATGTTTGTTTCTTTCAATGTTGATGATTATAACTGACAATTAGGCAAATGACAAATCAGCAACCTCAATTTGTCCTGAAGTGCACACCCTTTACCTGCAGAGCTGCACCTTTGCAGTCATTTCAATAATTGAGTTTACATGTTTTGTTTCATGTTAATCTACTGTAATAAACCTTTGTAAAATACACTAGAATGCAGGAAATGGCATCTCTTTTATCCAAAATTCTCTTGAGTAGGACCCTCAGACTCAACCCAACCCAATATATTTTTTATATATACATGTAATAGTGCCTTAGTTTAGTTTGAGTACTTAAGCAGTAGTACTATGCGCTAACATTTTAAAGCTTCAATGATTATTCTTAGTTGAATATAGCATGCTACTGTTTCCAAAGTTGTCGCATTATACAATTACAAAAGTAATTTGGCTGCAAATGCCAATGTCTGTATGATGGGTGTTGTTGCTGAACATGTGTCTGTGTGCAAAGTTAACTTAGTAGTTATTGGTTGGAACATTGATTTACTGTAATGATTTATAACATATTTCACTAAAAGGGTTAGTTTTATGAGGGTTCTAGTGGAGAAATCTGCATGATTTATCTTCTCAGGGCCAAGATCATCATCGTTAGTCATTTATATTAAAAAATAAAGACAACTGCACAAGTCAATACAGAAAACGTTGAACAAATTTTGCCTGCTTTTCCTGGAGGAATTCACGAATGACAGCTTGAACCTCTAACAAAAACAAGGAGTGCAAACTGAAGTTAGATAAATTTGTCTTTTCCCCTCGAGGACTTCACCTTTTGCTGTTGATCCAGCAGCTGAAACGCGGTTACTGAGTCGCTGCGCCGGCACCGGGGGAGCCGCTGAACAGAAATGTGTGTTGCACGCCCTTGAGGTGATGGGCCTCTGGTGAGGCAAGCAGCCGGCTGCAGGGCGACCTTGCAGGAGACATTGCATGGTTCGAGTTTGAACCCCTCCTCCACAGGACACGGAGCACTGAGTCAGGAAAACAAAAGTAGCAGAGACCAGAACAAATGAAAAAGAGGCATGAGGAGGCAATCAACAGGTAAGGGGTTAGGGGAGCTACAGAGATCCAAATAGGATGAAATGAAACTCTGTAGCATGTAGAGTAAAAAACATCCATCATGAAAGGAACATCGGAGGGAGGGATTGGGTTGCGCAGAGACAAAGAGCTGATAAATCCAAGTATCCCAAGCAACATGTTCTTGCCCTCCAGCAAGTTGTCAGGAGGTATCTTCTCCTGTCGAAACACGCCGGATCAAGCAGAATGAGACGCTGCGTTATAACAGGTTACCCCTAAGACTTCCTCCATAATAGATGACGCAACAGATACGCCATACAACCTTACCTCAAAGAGGCTCTGAAACGAGTGTGAAGCTTCTGGATTTCATCTGAGGCCCCTTCCCTGTAGCCATTACCGGTACTATACCGCTGGCTAAGAACTGAGGTCTACCAACCCCCCGCCCCAGGTTCCCAAGACAAGAATACAGTGGGTATAGTTCAGTGGGCTCAGGTCTCCTGTCCAAAATGTTTTGGCTAAGTTTAAAAAATATGCAGGAATGATGAGAACAGCAAAGTGGGAAATAAATTATGTGAACTTGTCTTCAGCAATCCTTACAAAATGGATATGCACAAGATCAGTATTTGTCCAGTCTGAGTGAACCAAAGTCCCAAGGTCCAGTAAATGTGGGACCATCGCTAAACCTGTCGTAGAGCCAACGTTTTTGAGACTAGGCAGCTAAAACAACTGTGATTTGTTTTAATGAGAGCTGTGCACATCAGTTGGAGTAGATAGATTTAGATATTAAGGTTGGGTGATTAATTAAAATTATTATTAATATTATTATAAAGTTTATTCTTTTTTTTTTTACAAAAACAATTACTTTGTATATATACAATAAGAAATACAATCACAAATAAAATGAAAGGCAGCAGAAAGAAGAAAAAAATCTTATGTCTGCCCCTTTTTCCCAAAAAATAATTCAAACAATAATAATCTTCAAATAACAAAAACTCGAGCAACAATTTGTACAAATTTGTATGAAATGTTTAAATCAAGTGACTGGTTTGTGATTATTTTGGTTTTACAACAACAAGTTTTCAGAACTTTAGACAATACAGGTAGTCCTCGAGTTACGGCGCCCTCGACTTACGGCGCCGCCCCCAGTGATGTCATCACACCTTACGTCGTCTTTTTTATGCAACATTTTATGTTTTTTTCCATTTTTTTTAGGGTATTTTGTTAGCTAACTGCTTGGAAACACA
>JAVCKU010000042.1:22626851-22640196 GCA_032273985.1 Hypsolebias coamazonicus | reverse complement strand
GAACTGAGTATTTTTATCTGAACTCTGCAGTGCCTTTGGAGGCTGGCTGCTCAACCGCCTTTGAGTACTCACCCCCCCCCCCCCACCCCACCGCGCGTAATGTCGGTGTCATTATGTGCTTGTGTGCGAGATTTTTTTTCATTACCACATTTTTGACCTTCAAGCAGAGGACAAAATGTGTTAGGAATTTTTTTTGTCTCCAAACCCTATGTGTCATTTTTCACCACTTTTATTCTGTCCAACAGACCTCATAAATGAGTCTTCGAGGCTCAAAGTGACTTAGCTATTTAAATAAAGGTTGAATGAATTAAAAACACAGTATTTGTGATGTCCCACCTATGCAACACAGACATACACAAACAACTAAATTGGCGTATTTATCTTCATGACGTGAAGGGGGTTTAAATGTTACTGGAGTGCTGCACTTTGGTTATTGAGATGCATACATTTATAGATAGAAAGGACTTTAAAGAGCAGGTTGTAGAGAAACTGCTGGTGGGGAGTTTGACAGAACGTGTCAGCACTTATCAACTTACTGAAATCTTTAACTTGTGCTCCTAAAGGAAAGGTACTTGTGTCATCAAGTTTGTCAATAAACTTAATAAATGACAAAATAAGATACAATATAAAATATCTAGTATGGGATATGACATAATATGACCGGTTGAATCCCATGACCTGAAAAGGAATAAGCGGGCAAAGATAATGGATGGATATGCTAAAAAGCAAATTGACACAATACAATATAATATGATGTAATTTGATACTATATAATGGGATCCAATATGATGCAACATAACATAATTCAATGCAATGGATTATGGGACAATGCAGTAAGATGATGTGATACATCACAATTCAGTACCATAAGCTACAAAACATTACAACATTTTCTGGTGTAATCCAATAAAATACAATATGATAAAATACTATAAGGCACAATATAACACAGTAAAATAATTATGCACTTTATTGCACACACTTTTTGTGAATTTTGTTTTGAACTTGGTGCTTGCTGGGACTATAGTTATTTAAAACAGGCATATATTTATGATATTTTGTTTAAATCCATTTGAAACCAGAAAGGAAACTCTTTCATTTGTCTTCTTGTATAAATACATGCTTTTATAAAACGGGGTTGTATCTTTTGAACAGTGACATTAAAAAAAATAGTACTCTGATTAAATGTAATGCACACGAGCATTTATGATCACAGCAATAAAATGCAGTTTGGTTGGACAATAAATAGAAATAAATTACACTGATTATTACTGTAGCAGATTTTAGACAGAGTCAGTCCAGACAGAAACTAATTAAGACACATACTTTAATAGTCACTGTAAATGTTCTATTTTTTTTTTTTCTCTGTGTTTTGGTACCTCTCTTAGTCATATTTTTTTATTGTTTTAAATACATTGTTTAAACTATCATAACGAATTCACTGCATAGAACGAGCCTGGTTCAAAACATCCCATAAAAAGCTTTCAGTCAGTCATAACGCTTTCTGACGTTACCTGCAATGCAAGTGCTGAGTCATGTTTTTCCTCTAAAGAAATCACGTCAGCGTATGGATCAATATTTGAACTGTTTGATAAGTGTCAGGATATGTTTTCAGTTCCTCTGCATGCATACATTTTGACTGATTATTAAAGGTAGTCGCTTCTTCAGCTCAGCAGACGGCTAACTCAGAGAATGGACTGATCTGCTCCGCTCGGCTTTATTTATCAATAAAGCCTGAAGCAGTCGGTTGAACAGACAACTTTAAAATCCATTAATTGCAGTTCATTGATCCTTCATGAAAAGCAGCTGCACATATTGTATTTTATTGCATCATATATTGCATTGTATCTTTCTACATTGTATTGTTATGTGAAGAATTGTACCGCATCGCATCATATCGTTCTACAATGTATTATGTGAAGTATTATATTGTATATCATATATTGCATTGTATTGTTCTACATTGTATTGTTATGTGAAATATTGTATTGTATTGCATCATATATTGCATTGTATTGTTCTACATTGTATTGTTATGTGAAATATTGTATTGTATTGCATCATATATTGCACTGTATCATTCTACATTGTATTATTTGAAGTACTGTATTGTATTGTATTGTATCATATATTGCATTGTATCGTTCTACATTACATTATGTGAAATATTGTATCGTATTGCATCACATATTGCATAGCATCATTCTACATTGTAATGTTATGTGAAGTATTTTATCGTATTGCATCATATATTGATTGCACTGAATCATTATATATTGTACTGTTATATGAAATATTGTACCGTATTGCATCAGATATTGCATAGCATTATTCTACATTGTAATGTTATATGAAGTATTTTATCGTATTGCATCCTATATTGATTGCACTGTATTATTCTACATTGTGTTCTTATGTGAAATATTTTATCATATTGCATCACATATTGCATAGCATCATTCTACATTGTATTATATGAAGTATTTTATCGCGTTGCATCATATATTGATTGCATTATATCATTCTACATTGTAATGTTATGTGAAGTATTTTATCATATTGCACCATATATTGCCTTATATAATTCTACATTGTATTGTTATGTGAAGTATTTAACATATTGTACCATATATTGCATTGTATCATTCACCATTGTATTGTTATGTGAACAATTGTATTGTATTGCATCATATATTGCATAGCATCATTCTACATTGTATCGTTATGTGAAGTATTTTATCGTATTGCATCATATATTGCACTGTATCATTCTACATTGTATTTTTATGTGAAGTATTGTTTTATATCATATATTGCATTGTCGTTCTACATTGTAATATGTGAAATATTGTATCATATTGCATTATATATTGCATATTATCGTTCTACATTGTATTGTTATGTGAAGTATTTTATCGTATTGCATCATATGTTACATTGTATCATTCTACATTATATTATGTGAAGTATTGTATCTTATTGCATTGTATATTGCATTGTATCATTCTACATTGTATTAATATGGTAAATGGTAAATGGACTGTACTTATATAGCGCCTTTCTATCGCATGGAGATACTCAAAGCGCTTTACACAACAATCTGTGTCCTCATTTACCTATTCATACAGCACTCTACTAGATCTCTACAAAGCTAATTGAACAAATCATTCTAAAGAGACTAATCAGAGCTTTATCATATTCATACACTGATGGGACACACATCGAAGGCAATGAGGGGTGAACTGAGAGACCAGCTGACCAGATCCATAGTTTGCAATTCAGAAGATGTGCAGAAAGAGGCTCTGCAAAAGGCTCACAGGACAAAGTCTTGCCCAGGGATACTTCAGCATATGACTGCTGGTGGATTCGAACCCCCAACTCTCACATCGAAGGACAAATGCTCTAACCACTCAGCCACAGCCACCCATGTAAAATATAATGTTCAAGTGTGATTTTTCTGGATGCAGCAGGGTGTTTAGTAAATTTTCATCTTTTAAGTGTCACTTCTATGTCCAACATTTGTGACAGGACTTGTGGCTGTGTTTGTAACTTTCTACATCCTCCAAGATCAGGATGAGGCAGCTATGACTTTGGAGTTCATTCAAAGGTAAAACTGTTCCCATGATTTAATTAATTAATTATTTTTGAAAACACTTTAATGAGCAAAATACATTGACGATGTTTAAACGTTTTAAAGCAAGTTATAACAATTGACAAAGCTGGTGATGTTTTATCTTAATATATTTAATACTAGATGGGCTCCATCTTGACAGAAAACAAACGAGAGGAGTAAAATGAAATAAAATATGTTTAAGCTAAAACAAGGCAAGAGTTTTTAAAACTTCATACTGAGAAAAGTAATAACCTGAGCGATGAACTATTGTCATTTTTTTTATCACAAAGTCTGATCTATCTGATAATAAAAGACTAATTTAATTTACCAGTCAACTAAACCATTTGAAACCTCTGCTTTAGTTTCATTTCTTCACTCAGGCTGTGATAAAAGTGACAGAGTAATATTTGACAGAGTTGATTATTCCTCACTGATCTTATTGTAAATATTAAGCCTTGTCTCTGAAGGAGTTATGTCACGTCGTCAAAGACAAAAATGAAAATGAATGTGACAATTTAATGGTCAAAAAACCCTCTGAACTCATGAGGTATGTGACATTAGTGACAGGTCAAAAGTTAATAACACAGCTGGACATAATCTTATAAAGTATTTTTTTCATTCAACCTTTATTTATACAGGCGAGTCTCATTGAGCCACGAGGACTCATTTGCAAGAGGGACCTGTACATGCATACAGTTTGTGGAGGTCAGTGATTCTGTGAAGGAAAAGTGGAAAACTGTGATTTATGAATAAACTAATCTGAGCACATTGTTGCACAAGAGCTTTGAACATCCTTCACAGCAGAGAGGGCCGCTCGACATGTTCACTGGAGGAAAACTAACTCGAGCAGCAGTTTTATTTGATCAGCTTTGTTGTTGTTAAAAAAAAACTGATGACAGAACATGTTTTCTCTGGTAAATCAATTTAAAATGAGATGACTGATGGACACAAGGGCTTCTGGGAGAAATCAGCATATTAGTCTTTCCCCCACCATTGTGACTGGGGGATGAAGCTGTCGTTTTCAGAAGCTCAGCTACTTCCTCTTCACCTCCCATTGCAAATCAATCCAGTCCAGCCTCCATATTTCCTCCATTCTCAAGCTGGATTTACAATTTGAAAGTCAATGAACAGATACAGGGATTCACACACAGCATCAGTTTTCTCTGTAAATAGCTGGCCCCCTGAGTTGGATGACTTTAGAAGCAATACTTCTAACGTCATCTAAGTTTGCATTAACTACCTTTTTTTTTTTTTTGACAGTTTCTACCCATGTTCTTTTTCTGATGATGCATTTGAGCTGCTGGTCACCTGAAATATTCCTGCCTCTTACTTATGGAGTATTTTTATATTTTTGACGTATTTTCTGGAACATTTTCTCATGGGTCCAGTGTAAAGACTGCCTTCAATTAGTTTTTGTGATTTTAAATATGGCATATCTGTTTTTCTGAACCATTTTGGCCAGGTGTCCTCAAGCTGTTTCTGTGAGCAGCAGTTTGGCCTTTAACATTTGTATGCATGATGATTGATTGTTTTGCACGGATGGTCCCATTTTGCATGTGTAAAGTCAGTTTCTGGGAACTCCACAGCAGGCTGCCGTGAAACATATCAATGAGGTGCTATTTATAAGACAGGTCTGGGTTGGCAGGCCTCAGACTGGCCAAGTCTTTCAAAGGAAAGATGAAACATTTCTCCCAAAACAAAACTGTCCAGGTGATTTGATTTAACTTTTTTTTGTTTTTTTTTTGTAATTTATTTATTTACCTGGATGAGTGAGCTTACATACCTTTTTTATGTCTGCTTTTGCTTTTCTTCTGTTGTAAAATTTGAGTTTTTGTTATGATTTTGCATGAAATGCTTTATAAATGCATCACGGTGGCTCAGTTGGTAGAGCTGTTGCCTCTCAGTGAGAAGGTTGCCAGTTCAAATACTGTCCCCAGGCGGCCTTTCTGGGTGGAGTTTGCATGATCTGTCTATGAATGTGTGGGTTTTTTCTCCGAGTACCCCGATTTCCTCCCACAGACCAAAAACATGCATGTTAGACTGATTGGTGACTCTAAATTGTCTCTAGGTGTGAGTGAGAGAGTGAATGATCGTTTGTCTCGTTTGTCTCCATGTGGCTCTGTGATGGACTGGAGACTTGTCCAGGGTGTACCCTACATTTCACACAGTGATAGCTAGTTATGAGCACCAGTGACCCCTGCGACCCAAAAAAGGAGGAATCGGGTAAAGATGGATGGATGGATGGATGGATGGATGGATGGATGGATGGATGCTTGTGCGGTCCAGTGTTTATATTTAATTTTGCCTCTTGACAGCTCCCCTGGTACAGTGTTGTATTTCTGTAACTGGGGCGAAGTACTGAAGGTAAAACCAAACTCAAGAATTCACCCCATCTTGTTAATACTGATACGGTCCAACACTAATGTTAGCAACATTTATTGCTCTAGATTCTCAGCCATCCAGGCCATGGGAAATTAAAAGAAGAAAGATTTAGCAAATTGACATTTTTCTGTATCTGAAGATGTATGGAGTTCTGAGATTTAAACTGCACATGGTTGGCACAGTATTATTAATACTTGAATCAATCTGTTTGCCCCTACCTCACTGATGTAAAATTCAGATGAAATGTGACATGACCAATCAGACGGAGGTTGCTTTGAAAAACACTGAACATGAGTCCAATATGTGAGTAGTTGTTTATTTGCTCTCTGAGGGGGTTGCTAACTCTCCTACGCTTGGAAAACCCCTGGTTTAGGTGAATAAATTGTCTATTTAGTTGCTAAATATTTATTTCAGGCTACTGGTAACTGTTTTGAACATATCATCTTCAAAGAGAATACTTTAAAGCCTGTTTAAACATTGCAGGATCCTCAAGCAGAATGACCCCTGTAGGGCTGGTTTTGGTCTATAGATTACATGGAAGGAGTAGAAGAAGGAATGATACGGCATGAATGCTTAGGAAGTCAGTCATTTTCTCTAAATATCCCTTTGCAGGCGGCCCAATGATCTTGTATTAAATTTAAGCACCTAAAACCATCAGAGCTGGCTAATTTCCTTCAGACTGTTAATAAACTCCACCTCTAGATGATCACACTGAATTACCAAAACTAGTTTACACAGCCATGGATTATATGAAGAGAAATGAAGATCTTAAAACAGCCCATAAATCTCCAAGTGTTCTCCAGTAAAATGAGGTGCTGAACGTCTCGTTGTGCAACGCAGTATTAAAACTGAGATTTTCCCATGTGCTTGTAAGAACGTGCACAGAGCTCTTTGCGAACATAAAGATATGTACTGGATGTGGGTCTCTACAACTGGGTGGAAGTCTGCTTGTGTCAGTGAACAGCTGTAGTGGACATTTACCGATCGTCTTGGCAGCTTTCGGACAAAGGAAGATGCTATTCAGAGGTTTTCCTGGTTTGAAGCACGGAGAGAAGTAGTCTGTCTGCCTAGACTGTCATGATGACAGATGAGAGCGGTTATCAGTGTGTGCGTGTGTGTGAATGTGTGTGCACGTGTAGATATCCATGCTGACAGTTACCTGGCAGAAATCTGTGTCAGGTGTTCAGAAAGGAAAAGGGGGTTCTTTTTTTTGTTTCTTTTGTTACATGAGGGTTTCGAGAACAACTTTCTGGTCCAAACTGCAGCTTAGATTTATTTATTTTTTATTTTTTTTACTTTCAGCTGGCAGCATAACATGAATCATTTTGTCATCTATCTGGCAGCCTAATCCGATTTAAAGCATTGAAGTAGATATGATTAATTAGATTATGGTTATGTCTGCGAGTGTGTGTGTATACCTCGGGCTGGTGCAGGAGCGCTCCTTGTACATAACCCCTCCTCCACATGTTCGAGAGCAGGCGGACCACTGGGACCAGGCTGACCACTGGCCGTGGATGGCCCGGGGACCGTGCTCTCCGAATTTCACACACTGTCCCTTTCGACACCACTGAAGTGAAAAGAGATAGAAATACAAGAAGAAAAGAGGAAATAGTTTTCTTATCAGTGCTTGGACGTCTTGTCCGAGTTTTATGGTTTGGAGAAATGCCCAGCACCACACCTGGACACTCAGACACTAGCTGCAGCCAAAACATGCACACATCCATTGTGCATTAAGTTCCAGCTGATCCAAGCCAAAACCGGTTTTCACACATCACCACCTTTCTCTATGTCAAAATGTAATTTTCTACATGCAGTATGTGCAGCCTTGTAACAGTGCAATGCTCTAAACACTTTTACAGGTCTACTAATGCATGCATGAATAATCTAGTTTAAGCTCTCCAAAGATACTTGCTAATATTTCTTTGCTTATCACTAAAAAAGAAATGAGAATATTTGCTCACCATGTCTGGACCACAGGTGGTTCCTTCTGCAGCAGGCATGAACTTGGTCTCACACCGATGACCTGCACGGTGACACCACAGTGACTTACAAATGTCCTGTCGAACAAGAAACATGCAAATACAACAAGACATTAGTCAAACTGTAAGCGTAGTTGATCCCATCAAACGTTCTTGTTTCCAGACCAAAGAACACCATAGTCAACCTGGTCCATAAGCCCACACCACATCCAACAGGCCTCACCTCAAAGCCTCTCTGTCAAACTTAATCAGAGTAGTTCTTTAATTAAACGAGCTTTGATTGTGTTTGTCATACGACCCAACAAAACATGGCCAGAGCAAGCAAGTAGCCCAGGAAAAAAGTTGGGGTTGAAAGACAGGCAGTATAAGCTGGCAGCCAGCCTAACGGCAACAAGCAGCGACAGAGAGAAGCCATGGAAGGCAGGAGGTGCAAGAACGAGACTGCTCTTCATGTTTGACTCCTTGTTCTCAGGCAGGTCAACTTCACTGGCATCAAGCAGGTGGAAGAAACCAAAGCAAGCGTGCTGAAAAAATATGGCACAAGAGCCCTCAGGACACCAAAATACAAGGTGACAATGTGTGAACAACTGCTTGATATCCTCCGTTAATAGGGATGAAGGGTGACTTTACCACCCACCCCTTGTACATGGGTTCAAAACATGCAGCCGTAGAGTAACATGGGAGGAATTTGGGAAACACGTGAATAGCCAAGGTGCTGTCATGTGAGCTAATCTGGCAAATTACAATTTGGCAAGCTTCCCAGCAACCCTGCATAACAAAGGCTTAATGCATTTTAAACAGCATTTGCATGTGAATCAACATTTCTGAATGCATCTTGCATAAAAACTTGTTTTATGATTAAAATGATTCTGCGCAGGGGTGTGTAGGGGGGTAGCCACTGAAAGGATGGAATGCATTTTATTCAAAGGATCAAATACGAGGTGGTTAAGATTGCTGTGCAAAGATCACGTTAATTAATAAAGTGTCAGATTAGCACTCCGTGATTATGGCTCTAAAGCAAATCATTTCAGCTTCTGCATTATAAATTACATCTCATTACTGGGGGGCCTGCGGTGTGTTTCAGAGCATGGTGATCATATGGTGATTTAAATTTCTGAAGCTGTCAGATATCAATTAAATGTTTATTTTCAAAACTAAACATTTAATTTTCAAACTAAACATTTATTGCCCGAGCTAAATATTTAATTTTCAAATTAAACGTTGAATTTCTAAGCTAAATATTGAATTCCTAAACTAAATGTTTAATTTGCCAGCTTGGACCTAAATATTTAACTTGCTAGCTAAATATTTAGCTTACTATCTCAATATTTAACTTGCAAGATAATATTTTGTTTGTAAATTAAACATTTAGCTTGGGCATAAACATTTAGTTTGTAAACTAAATATTTAGTGTGGAATTACATATTTAGCTTGCCAACTAAGTATTTAAATCGCAAATTAAATATTTAGTTTGTAAACTAAATATTTAGCTTGTAAATTAAATATTTAGTTTGGAACTATGACATTTATAAATGTATGAATAACATGGTGAAAATATGACTTTTGAAAAAAAAAACATCTACCGGTATGTATTTCACAGCCAAAAATATTGCTGTTAATTATTGACTGTGTAACTTTACAAATGGCACCCCATACATAAACACATAGATACCATATTGTAACTTTATGAGTCAAAGGTAGTCAACCGTAATTAAGGCAAAATTAAAATGCATATAAATAAAGAATGAAGATAAAAACTGCATCTGGTGAATATACAACCTTGACAAAATCCAGGCTGCATAGTTTGACCTTTGATCCAAACTGCCACTTGCACTGCGTGTCGGCGTCATACAGCTGCCCAGGAAGCTGCTCAGGATACTTGTACTGACCGATCTGTTTAGGCTCGTCCCCGAGACAGGATGCCTGGGCTGTTCTGGTGAATATAGCACAACAACAGGGTCAGATTAAGAGGAGCACAACAACCATGTGAGGCTAGTTTCACGTGTGTTTATAGGGCCTACCCAAGGAAGCGGCTGAGGTACTGTCGACTGCACATGGACCACGAGAACACCCCATTGTTACCAGCCAAAGTGGGTGACATAATGTTGCCCTCTGTCTTACGACAGGGGTTCCCTTCCCCATCATGGATCATCCCAAAACTAAAAATAAAACATTAAAACAAGGGATTGAGTGTTTTACTAGTAGACACTGATTACTGTGTGAATTGTTACTGAAAAAGGTCTGGAGGTGAAATAACACCAGTTATTTAAAAGTTGTGGTTTTTAAATTATAAATATGTCAAAGTCTCATGTTTCTTTGATGAATGAGAGTTTGTGATGACCTTATGGAAGTCCTTATGGAACCTTATCCTTATGGATCCTTATGGATGGATGACCTTATGGAATGATCAATTGTTAGGCTGATGGTCCTCCCTTTGCATGTGAACAGCTAGTTTTGGCTGTCCCCAGCAAACTGGTTGATCCACTATGAGAAGATGCCATTTATGACAGAGTTTGTTGCAGCTCCTCAGACTGAAGAGGTCTTTTGGATAAAAGACGAAACATTTCAACAAAGCACCCGTCAAGTGGACCTGTTTAGATGTATCTACCTGGATTACTGAGCATGCATCAGGACACTTTATGGAATTGTTACCTTCTTACAGCATCTTTTATGAACCTCTATGAATAAAGTATTGATTTAACTTTAGTTAGCAACTTCATAATTTGCTAATATATGTTTTCAGAAGTTGACTTTGTTACTATAGAAGATCAACACTGTATTTTGTTTGTTTTGTAAAGTTTTAATGGGCAATTACAGTCATTCTAATTTGAGATAAGGTTTATGACGTGCAATCAGTTATGATAGTTAGTTCAGCTTAACCTTTATAATAGGAAGACATTTGTTAAGAGACATTTAACAAGTGTTAAAAGATGTGTCTTTAAACAGTTAGAATGAACTCAGCTCATTACAGTGTAATAAAAAAATAAAAGAACACACTTGTGTCCTGACTCGTGAGCGATGGTGAACGCCAAGCCCAGTCCTGTGTCTTCATTGATGGTACAGCTCCTGTACTTACTGCACATTCCACTGATTGGAGCAAAACCTGCAAGGAGAAAGAAAGAAAGAAGAGAGGTGAGTCATCTTGGCTTCAGGTACTTCAGTGAAATCATGAGAATATTTTCTTTCTTTGTGGTTTGTGTTCTACTCAGAACATTATTTTATGACATAAGTGGCAGGCAGCAAGGATCTATAAAACATCTATAACATCTATACATGTAGGAGGCCCAGGCCTCCCTTGTAAAAGAGATCTGGGATTTCAATGGGACTTGCCTGGTTAAATAAAGGTTAATAAATGAAGAGGATAATAATGTCTCACAAGTTCCAGATGAGTAAGGTTGTTCTCATAATTTTATGACTAAACTGATAACAACAGCAGCTCATTGTGGTCCTGACATCCATCCAGTTCTATAATCACCGCATCCTGTTCAAGGTTTAATCGATGCTGGAGTTTACAGTAGTCCCTCGCTACTTCGCGGTTTGACTTTCGCGGACTCGCACTTTCGCAATTTTTTTTCAATGATTGCCAACTTTAACATTAATCAGCTGATTGCAACGGTACGGGATAAAAGTTGATGAAAAAAAATGCTTCAGCCAGGAGCTGCCATTTTGTAGTTTTCTTTCAGTAAGCCTACACTGTAACGTCAGTCAAAAGAACTACACTACCCAGAAACCAACGGTGCTTCCAGCTGCCGTTTCTGCCAAAATGGAGGGAAAGTTTTCAGAAGTAATGATCAATCTATGAAGCTCACAGAACTGGCAGGAAAGTCACAAATAATCTTGAAGCTTCCTCAATTATCCACGAGCACATCAATCTGGACAGGGCGGTGGGCTTCATCGCTGCAAGGTATGTCTGCCGAACCAGAACCCATTCTGACCAGAACCAAGCTGCTAATCTGCAGAGCTGGTGAGTAAAATTTTTCAGTACTGTACAGTACATACTGTATATGTATGTTGTTAAAATTACATAGGGTTAAAGCTTAGAACATTGTAAGTGTGTGTGTGAAGGGTTATAAAGCCTTAATATATATATATAAATACTAAAATAAAGTGTTCCTACGTCACGGTTTTTCAACTATCGCAGTGGTGTCTGGAACCCCGCCCCCATGATAAAGGGACTACTATATCCAAGATGTCACTGGATGAGAGGTGGAGAACTTCCTGTACAGGTGTGGAGAAGGAAGAAAATAACTACCGGTAACTCTAGATGTGAGATGAACTGTTACTGAAAAGCAAGTAGGAATTTTCAGTAGTGGTCCATGTTCCATTTTCTATTCTTCTGTTGTTGTTTTGTTTTTTTGTTTTTGTTTGTTTGTTTGTTTTTTCCTGATATTATTTTCTCCCCAAATCAAACATAAAAAACTGTGCACATCCCTTACAATCTGCTCATGCTGTTACAACTCCAGAGCCTTCCCAACCTCACCATTAACCTTAACCTATGATTTTAACTTGATAAACTGAGACGAGGAGAACCCTACCCAGCGTATCACAGGGCTCGTTCTTCCAAGAACAAATGTCGAGTCCAGTGAGGAGAACAGCATGGTCGTGACGTTTGCCTCCTTTCCCCACCAAACCCGACTGCCACTGGCAGAAACTGTTCAGGGACTGGTCAGCATGGTGATTTATGTTCAAGCCAAGCTGGAGAAAGAAGAGGGGGAAGCAGATAAAAGAGTGACAAGTAATCAGTTTGCAATGGAGCAAGAAGAATCTTGGTTAGGTTATAAATTGTAGTTTGAGTTGACTCACTGGGTCCTGTTCCAGCAGCAACAAGCTAACAACCACAATGTTGATGTCTGTGCCAATGGTGCCATCTTTAAAAAGACTGGAAACCTGCAAAGAGATTCAGGTCAGCCATGTGTGGTAACACTGAACTTATTTGCTGTTGATGTTTTTTGGACTCTGACAACAGGGTGGTTTAGTTGGCAGAGCTTCTGCCTCTCAGCGAGCAGGTTACACTGGTTCAAATGCAGGTCCGGGGGCCTTTCTGGGTGAAGTTTTCATGTTCTCTCAGTATATGCATGGGTTTCCTCCCACAGACCAAAAACATGCATGTTAGGCTGACTGGTAACTCTAAATTGTCCTTAGGTGTGAGTGAGAGAGTGAATGGTTGTTTGTCTCTGTCCCTGTGATGGACTTGCAAAATGTCCAGGGTGTCCCCTGCTTCTCGCACAGTGACTGCTGGATATGAGCACCATTGACCTCCGTGACCGGAAAAGGAAGAAGAGGGTAAAGATAACTGATGAATGGATGGATGGATGGATGGATGGATGGATGGATGGATGGATGGATGGATGGATGGATGGATGGATGGATG
>JAVCKU010000042.1:22614959-22626751 GCA_032273985.1 Hypsolebias coamazonicus | reverse complement strand
AACTGGTTGATCCACTGTGAGAGGGTGCTATTTATAAGACTGAGCTGAATACAGCATCTCAGACTGAGGAAGTCTTTAGGACGAAAGACAAAACATTTCTAGTTTTATTTTGTTTGTTTGTTTTGTTTTTTGAATGTCCAGAGGACCAGACTTATTATTTTTAGATTTTTCTACCTGGGTTAGTGAGCATGCATCAGGATATCTCAGTTAAAACTTGTCCATGTGGTAATTAGCATCATTGTCCACTAGATGCCAGTAAAGATGTATTAAAATCTCGAGTACTCTGATCATTGTTGCTTCTCAGAATTGTTTCCGGCTGTCAGTTCAGAAACAATCCTGTCCAAGTAGTTTTTTTAAGAGAAACATTTATGTCATTTTTCCTTGTATATTTTTCTTTCCTTGTTTCTCAAATTGTGTTACAAGTATTACTGGTGGTACTGTACTAAGAATCCCTTTTGTGGTAGTCAAGTGAAAATTATTGTTGCCATAATTAAACAGAGACTTACAGCTAGAAAGGTTTTCTTGAGATCCAACCATATTTACCATATTAAGGGCATGTCAGAGTTTTAGACTTGGATATTCATAGTTCGTTGAGTTATAGGTCAAACCTTGAAAACAACTTTTTCATTTCTCTCCCATGATATTATCACTCAGGGTTGTTGTACAGCACTTGTGTATTGTCCTCAGCTCCTACCATACTGCATTTCAGCCAAATGAACGGACTTGTTTTGGTGTTGTCTAAGGTTGATTAGCTCTAGTTACCTTTTGGTACCTTTTTGAATTGGATTGACTCCGAAAGCTATTTTACAGTATCTCTGCAGAGTCCTTGAAAAAACAAACAAACAAAAAACGTACAAGTTCCATCCATGATCTTCACCTGCTTCTTCCATTTTGGGTCACGGGGGTCACCGGTGCCCATATCCAGCTATCACTGTGTGAGGGGCAGGGTACACCCTGGACAGGTCTCCAGTCCATCACAGGGACATAGAGACAAACAACCATTCACTCTCTCACTCTCATCTAGAGACAATTTAGAGTCACCAATCAGTCTAACACGCATGTTTTTGGTCTGTGGGAGGAAACTGGAGTACCCAGAGAAAACCCATGCATACACGGAGAGAACATGCAAACTCCACCCAGAAAGACCCCCGGACCGGGATTTGAACCAGGGACCTGCTCGCTGAGAGGCAGCAGCTCTACCAGTTGCACCACCGTGCTGCCCGTAAACATAAATTATTTTAAAAATTTCCATATTTTTCAGACTATAAGACACAATTAAAATGTAATTTTATTTATTTATTTAAAAAAAAAATTTTTATTAATTGACAATGAGCCTCATTTATTAATTCTGGTTGTGCTTACTGACCTCAAACCGATTGTATGTGGTACAACTGAACAATATTGAGCGTTATTGTGAATGAGTTGAATAAAGTTTGACTTATCTGACTGTTTTGTTTCGTTTAATGCACCTTATAATCTGGTGTGCCTTATGTATGAAAACGGATCCATTCATTGATATTGTGCCTTATTACGGTGTGCCGTACAGTCCGAAAAATATGGTGAAGGAAAAAAAAAACTTCAAAATGTTGTGCCATCAGGTCTACGCTGCAGATGCCAGAACAGCTGTGCTGCAAACCTCCTAATGCTTTACCATATCTCTAATGGATTTCATAAGCGTTTAAAAGCTTAATCACTTCCTAACTGCATCCATAAATGTTTGGCGAAACTAGATGTATGAGCTCATGCCCCTTGTCTTCTCTTGTCTTAAAGTAGTTAGTTGTTAAAGTTAATAAGTTAGTTTACTGCAGTGGAATTTCTTCCCTGTAAATGTGCAAATCAGGGCGTGAAGAAAGTACAAATGTTAGGGGGTGCAGAAAATGTCACTACTGAATATTCAACAGATTATTTTTATTGCTGAGTGCAACAGGAACTGCCCCATAACAAGTTCACATCTGTTAGTGGTTTTAATGTTAACTACCATAGTTAAACTCTGGCAATTAGTTTTAATGTTGTGTTTTCATATGACATTAAGTGCTACCATCATCATAAGTGAACTCTGGGTTGATGTACTTGTAAAAGCCAATGTATGGGTTTACATTTGCTTGAGCAATTTTTTTTTCCATTAATGCATGGAAAATCCGCACATAAAATATTATTTGTGGCTAGATTCACTACATCGATCATGCAATCTGCTTTAACAGGTATCAAACCAAAGGAATATGATATAAAGTATATAAGGTTCCCTTACATACATTGCTTGCGGCGCCCGCAGAAGTGTTGCCTCAGCGGTTTTCCATGCTGGTCATCCTGTTGCGTTCGATGCTGCTGGTGGTGAAGATAAGGATGGTCAGATCTGAAGGAACCAGTGCTCCTGGTGCTGCGGGGTCTTCTGTGAACAAGGTGTTCTGCTGAGCGCTTGTAGACTACATGCGGGTGATGACCATCAGGAGCGCTGTAGTTGTGCTGCTCGGCTAGATGTTGAGGTAGTGGAGCAATTAAATACTCTTCATTAAGGACGCGGATCAGTCCCGACTGAAAAAAAAGCCACACACACACAAACCATAAACAATGACTACAAGCTAATGGAACAGCTTCCAGATTAATACCAGAAATAAGAAATATTGTTTTTAGTGTCTTTGAACAGCACAAATATTAGGACAAAGTCAGTCTTTATAAGAAACATGATCATCTAAATTAACTTCAATGCAGATACAGTAAATTCAAAGTTCAGGGAAGATAGCTACAGCGATGCTTGAAAGTTTGTGAACCGTTTAGAATTTTCCATATTTCTACATAAATAAGACCTAAAACATCAAATTTTCACATAAACCCTAAAAGTAGATAAAGAGAACCCTGCTAAACAAATTAGACAAAAAATATTGCACTTGGTCATTTACCGGTATTTATTGAGGGAAATGATCCAATATTACATATTTGAGTGGCAAAAGTATGTGAACCTTTGCTTTCAGCATCTAGTGTGACATCACCCCTCCCCACCCCCATGCATCAATAACTGCAACTAAACATTTCCAGTAACTGTTGATCAGTGCTGCACACCGGCTTGGAGGAACTTTAGACCATTCCTTCGTACAGAACAGCTTCAGCTCTGGGATGTTGGTGGTTTCCTCACATTAATTGCTGCTTCAGGTTCTTCCAAAGCATTTGGATTGGATTAAGGTCAGGACTTTAACTTGGTCATTCCAAATCATGAACTTTATTCTTCTTGAACCATTCTTTGGTAAAACCACTTGTGTGCTTGGTGTCATTGTGTTGCTGCATGACCCACCTTCTCTTGTATTCAGTTCATGGACAGATGTTCTGACATCTTCCTTTAGCATTCTCTGATATAATTCAGAATTCATTGTTTCATCAATGATGGCAAGTCGTCCTGGCCCAGCTGCAGAAAAACAGGCCCAAACCATGATATTACCACCACCATGTTTCATAGATGGGATCAAGTTATTATGCTGGAATGCAGAGTTTTCCTTTCACCAAACATAACACGTTGTTTGAACAAAAAAGTTTTATTTTGGTCTCATCCATCCATAAAACATTATTCCAACAGTCTTCTGGCTTGTCCACGTGATCTTTAGCAAACTGCAGACGAGCAGCAATGTTCTTTTTTGGAGAGCAGTGGCTTTCTTCTTGTAACCCTGCCATTGTTGTTCAGTGCTCTCCTGATGGTGGACTCATGAACATTAACATTAGTCAATGTGAGAGAGACTTTTAGTTGCTTAGAAGTTATTCTGGGGTCCTTGGTGACCTCACTGACTATTTCATGCCTTGCTCTTGGAGTGATCTTTGTTGGTTGACCACTTCTGGTGAGGGTAAGAATGGTCTTGAATTTCCTCCTTTTGTCCGCAACCTGTCTGACTGGAGATTGGTGGAGTCCAAACTCTTTATCCACCAAACTCTTTAGAGATGGTTTTGTAACCTTTTCCAGCCTGATGAGCGTCAACAACTCTTTTTCTGAGGTTCTCAGAAATCTCCTTTTTTCACGCCGTAATACACTTCCACAAACATGTTGTGAAGAACAGACTTTGATAGATCATTGTTCTTTAAATCAAACAGGATGCCCACTCAA
Organism: Hypsolebias coamazonicus; assembly: GCA_032273985.1. NCBI lineage: Eukaryota > Metazoa > Chordata > Actinopteri > Cyprinodontiformes > Rivulidae > Hypsolebias > Hypsolebias coamazonicus. The sequence goes on along the minus strand of JAVCKU010000042.1, from coordinate 22,622,667 downwards.
ACCCGATCATCATCCCGCTGATTGAAAACTTCTGACTCTTATTTCACCTTAAAATAACTGCTAATCCTAGAGGTTCACATACTTTTGCCACTCACAAATATGTAATATTGGATCATTTTTGTAAATAAATAAATGACTACCGGTAAGTATAACATTTTTGTCTCGTTTGTTTAACTGGGTTCTCTCTATCTACTTTTAGGACTTGTGTGAAAATCTGATGTTCTTCTAGTTCATTCATGCAGAAATATAGTAACGTATAAAGGCTTCACAAACTTTAAAGCACCACTGTAGCTTTCTTTTACAATTTTAGCACTCAAGTAAGACTAATCAACCTTTACAGACTGCTACAATAAAGTTAACAAGTCAAGCTGTTTTGACTCAAGTCAAGTGCTCAGATCAGCCCTGCGAACTGGAAGACTCAGCTACAGAATCTTAAAACATTCCTCCTGACCATGGAGTTCTACCTAATTCAATTGGCAAAGCACAGAATGCACACAAAATAGCTGTGCAATCAAAAGACACACACTCGCTGAATTGAATCGAAACACAGTCATGCTCATGTACCCACTGACCCAGTGACCTGTGACCTGTTTGTGTGTGTGCATGTGTCATCTCCTTCATTGGCAGTATATTAGGTGTGTATGTGAGTGTGTGTTTGAGAGAGCACCCTGCTCCGGCTGAACTGACCCCAATCCCCTCAGACAAGCAGGTGACAAAATAAACAGAAGCTGGACAAAGGGGAAGCCATGGTGAGGCTCTTGTTGTCAAAACAGTGCCTGGATAAATGGCAGACTGCCACCATCTCATCCATCTATTCATCCATCCATCCAGCTGCCAGCACATCTTTTGAGTGTCCATTCACTGCTCCTTTCATTATTTCTTAACGATTCAGTGTAGAGTTTTACACAGAGTCTAGGGTCAACGCTTAGGTCCATAGGTTGGCAGGTCTTTTCTGTCAATGGCTTGAAAAACAGCATGTTTAAAAAAATTCAACACAATGATCTGAATTAGAAGAAAGAAACTGTCTTTGGCACAAAATAACTAAAGCTTTCTCTAATAGATTGCAATTAAAAAGAGGTCAAAGGGCGCGTTTCCCATCAGCTTTCACGGCTGTCCCCTCTTGTTTGCTAATCTTTTCATCTGTCTAGCATTTCACGTCCATTAATGCAAACATTTGACCAGATATTCCTCCTCTTACTGTTGTTTTCTTTGAAAAAAAAAATTCAGACAAACAACATCCGCTTGCTCATTCCGCAAGTATTAGCGATAATTGTCATCCTCAGACACGCCTTTATCATGAGATTAACATGAATTATATTCTTTTTTTTAACTTGGTGGGAGAGTATACACTGTAATAAGACAATCTTTCAGCAGCACATTTAATTTCTCGTTTCACAAAGATGTAATTACTGACTCATCTAGAAACCACAAAAATTTAACATTAAAATCTTAGAAATACAGCTACAAGCTTTATGAAGTTCCTTCCCATCTTTAATGTATTTTTCTGCCTCCTCTTTGGCATCACCACATCTGCCAACGCTACACTTTCTTTCCCAGCAGTTAGCAGATGGAAGTGTCTGTAATGATAATGACGGGAAATTAATTCCATCTGCAGTGTTGCATTAATGATGCTTTGTGTGTGTTTGAGTGTTTGGAGTGAAAATCTTTTTGTCAGCATGTGCTATATGTTTAAGTGGATGCCAACACTAAGCATCATATTACGTTGTTTGGTGTTTGCATAAATATGTTGACAGATATGAGCACAGATGTTGCAGCTATTAACAAGCATGTCTAATGCACAGATTGGCTATAAGGTTTATAGACTAAACAAGATCAGCAGGGAGAATTCTTTGGACTGGATGTGCACTTTAGTGCAAAAGTTAGAACAAGATCAAGATGTATCGTATTTTCCGGCATATAAGTCGCAGTTTTGTTGCACAGATGTCAGTCCTGCGACTTATACACCAAAGTGACTTATATTCGTTTTTATTTTCCTATTCATAATGCAATTTTTGACTGATGCTTTAAAGTTCGAAGAACTGCAAAAGCGAGTCCTCCCATGCCTGCTCGCTTTGCTCAGCTGGTGCAGGTGGAGGAATACTAGAGAGAGCTAGTGGCTCCAGCCCTGATGGATGGATGGATGGATGGATGGATGGATGGATGGATGGATGGATGGATGGATGGATGGATGGATGGATGGATGGACCAGCAACTCCCACGACCTGAAGAGGAATAAGTGGGTAAAAATAATGGATGGATGTGTTAGGGTTCACTCTCAGCTACAAACACCAAATTTCAGCTCATTGTGGCAAAAAAATCAGTGACAGTATTTATTTTCTTTTAAGCTATGGTGACCATCTTCAATATTTGATTTCGATTCAGTATGTGATGGGGAACATTCTCAGTTATAACTAGGGATGGGGCCAAGCCGATCTGGTATTGGTATCTGATACCAGCGTAATTTACGTATCAGATTTTTCCAATCCAACCTGCCGATATTTCCGATCCGTGATGCACGTTGGCTTCAAACTATGGGATGGATTTCCTGAACGGAGGCGTGTCTCATGAACCCAGAGTAATAAGACCCATCTCACATTCAGGAAATCCATTTCATAGTTTGCAGCCAGCTACAACGTGAGGACTGAGCGAGCAGCCCTGTAGCCAACAGCTAGCCAACTTTTCATCATAATAAGTCCGCTGTGTGGAAGTATTTTACACTAAACACCACAAGACAGCAACATGCAATGTCTGCAGAGCCATAGCACCTAATTAAACTGTGGTCAATTTAGTTTTACGTTGGACATTCGAGCTCTTGGGCTTCAGCGGGACGCCACTCTCGCTGAACACAGGCATCCCGATCCGGCCAGCCGAGTCCAGTCTGACCCACTCTGTCTCCCCGTCTCGGAGGAGGGGCAGGCTGAGAGCAGCTGACCGAAATCAGAGTGCCCGCCCTGAACTGAACAAGAACAAACACACCACTGAAAACACGGAGCTCAAATGTTTACCGAGAAGTTGCTAAACTTCATTATAATTAATGACCAACAGCTATCAGCTGAAGAAAATGAAGGATTTCACAGTTTGATACTTGCAGCCAAGATATAGTTTACCCTTCAGGAGATATTTATCAGTATTAAACGAAACATAAACAGCTACAATATAAAGCAATGTAAAATACTAAAAACAGGAATGTCAGGATTTTATCAGGCAGGTACAAACCCAATTGTTGCAGGCAGGGACTCTTGACTCTGAATATACAAATATATAAATATTTAATAATAATAATAATAATAAACCAAAACGTTGACGAGGCAGCAAACTCACAAAACCAGGGAACAGGAAACAGGACAGACTGGCAGGATCAGACAGGACAGGATATACCCAACGACGACACGACAAAGGACAAGACTCTCAGACAGACTATATATCCACACAGACAAGACAGGACGTAATTACAAACACCTGGGAACACAAGGAGGAAATCAGTCTCTAAACAAATGAGGTGACACAAGGGTGCACAGACAAGTGATGGCCACAAGATGGTGCCATCCCTACAGTACCCCCCCAAGGACGCCCCCTAGCGTCCCCAAGAACCCCTCCCTGAAAAGATTAGGGTGGGCGGAGGGAAGAACTGCAAAGATGGTGGGCCCAAACAAAGGCACACAAGGACAAAAACACCCGTACAAAAACTAAACACAACTAACACAAAAAATGTCTGGGCGGTCAGTGGACCGTCCATCAGGTAGAGGCAGGTCGGGCGGGCAGCTTGGAGGCCATCAATCAGGAAGAGGTTGGTCGGGCAGGCAGCCAGGAGGCAGTCCATCAGGCAGGAGCGCGTCAGGAGGGTGTCCGTCCGTCAGGCAGGAGCGTGTCAGGCGGGCAGCCGGAAGGCCGTCCTTCAGGCTGGAGCGCGTCGGGCGGGCGGCCGTCCATCAAGCAGAGGCTGGTCAAGCAGGCGACCGGGACACCCTCCAACAGGATGAAGCGTGTCGGGCGGGGGGCCGGGAGGCCGTCCATCAAGTTGAGGCTGGTCGAGCGGGTGGCCGGGATGCCATCCAACAGGCTGAAGCACTTCAGGCAGGCAGCCAGGAGGCCGTCCATCAGGCAGAGGCTGATCAGACGGGCAGCCATCCATCAGTCAGAGGTTAGTCAGGCGGGTGACCGGGAGGCCATCCATCAGTTTGGAGCATGTCGGGCAGGCGGCCAAGAGACCGTTCGATGGAGGTCACAGGCGAGGAGTAGTCAGGCAAGTTGTAGTCAGGTGAGGAGTTGTCGGGCGACAAGTCCCGCGTGCGGTCTGCAGGCAAATAGTCGTCAGGCCTGCGGTCAGCAGACGGCGAGTCCGGCGAGTTGGGGTCTGCAGGCAGCGAATCTGTCGAGTCGGGGTCTGCAGGCGGTGAATCTGGCATGTGGTCTGCAGGCGGAGAGACCAGAGGAGCAGGAGCAGGCGGCGAGACCAGAGGAGCCGGATCAGGCGGCGAGACCAGAGGAGCCAAATCAGGTGGCGAGACCAGAGGAGCCGGATCAGAGTTCAGAGCTGCCGCTGTTGAATCAGGACCTGGAGTGGACCCCTCAGCAGGCTGAGGACCTGCTGCAGCTTCTGGTATTGCTGCAGGTTCTGAGCGACCTGCAGGTTCAGTGTGACCTGCAGGTTCTGGGTCGGTGGAGGCTGGATGGACTGGACTGACTGGATCCTCGTACTGCGTAAAACACGCAGAGGTTGTAGGAGATGGAAAAATTAAAGGGACTGTGGTAGGCCCAGGGGCGACCACAGGGGCTACAGCTGCGAGGATCGGGGAAAACGGGACAGGTTCAAAAACAGGGGAATCCAATTCTGGTGGAGGACTAGGACTGGCGGCATGGAGTCAGATGAGTGGCTCCAACCAGCGCGTCTCCTCCAGTACCTCGTCCAAAATGTCCTCCATACCAGGAGAGTCAATTAACCCTGGGAGACGAATACATTCGTTCAACATGTCTGTATTGACCTCCCACCTTTCTAACAGATTATAGGAGGTGGCCGAGTTCATATATATCTGGACGGTGTCACAGAGGTGAGAATAATCCTCAAAAGGGAGTCTAGACTAAAAACTGATTGCCTGCTGTGTTCATGGCTGGTCATGTCGTTCTGTCAGGGTTTCAGGCAGGTCAAGGCAGGGCAGAACCCAGTTTTGCAGGGAACAGTCTAGACTCAGAATTTACAAAATAAATACTCTTTAATAATAATAATAATAAATCAAAAAGGGCTGACAGGGCAGCAAACTTACAAAACCAGGGAACAGGAAACAGGACAGACTGGCAGGATCAGACAGGACAGGATATACCCGACGACAACACGATATGCACACAGACAAGACAAGTCGTAATGACAAACACCTGGGAACACAAGGAGGAAATCAGTCTCTAAACAAATGAGGTGATACAAGGATGCACAGACAAGGGATGCCCACTAGATGGTGCTATCCCTACAATCCATCAATCAGCCATTTGTGTCATGTCCAGTTTTACTTTGAAAAACCGTGATAACCGAACCGTGAAGTGGCGAGGGACTACCATAAACTCAATGTAATACCAATTGTTTTGTGGAGATAAACTCTGCTTCTGAAGTTAAGGACAAACAGTTTGTCCTCTCTTTGCTGCTTTTTTTTCATTCAACCTTTATTTATACAGGCTAACCTCGTTGAGCCACGGGGACTCATTTACAAGAGGGACCTGTTGCACTCACACCTAGGGTCAATTTAGAGTTACTGTTGAAATGTTATGATGCAAGAATGAAATACTGATACAAACCATCCATCCATCCATTATCTTTTATGCGCTTTTTCCATTTTGGGTCATGGGGGTCGCCGGTGTCCATGTCCAGCAGTCACTGTGCGGGGGACGGGGTACAGTCTGGATGGGTTGTAAGTCCATCACAGGGACACATAGAGACAAATGAGACAACCATTCACTCTCTCACTCACACCTAGGGACAAATTAGAGTTACCAATCAGCCTGACATGCATGTTTTTTGTCTGTGGGAGGAAACCGGAGTACCTGGAGAAAACCCATGCATGCACAGAGAGAACATGCAAACTTCACCCAGAACGGCCCCCGGACCGGGATTTGAACCAGGGACCTGCTTGCTGAGAGGCAGCAGCTCTACCAGTTGCGCCACCGTGCTGCTCAGTATACTAAATCAGTTGTTTCATTTATGTATTTATTTATTTTTGCAGAACATCACTATTTTTCCCCAATATATTACTTCTATGCATTCCTCATAAAGATGAGGAATCCTGTTTTTCATATGTTCCTTGATTTATAAACAAAGTAAAGACTAAAGGGATGATCAATACGGGCACTCACGCTACTCATGATACAACTTGATTCCACCCAGTGAGTACTAATCAAAATGATTAGTTAAATATTAATCATACTAAAGAGACAAAACTAAACACAGTCTTCTATCAATGTTAATAGAATTTCTTTAAGCAAATTTTACTTTTAAACATTACTAGTAGTAATAAAAATTGTCATATATGTAAGCATCCATTTATTAACTAATTTATTTGAGTGAAAACTTAAGTACTGTACAGTAATTTAAACAGTACTGTATTTAACTCCAAAATTCCTTTATTCGTACAGTGATAATTTCGCAATACCTACGCAGTTGCTTCTATTACGAGATGTTCCTGAACGCCTCAGGTTTCGTCATTTGCGTTAGTAGATCTCAAAGTATCTGGAAGCGTGTGGACCACAAGAAAACGAATAGAGCCTCCATGTCGCTGTCGCCGTCAACATGATTAAACATCGTCTAGTAGCGTCTGTTCCAACAGGGGAAGGCTAGTTATAGTTAGCTAGATGTAACTGAGTTTGTACCGTCAGGCGTTACGTCACTTTGGGTCGTGTCCCACCTGGGGAATAACGACCTAAAGGAACAAACTCTTACTAATTCATACAACAAGCCATATGGTACTAGCGTTAGTCACCGACCTGCCAAACAAGTGTAGTGCGACAGCTTAGTGACTTAGCATATTTTTCCAGAAGGTGCTACCCAAACGTTTTCATCGTGCACTGTGAGTAAAAGTATCAAACTACTGTAGTTAAATGTTGCCTGTTTAACTATTGCGCTTTAGAATTACGGTACGTGAGTTTGAAGTGTGACGTCTTTGTGCTTCACCGGTTGTTTAGCATTAGCTTGCTGCTCGTTGGGCCTAGCTTTATGTAGCTAGCAGTGACCCGTTCAGTAGCAATATAGCTTCAGTTTGTTTATTTACTGACAGAGTGAGCAGGAGTTTAGTTAAAGAAGTACATACAGTACATCTGATCATTACAAAACTGAACCTCATCCTACGAGCAGCACAGACTGTAGCTTTTGACTGTTTATCACCTGTTTTTCTTAAAGCTAGCAGTGACGTCTAGGTAAAATGCGCAAGGTTTTCAAGTAGAGCTTTAATATTTTTGCTTAGCGCAGTCAATTTTTAGCTTTGTGTTTTGATTCCTTTTAGATGTTTTCAAGTAAGTCTACGAGTTTACATTTGGTTTAAAATTTATAGGCTTTGTTGCCCATTAGATTCAGATAAAAACAAAAATTTAGTAAATTTATTGAAACACAGGGCTTCTCGTACACATGGAACGTGTGTGTTTCATGCTTTTTATATACAGTACTGTATTATGATTTTATTTTTATATAGTTTTCTAATATCTAAAGATTATACAGTAACATCTCAGGTAA
>JAVCKU010000042.1:22536550-22546621 GCA_032273985.1 Hypsolebias coamazonicus | reverse complement strand
GGCCTCCGGTGTCACAGTGGACCAACTTGCCGCCTCCTCTGCTTGTTTGTGTGAAAATGATGACAAATATTCCGGTGACACCTTCCTATACAGGTATTTTCTGCTTAATGACACTGAACAATTCACACACACACACACACACACACACACACACACACACACACACACACACACACACACACACACAAAAGAGCTGTCTGCAAAAAAAACAAGTTTCTTGTTTTGCTTTTAAAAAAACGAGGAGAAAGACGCAATGAATTTGTGGGTCACACAGGCAGAAGGTACTGAAAGTCACTCAGATCTGTCAAATAATCACCAACATCAGGAGGTTAAGAAATTTTTATTTATTCATCTAGAAATCAACCTAAATTGTTCATCAAAGGCCATTAGTAATCCAGATTCAACCACAACAACCAGTATACGAGCAGTTTTACTCCAATGCAAGAATTGAGGGTTCGAATCCACCAGCAATCACATGCCAAAGTGTCCCTGGGCAAGACAATGAACCCCTCATTTCCTCTGATGTGTGTCATTGGTGTATGGATGTGATCAATAACTGATAGTCTCTCTATAGAGTAGAGTGCTGTATGAATGGGTAAATGAGGACACGGATTGTAGTGTAAAGCACTTTGAGTATTTTGATAAGATAGAAAGTACTATATAAGTACAGTCCATTTACCATCCATTAATATGTTATGGTTCCTCTTCCATGTTTTTTATCTGGGCCTCCTCCAATGCAGAGGTTTGTTGTTGTTGCTGTTTTTTTTGTTTGTTTGTTTGTTTTTAGTTTTGTTGTCACAAGAGTGTTTTTTTGTTTTCTTAACAACAAAATCATTTTTGAGCTTCTTGAGTCCTGTCCGCATTTTGTATCCAAAACCTCTGTCAGTTGTGACAATAATGACCTAATGGTGTACAAGTAGAGGTGCATCTCAAAAAATGAATATTGTGAGGAAGATAAAAATGTTTGTCATTTCAGAAAGTGAAACTCGTATAGATTCATTACACATATGGTTAAATATTTTGTCTTTTTTGTTTGTTTGTTTGTTTGTTTTGTTTGGTTTTGTTGTAATTTTAATGATTGTAACGTACAGATAATGAAAAAAAAAAAAACTAAACGGTGTCTCAAAAAAATCAGAATATTCCACAGTCAGCTTTTCGTAGCTTTGTCAGTGTGGGCAGGAGATAAGTCCTGCTGGAAAATGAAATTAGCATCTCCATCTGCATCGTGAATGAATGAATGATGAATCTATATAAAATACCAGTTTCATTTTCTAAAACGACTGACATAAAAAAATTGAACTTTTTCACAATGTCATCAATTTTTTGCATGCACCTTCTGGCACAATTGTTAAAAATCCATCCAGTTTTTATAAACTATTAAGTGAAACAGCAGGTAAAAGTTATTAATTATGAAGGTTAATAAGTGTTTTATGCTACATTTCACTTTAATAAAGAATACATTTGTGTTAGAAGGAAACAGAAATTGATAAGTATACCCTTTCTGTGTGTCACGTCATTCAAATCATTAACAAAAGTATACTTTGATGGTAAGAAGTACATGATGTTTAGAGAGTTTACTCATTTATTGGACAGTGATTTCATTATCAACAGAATCCAGGAATTTGTTTTTATGATAAAATGTTTCCTTGTTAATTGTTCATTTCACACAAACCTCACACCATTTTGACACAAATATCACAAAATAGGGTTAGTCAAAGTACTTCCTTGCCAGAGACAATTCTACAATGGGTTTTCTTGCATGGGAAGAAATACATGTTGGTCAGATAAATTTGTCAGGTGGGTAAATCATAAAGAAAACAAAAAAAAAGGTGATTTATTGCAGACACTTTGTCAAAGACTTGCCAAAACTAAAAGGGTAGCAAAGATAATTTGTTTCCAGTAAAGGAGTCTTGGGGCTTGTCAGCTGAACAAAGGATTGCAGTGGCTTTTGGCTGCATTCAGAGAACAGCAGGTGGTGTAGAACTGTGGCTCAAAGCAGAGAAGAAAGGATGGAGTCAAGTTCAGCAGAGCAGGAAAAGCAGGAGAGCAGAAAGGCAGGGAGCCTCGTGTGAGGAGCACAGCTGTGGACTTGAGATCAGACGATGGAGAATCTGTGAGAAGAGCAGGACTTGGCATTAGCAGATGGGGTAACAATGTATTAAAAGTTGATTGTGAAACATTTTTACCTAAACTCACTATTATTGACAGACCGTGGTGCTTTTGATTGGTGAGGATAGCAGTTCAGAGCAGGTCTGTCTTGGTTGCAGCTGCAGGGGCTTTAGACCAAGAAAAGGTTGGATTCCCACCAAAAAACACAGATAGGCAAAAACTGAATGGAAAGTGCAATGGGGTGTTTCAAAGCCCCATGGGTGAAGGATTTTAGAATAAAACAAGCACACTCAAGTCAAACAAAAAGTACTTTACATTCTGATATTGTTCAGTTGATCCAAAATGCTTCTGCCAGAGTCTTAACTGGAGCGAGTAGAGATCATCACGCTCCAGTTTTAGCTTCTCTCCATTAACTCCCTGAATAGAGTTCAAAATCCTTCTTCTAATCTACAAAGCTCTCAACAACTTAGCTCCATCTTATACTACAGGTCTTGTTGTTCCATATTTTCCTAACAGAGCACTTTGCTCTCAGACTACAGGTTTACTTGTGGTTTACAGTTTCCAAGAGCAGAACTGGAGGAAGATTTTTCAGGTATCAGGCTCCTCTCTTGTGGAACTAACTTCCAGTTTCTGTCTGTGAGGCTGACACAATGTCTAATTTTAACTTTCCTTTTTGATAAATCCTGTAGTTAGGGTTGGCTTAATTTTCTGAGCCATCCCTTAGTTATGTATATAGGCTTAGACTGCTGGAGGACAAACTGAGCACATTTCCTCAAATAACTAGTTATAGATTAATAGTTACAAAAGTTAGTTTTTGTACAGTGCCCTGAGACAACTTCTGTTGTGACTTGACACTACATAAATGAAGTGAATTTAATTGAATTGATGGATGTTTTTAAAAAGTTATATAAACTGCAAGACAGGGCCTTCCAGGATTGGACTTGATCTACAATGACCAGAAAATGTTAAACTTCTCAGAATTTGGATGTTTCATCTTTTAAGAGTAATAAACTAATCAGTTAACTTGTAGAAACAGCAATTGTTATAACTAAATACCATTTCATGCACTTTACGAGCAACAGTAACATTAATTTTGTCTTGGTGCCTTCAGCTTAGCATGCTTTGGGCTATTGCTACATAGCTATGGATGTTCAAATGCCCATTTTAGGTGCTTTGCTTTTGACAGTACACAGTAGAAGTACAGTTTATGTTTGCATCATGAGAAGAGTCTGGATTAAACTTTAGGTGTCTTGAATAAATTTTGGGAAAAGGTAACCTGTGCTGTCACTTTCAGAAAGTCAGCAGAGGTGTGCAGTGCCACTTGTCCTACAGTTTTAATATCTTCCTGTTATAAAAACCTGTTGCAGTCAAGTTGTTTTCCCCATCACTAAACTCTGATGAATTAATGTCAGAAATTTACCATCTACCTCCAGCTATTTGCTTACAAACTAGTAGTGTTTTTTGGTTGTTTGGTTTTTTGGACTATAAGGCACACTTAAAATCCTTTAATTTTCTCAGTAATCAAGAGTGAGCCTTATAATCTGGTGAACCTTATGTGTTAATTCTGGTTGTGCTTACTGACCTCAAACTGATTTTACATGGTACACGGCACTCAAAAATAGGTCAGAATGTTTTAGTTTTGCTTAATGCGCCTTATACTCTGGCACACCTTATAGTCCAAAAAATATGTTAATCAAGATGCACCGATAACTGTTTAATAATAACTTTAAATCATAATCAAACTGACTCCAGAGGAGTCTAAATATTCCTACCCCTGTGAAACCACCTTACCCTGGAGACACTTTGAAATTGAGTCTTGCAAATGCCAGCATTACATTTGAGAAAGAAAAAGACAAATGAGCTGCTTTGAAAGTTACTACCCTTTTGTAATTTTTCATACGGTGAGTATAGCTAGTATAAATACAAAGTAAATAATAAATGACAGTCTATTTCAATTGTTTGGCTATTTTTATAATAAGCAGAAGTTTTCTTGGTGTACAAAGGCAATGATCCCTTTCATACCAAGACTCATAGAATTTTGTTTTCTATAGAAGCAGAACTTAGTACATTTTGTTTTTCTTTTTTTTTTACTTGTTTACTGCAACTTTATTGCAAAAAAAAACAAAACACTGGTTCTCAAGATTTACGTGTGGCTTACACTATTAGATTTTTTTTTGTGTGTGTGTTTGTTTGTATTCCTTTCATTTTAAATTTTTTTTTCTTTCTCTCCTTATGAATCTGTAAATTGTTTATTTTATGTTTTAAATTTGAAATGAATAAATATTAATTAAATAAATAAATAAATAAATAAATAAAAATTTCATCATTTTTATTTGATACAGTTTTTTAGAATTTGTAATAATAAACCAAACACTTCTGGTGCATTGTCAGTGCTGCAGATCACTTTAATTTTCAGTGTCAACTAAAGGTCGGTGCACAAGTTATCTCTAATGAGTATATTCTTTGGTGTTTATTTCATTCCTCTCGTGGTTCTTTGGGATTCTTCGTAGGCTCTCTAAAGGCAGATGTTGACTCTTTTGATAACGACTGGTTTGATGTGTCCATTGTCAATATTCCTCCTGTGCTCTAATTGTAGCTGAACATCAAACCAACGTTTATTGCACTGTTACCTTGAACTGTTGGATTTCAGAGCCTTCTGTGAGGCTGTGAAGGCATCTTTTGATTCTGACAACCTGCTTTGATTGCCGACGGTCCATTATATGATCGTCATCTCAATTGCTGGTGACAGTAAAACAACAGGAATCTTAATGATACGTCCAACCAAGCAGAAACATGATGAAACATTGATGATCTATCATCCAATGCATGACTCAGGTTTTCCAGTGAAAGTTTTCACCTTTTCCAGCCCACCTCCATCTTCCATAGCCACGTTTCCAAATTTTGTTGCTATTGTTGTGTATGAAATGTAAACTTGCACAGCCAACAATATTTGGAAAATAGAAATGAAAGATGGATGGCTTGGAGTGGTAAGTTTTAGAAATTGGGATACTCCGATCAGGATTTTTGCTGCCGATCAACAATACCTATCACCGATACCAGATGGATTGGCTGTAATTTTTTTGTATTTAGTTAAGATAAGTGCTACTTAATACATGATCTGGAAAAAAGGGACAATAAAATCATCTTAATTTTGGACATAAACATGATTTGTTTACTTTTTCAAGACAAAAAAACATTTTTTAAAAACTTGCAGACACAATACAGCAACTATTCAATCAAAATGACAATTGAAAATCATTTAAATGTATCTACTATCAGTAACAGAATATTTAACAGATTGAAAACATTAATGCTTTCAACAGGCTTAATAGTGCAGAAACACAAATAAATCTTAATAACATTGCTTGAATATATAGTATTTTTCACTGTAAACGTCACACCGCCCTATAAGTCACATCAGTACAAATATGTCTAATAAAGTGGAAAAGTCCACAAATGCGTCACTTCGCTGTATAAGTCGCATCTATTAAGCATCAACACTGACGCGTCGCGTTTGTTACGCGTCACCGCTGACTACCTGGAAATGTGGGCCGGTGTTGTGCCAAAATTTAATTGGCTGCCAAATGATGGTTGCGGGAGCGTGTGCGGGAGAACTTTAACAAGACTTTAACAAGATTAACACTTAAAAACAATTACAGGTAGTCCTCGACTTGAGGCGCCCTCGACTTACAGCAACTCGGACTTAAGAACGGGTGTGCGGCGCAGCGTTAACATACATTTTACATGTATTTCCTCGACTTACGGCAAAAATCCGGACTTACAAACGGGTTTGCGGCGCAGTATAATGAGTTCCGACTTACATTAAAATCGAGTTACAAACGGTTTGTAGGTAAGGAACCCGTTCATAAGTCGAGGACTACCTGTATATATATATACTGTATAGTAGTCCCTCGCTGTTTCACAGTTCTGACTTTCGCTGTTTTTCAAAGCAAGAGTGGACATGACACACAGTTGGCTGTTTGATGGATGAGCCACACGAGCAGCATGGATTGTTTATTTAAAATAAATTATTTTAAATGATTTAGCACCTGCTGCGCCTGTGTGAAGCCCACAGGTGCAGGGAGAAGCTCCCTCTGCAGCCTGTCATGATCTCAGTTCTCTGCCTCCCACACATTTCTGCTTTGTACTGAAGCAGCTTTGTGAAGGGTTAACCCTTTGCTCTCCAGCTGCACGATCCACTTTTGCCTTCCAACTTAAAATTCAAAGTATGTCACATTGTAAAATCGTCATACTCACAAAATATGAAAGTGTTAAAAGTTATATTAATTATTTTAGAACTTCTATGTTCAGTTGTTTCAGTGCAACTGATCAAGAAGTATATTTCTGCTCCGTGCTGCATCAGCTGTGTGAAGGGTTAACCCTTTTTGTCCTGCTGTGCTTCTCTTCTCTACAATTTAAATTTAAATACTGTACTGTAATATTTTAAATAAACAATACATGATGCATGGATTGTTTATTTAAAATATTACACACACAATGAGGGAGATCGGGAATGAAACTTGAAATTGGACTACTGTATCGCTACTTCACAGTTTTCCACTTATTGCGGTGGACGTGGTCCCCTAAACCCTGTGATAAACAAGAAACTACTGTATAGATATACAGGTCCTTCTCAAAAAATTAGCATATTGTGATAAAGGTCATTACTGAGAGTCATCCCCAATACACACTCAGAGCACTAACAGATCACATGGCATTGTTCAATATTGTGTGCTACTGCGCCCAACAATATTTTTAAGATTTAGCCAAAAGGGCTAAAACTCTTGTTTCTTCAGAAAACCTTATCTTTGTTTAGAACACTGGCATGAAATGCAGTGAGTGGTGTGTATCCCTGCATGGAGTGCTAAGCTTTTATTTTTTTCCCTCAACAGCTTATGGCTGATTAGGATTTTACATTTTAATAATGGTGTAAGCTTACCATCTTTTTCAAGAAAGTCAGGCCCTTCTCTCCTGAGAAGGATGCTGGCAAGCTGCGCCTGACTGGCTAAGCAGCCGCTCTCCTACACAAAGACAAAAAATATATAAAGGAAGTGGAAAATGGCAATGCAAAGTTGTAAAGGAATCTTCTTTCTCTGAAGGAAAAAAACAAACAAACATATAATGTTATTTTCATGCTTGTGAGGGTACAACAGAAAAAAGCTGCTGGAAAAACAAGTGCAATCTTGAAAAAATGTGTGTGGAATATCACAGACTTCCTGTTGTAGAATACAGCAAGTTGTTGAGGAAACCCAAGCTCATCTATCAGAGCTGCCTGAGAGAGGAGGTACAGAACGGGGTGTGCGAGGAAATGTAAGAGTGATCACCTCGAAGCTAAAGAAGCAACTCCAGTTCCTTGAAGTTAACTCACGTGAAACTTGTGCAGGATCTCATGGGTGGGTTTGTTCTGCCACTCCTCCACGCTGATCTCCGGCTGCTGCTCCAGGTCTGAGGCGTTCGGTGTGCTCGTCTGTCTCTTCACCTTGGAGTGCTTTGGCAGCTCCAGCTCCTCGAAGCTCTTAAACTCTGGGATTCTTTGCAAAAGATGCACAGAAACAATTAATTCTGTGTGCTGCTTGAAATTAAATGGCATGTACACTTTACTGTTTGATATTTATAAACATAATTTACAATACATATTTCATTATAATAACTAATGCTGGCAGTTTATTTTGATTCCATTTATTTTCCCTTTAAGTGTCTTTACACGTTATACTGCAGTTTAACAATTCCTGTAGAAGCAAAACAGTCAGTAAAACAAGCAACAAAGACCAGAATAAGCTCTTACTCTGCTTCATTGACACGCAGAAAGTCCAATTGCTCCACGAATGCGCCGGATATTAGGGTCTATAATGTCAATGATAAAAAAGACACAAACTGTAATGTTTTTTTTTTTTTAGACATTATACATGAACTATACAGGTAACAAAATTGTACTATAAATCCAAGATTAGAGGCTTATTGAGCCCATCTGTAAACAAAACAGGTGCAGGTAAAATGAAATACAACCTTAATTCCAACAAAGTCGAACCTTTGTGTAAATGTAATGAAAACAGAATGCAATAATTTACAAATCTCATAAAAAATTTATTCACAATGGGACATGTAAACATGCCAAACAGTCAAACTAAAAAATGATCCCATTTCAGGGACATTTAAGACACTTTTGTATCTGGTGGCAGGAAACATCTGAGAGGAGATGCTTCTGTTTACTTCTAAGGCCTGAGGAGAGCAGCTGCTGGAGTTTGTAAGGGGAACCTTGTTCTATTCTTTTCTGATGTTCTAGATGTTCAACAGTCCTGGGACTTATTTGATGGATTATTATTATTTTTATTTCATGACGTACGCAATGCTTTCAAATGGCGAGAGGTCTGTACTGCAGACAGATCAGTTCAGCACCTGCACTCTTCTTTTACAAAGCCATGCAATTTAGCATTGTCTTGCTGAAATATGCAAAATATTCCCCAAAAAAGATATTATCTGGATGGAAGCTTTTGTTTTAAAACATCTATACATGTTTGCATTTATGTCACTTTTCTAAATGCATGAGCTGCTTATGTCATATCCACTAATGCACCCCCATACCATCAGAGAGGCAGGCATTTGAACTGTGCATTGATAACAGGCTGGAAGGTGATAATATCCTCTTTAGTACGGAGAAAGTGGTGTTTATGGTTTCAAAAGGAAAAGTTTTGTTTGACTATGTGCAGAACCGTTTTTCACTTTGCCTCTTTTCATTTATAAAGAGCTTTGCTTCACCTAATTCAATGAAAAAAGCTCCTCCGGCTTTTATTTTTGTATTTGTACAGCTTACAATTAGTCTTTTACTGCCTTTGTTCCATCTTTTGTGAGATATGTTGCTGCTACAAAATTAAAAGTTATATATTTTTTCCCAAAACTTTTACAATTTCTTTATTTACCCTATTTTTTGTATTATAAGGCGCACTTAAAATCCTTTAATTTCCTCAAAAATCGACAGTGAGACTTATAATCCAGTGCACCTTATGTGTTAATTCTGGTTGTGCTTACTGACCTTGAACTAATTTTATGTGGTTACTGTGAATGAGTTGAACAAAGTTTGACTTATCTGACTTTTGTTTTGCTTAATACACCTTATAATCCGGTGTACCTTATGTATGAATACAGACCTGCTCGTTGATATTGTGCCAGTCTGGTGCGCCTTATAGTCCAAAAAACATGGTACACATTTTATATGTTTATTATGTTCCAGTGTGAATAAATATTGGTTAATGAGATTTGGTAAACGCTGATTTTATTTACATTTTAAACTATGTCCCAACTTTGTCTGAACTGGGCTGTAAGTTAAGCGTTAAGGTGTATTTTAAATAACAAATATGTTAAACTGTAGTGACATGTGAGTGTCTAATACAACAAGTGTCTGATAAAACTTTGACAATTTCAAAATAATAGCTGTGGAGGAGTTAAAATAAATAAATAAAAACTCTCCTCTCGAGGTCCAAATGAGACATTAACCATTCTTATTGAAGTCAACTCAAAAACAATAAAAACAGAGGAGTAGGAGAGGAATAGTTGTGCTCTCCATAACAATGAGATGATGAAGAGTAGAAGTTGTTCAAAGTTGTGGGAGTTAGCTGTGAAGTGAATGGCAACGGCAAGGAGTAACTTCAGAGCTCAGAAAAAAGACTCAGATGAGGATTTCTCTTCTGAGCAACACAAACACGGGGGGATAAGTTAAGAGTGAGAAAACCTGTCAAAAGTTTAACAAAGTGGTTTAAGTTAGCAATGTGAAAATACAGTAGTCTTACTTTTACCTCAGCCCAATTTTCTTTATTTCTTTTTTGTTTGTTCCACAAAGCACAATTTGTGGCTCAGTGAGGTAATTCAAAGTTAGTTCAGGAATACATCCTCATACTTAACATTACACTGAAAATCTAACCTCTTCTAGAGTAAGCTACATTTAAGCTAAAAGACTAAAAGAGAAGA
>JAVCKU010000042.1:22284537-22295873 GCA_032273985.1 Hypsolebias coamazonicus | reverse complement strand
AACAGTGGAAATGGACACCACATTTGCAGAAGATGTGACCTAGAGGAAGAAGGTAAATGATGAAAAGGAGGAGCTGGAGGTCAGATTAAAGCCATCCAAGGATAGTGAAAGACTGAAAAATCAATTCCTAAGATACTCAGGTCCAAAAACTAAAACCTCAGTCTTGTGTGTTCAAAAGTAGAATACTTTTCGACATCTTTTTTTTTAAACTTGTGTAAATAAAATAAAAAAACTGTTTGCCTGTCATGATTGTGTATTGTTGTCACTGTTGTCATCATTATTTGTTGAAAACAGGTCTCTCTTGTAAATGAGTCCTCGAGGCTCAATGGTATTAACCTGCCTAAATAAAGGTTGAATGAATATAATCACATCACTCCTGTCCTGCAGCAGCTCCACTGAATCCTGGTTACATCATGTCATCATTGTCTTCAAAATTCTTCTTCTCACTTTCAAAGTTATCCACAACCTTGTCCCTCCTTACCTATCTGACCTCCTACAAATCTCCATCCCATCTTACTCTCTCAGATCCTCCTCTTCGCTACACCTCCATGTACCTTCTCTCCACCTCTCCACCATGGGGAGCAGGGCCTTCACCTGCTCTGCCCCTCACCTCTGGAACTCTCTACCCCCAGACATATGAAACACCACCTCTCTTTATCTATTCAAGACTGCTCTGAAAACACATCTCTTTAGACTTGCTTATCCTTAACTTTGCTGTATGTATTTTATATTCTTTATGTATTTTATATTTCAATGGATCCCTGCTGATCTTTGCACTGTGCTTGTTGTTTGTTTGTACACAATCATTCTGATATGTTTCTTGCTGTAAAGTGTCCTTGGGGGTCCTGAAAGGCACTTTTTAAAAATGAAATGATTATTACTTTGTATTATTATTATTATTATTATTATTATGTTAAAAATCTTGGTGTTATTTTTGATCAGAACATGTCTGTTATCCCCCACATTAAAAATGTTACTAGAACCGCCTTCTTCCACCTGCGTAATATCACTAAAATTAGAAACATCTTATCTAAAAATGATGCAGAAATACTGATTCATGCATTTGTCACATCTAGACTGGACTATTGCAGTGATTTGTTATCTGGGTGTCCAAATATTTCTTGCATACTTCATCCATTCGTTATCTTTACCCACTTCTTCCTTTTTGACTTGTGGGGATCACTGGTGGCCATGTCCAGCCATCACTGTGCGATAGTCAGGGGACAGCCCTGGACAGGTCTCCAGTGCATCACAGGGACACGTAGAGACAAATGAGGCAAACAACCACTCACTCTCACTCACACCTAGGGACAATTCAAAGTTACCAATTAGCCTAACATGACTGTTTTTGGTCTGTGGGAGGAAACCAGAGTACCTGGAGAAAATGCACGCACAGAGAGAATGTGCAAACTCCACCCAGGGAGGGCCCCCAACCAGGATTTGATCCAGCGACCTTCGTACTGAGAGGTGGCAGCTCTAGCAACTGCACCACTATGCCTCTTTCTGAGACGTTCATTAGTTAAACACACACAAATCTTATAATTAGTATCTCTAAAACTTGCAATCATAATTACTGTACGGTAATAAAAATAACTCATGCTGATGATTTAATAAGTGGAGAAAAAACGAAAATACAATTTCTCTCATCTACTAGTTCATATGGTGTTTTATAATGAAGCACTTGTACATTACTTGTCCTTAGTGTTTGGCTCCTGGCCTTTTCCTCCTCTCACACGTATGCAGACGCCAGATAGCGCATATCTCCTGTTTCTCTTTAATAGTTTAATTAAACCAATGGCAGCTTTAGTCTTAAACTCTCAATCCCTGACTTGAATAATTCTCCCAGCAGTACCCCTGGAACGTCATCAGCATTAGAAATGCTGACAGACAGAAAAAGCAGCTGAGTCATTCTTAATGAAGATCAGGAAGCTTTTCCTCCTTTCCCTCCACACATAGTCAGAATAACAAGCATGCTGGCACAGACAGCACAGGCTTACCCCCACTGGAAATTTACTGCTAAAGCGCTAGCTGTCAAAAAGTCACACACCATCTGCAACGAAAAAGCAGAACTAGAACAACCTCTTTAAAAAATAAAAAAACCCTCCACACTTCACCTTTATTTGTCATAACAGTTTTTCTCCTCTGCGGCTGTCAGAGTGTAATTTGCATTGTTCTGAATCCTTCGAGAATGTTGTGGAGTCAAACCGTTCGGGATTGCAGCAGAGTGACCATTAATGTTAAACCAGGGGAGAAATGGCAAAAATAAAAAATAAAGGAGTTTATTAAAGATTCAGCAGGTTCTAAATCTTTAGGAGCAGATATCCTGTGTTGCAGAAAACCAGTTTATTGTAGCTGCATTCTCCTGAGGATGGAGGGTTCTGCGTCTGCTGTGCTGCAAACACAACAGAAAAATCTGCTCGCAAAAGATCCCTGTTTTGATAACGTTTTGAAATTTTATCTACTAAAGTTGAAATATAACTCACCCCAAAATATATTTGATTTCTTTGAAACCACAGAGCATGGAAGCTAAAACATAAGTGGAATCATTAGATCTCATAAATTAATGAAAAATGTTTTTAAAATGTTTTAACAAAGTAAATTCATGTCAAAGATAGTAATTTGTGGTCATCGCGTTTGATGGCACAGTGCTCGTTTGCATTTAAAGCAATAGTTCAGATCTTTTGCAATCAGGTTCTGTAAAACTTTATGAACAGTTAACATCATACCTGTTGCAGATAGCTCTTTCTACAACAACAATTTAAAGTTTAGTCTTGACCAGAGTCATAGTCATGGATTTGTTTTGGTATTAGTTTTCATTTCATTATTTTATTATTATTTTTTTTTTTTACATTTGAAATGTTTCTAGTATTTTAATTATTTGTCATCTGTTTGTTGTTATTTATAACTGGAGTTTTGTTTTTTGTCAGAGTTCATTCAGTTTCCCAGTTCTTTAGCTGTTTATTACCTCAGTTGTTATGGTCTTTAGTTTTTCACACCTGCTGCTCATCTGCTAATCAGCCCCGCTGCTCCCACTCAGTGAAGCAGTACTCCTCACTCTCTTCAGTTCATCATCAGATCCTCCTCTTCACCTGCCATATGCTCCAACTTTAGTGTTTGTATTATGAGTTTTTTGCTACTTGATCAGACCTTTTGTTTTCTTTATAGGATTCGGTTGTCACTTAAGTTTCTTCTGCCTCTGTCTCTTCAAACTAACTTAATGAGTACAAAATTGGTCGGTGAATTAAAAAGTCTGAACGAGGCCCACACCTAAGTGGTTTGTTGGCATGCAGATCAAATATTTCCTTGTGATTCATGTGAACGCCATTTAAAAACATTTACACTGCCATTATTTAGAGGTATGGTTAAATGGATAGAAATCTGTGGTGATCAGCAAGAGTCAACTGTAGCACTTTGGATGCATCCTGGGAAACATCAGGGTGAAATATTGCAATATCTATGCATAAATAAAAAATTTATGCCAAACTTATGGCAACGTGTGTGTGTATAAACACACACACACGCACGCACGCACGCACACACACACACCCACACTGCCTGGCCAAAAAAATACAAAAAAAAAAAAAAGTCGCCACCTGGATTTAACTAAGAAAATAGGTATGAGCCTCCTATTGGATAATTACTGCTTGGGCAATTATCTTTCAGCTGGCAACAGGTTATTTAACCCCAACAGGTACAATGAGTTGCTTTTCATTTCTTAAACAACCATGTTGAAAGACACATTGCGTGGGTGTGGAAAATATGTCAGTTTGTCTGAGAAGGGTCAAATCATTTGGCATCAAGCAGATAAAACATCTAAGGAGATTGCAAAAACTGCTAAAATGTGGTTAAGAACTGTCCAACGCATTATTTAAAACTGGAAGGAAAGTGGGGACCCATCATCTTTGTGGAAGAAATGTGGCCGAAAAAAAATCCTGAATGATCATGATCGGCGATCACTTGCACTTTTGGTGAAATCAAATCGAAGAAAAACATCAGAAGCACTCAGAGTTATGTTTAATAGTGAAAATAAGAGCATTTCCACACACACAATGTGAAGGGAACTCAAGGGTTTGGGATTGAACAGCTGTGTAGCCTTAAGAAAACCACTAATCAGTGAGGCTAACTGGAAAAAAAAGGCTTCAATTTGCTAGAGAGCATAAAGATTGGACTCTGGAGCAATGGAAGAAGGTCATGTGGTCTGATGAGTCCAAACTTACCCTGTTCCAGAGTGATGGGTGCATCAGGGTAAGGAGAGAGGCAGGTGAAGTGATGCACCCATCATGCCTAGTGTCTAGTCATCAATGCAAGCTCTTGGTGAAAAACTGATGCAACACCGGATGGAAATAGATCTTGTGACATTGCAGAAGCTTACTGAAACAATACCACAGTGAATGCATGCTGTAATCAAAGCTAAAGGCAGTTTTTGGCCAGGCAGTACTGTATATATATATATATAATTGTTATGCATAAAAAATGTTGAAGCTTGTTTTGTTTTAAATTTTCCTACACAGCCTCTCTCATTTTAGCTTAAAAGCACTTGATTTATGAAATACTCAGCTGTGAGAACATTTTATTTAATATGAGAGCACTAATGGCTAATTATCACATGTAGGTGGACTGAAGATGAAATTACCAGGGAACAAAAACAGCCAGTGGTTTTACTCCTCATACAACCTTTCACTTGTGGAAAGTCCTTTGCAAAACACATCAGCTTTGACTTCAACAAGAGGCTGCCGGTTGTTTTGCTTCTCTGTCTGTCTCCTCTTCCACCCGCTTGTTGTCTAAGTGAAGATTATGACGAATGCAGTAGACGAGTGGTGCTTGCGGCTGTTTCAACTCTTTTCCTCTCCCATCTATCAATTTGCTCTGTCGTTCCATTTCACTCTCCCAGCCTCTTCTTTCTTAGTCACACCTCTCCTTTTCCTTCATGTGTTCAGTGCACTAGGCTGCTCCTCAGTGTTTTCATCTCTCTTTTCTTGTCTTTTTTTTTTTTATATATCTCATTTCTATTCCACTCTCGCCCAACTATCACATGTCACAGCATAAAGGACCGAGTCTCATTGCCGTGTGACTGCATGTATAACAGGCTCATGATTAGCTGATGTAAAGTGAAGGATAACTCGACAGGTCTCCTCATCCCCTGTCATCCTTTCATAATGAGGAGATGAGACCTGAGTTAAGCACACACCCACACAGACACATAAACATGCAAACGTCACTTTCATTTAGGCTCAGGCAAATTCAGGCCAGCTTGCTCAGATCATCACCAAATGTGGAAATAAATCTAGAAAACCTGAGGATCATTGATTTGCATCGGTGGTGTCTTGTCCTTCACCCTCACTGATGGGCAGTTGATAAGAAAAATGTATGTTAAAAAAGATCCTGTTTTTATTTATTTGTCTGCATGTGTGTGTGTTTCCAGCCTTTTGGTGTGAATCAGCCCGGTCCCTACGTTATGTACACCACAGTGGACTCTAATGGCTACCTGAAAAATGCCTCAGGTAAGCACTTTCTGCTCTTTGCATTGGCAGCTTTCAGTGTGAATGCTAAACTGCCCCTCTACGTTTGCCAAAGGAACATTTACCGGTAGCTATCTGAAAACAGCACTGTTTGTGCTTTTTTTGTATATTTGGACAGCCTTATTGATGACCTAACCTTCTAAACAAAAATTTATGTGCTTAACTTGTCCAAAGACGAGAGGTCTTGTTTGAGAGGTTTCTGAGAAAATAATAAATGAGAGAAAGTGGTATGTATTGATTTTTATTTGCTGCTTTCTCCTTACATAAATGAGAAAAGGGGATTTAGAGGAGACATCTTTTAAAGTCAAAGTTACGTTTTAGTAAGAAATTGTGTTTTTACTCTCTTTACTGCACCCATTGAAAGTCTACTTCTTTAATAAGTTCTGACTCCACCAACACATCCTGTGTCACCTTACTGTTTTACTTTTAAAACAAGCCAAAAAATTGTTTAAGGTTTTACCTACCGGTATTTGACAATTTGTCTAGTGTCTGTAGATGTTGAAATATTTAGTTTTTTTTTTTTTGTTTTTTTTATTTTTATATTTTTTTTTTTTAACTTTGTTTGGTGGGGGGGGGAGTGGAAGTTTTCCAGAAAACCTGCTTTTTGAGAACATTTTTATCAAATATTTTAATTGTGATCCAATTTTCATCTGTAAATTTCCACAGTTTTGGGCTATTTCAACAATTCATATATCAAAACAGTCAGCTCGTTCTGGGGAAGGGTGCAATGACTTTTGGTATCGTTGCAACTTTAGCTTTTTGAAATATTTAGCCTTTTCTGCCACTTTTTTATAGAAAAAGAACTGAGCTCATTTTACATCCGTCAAATCTTTAGATCCGTTTACAATATTTTACTGCTCCTTTCACATTTTGTTCTGGTTCAACTTCTTAACAGCTTTCTTGTGCAAACTTAAACTTTTTTCAGCTACGTACATTCAGCTAATTCAACTTATGCTCCTTTCTGCTTATTTCTGCAAGTTTCTGCCTTTTTTACTATTTCAGCTACTATTTAGCTGTTTTATTTCTACCTGGATTACTGAGCATCTGTCAGGAGTTTTATGCTAATTTTAGCTTCTTTTTTTTTCAGCAAATTCCACATTTTTTGCACTCATTTTAACTTTTTCAGCCAAGTTCACCAAAAATGTACTCTCTCCAGTTCCTCCTAGTATTTTACATTTCTTTCTGCTTTTAGCTACATTTCAGCTGTTTTTTTTTTTTTGGTGATTTGCTGATTTTTTTTTTTTTTTTTTCAGGTAATTTCCACTTTTTTGTGTTTATTTCTTCTTCTTTCATCATAATTGGGCACACATGTTCTTTCTGCATTTTTCTGCTCATTTGAGCTTGTTATATCTTTTTGGCTACCTTTTCAGCATTTTTAGCTAATTTCAGCTGTTTTCAGATAAATTCAAGTTTTTTTTTTGTGATAATTTCTGCTACTTTCAGCCTAATTAACTTATTTCTACTAAGTTCATCTTGTTGTGCTCCTTTCAGCTGATTTCTGCTAGTTTCAGTTATTTCAGCTACTGTTTAGCTATTGTATGCCATTTTTATGTTTTTCGTCTAATTCCACATGTTTTAGCTCATTTCAGCTCTTTAAACTTCTTTCTGATTGTATAAGCTTTTTTCTGCCTTTGCAGCTGCTTCTCAGCTGCTTTTTCTTGGTGTTGTTGCTAATTTCAGCTTTTTAGCAAATTTCATAATTTTTGCGCTCACTTCTGCTTATTTAAACCTAATTCAGCAAATGTTTTTTCTTTCTGCTTTCTTCTCCTAATTTAAGCTTGTTCCTTTTCCGCTAAAATTCAGCATGTTTAGCTAATTTTAGCTGTTTTTCAGCAAGTTATTCATCAATAAGCATTCACACTGCATTTTCGCAGGATATACAAGTTCTCCTATTCCTGTTTGTTTATTGATCATTGCTATTTGTATTTATTAATATAATAGTCAAAGGTACCAGGCCCTTAAATTATATGAAATGTCAGCCTCTCAGGAGTTCATGAACACTTTCTTACCCAGCTACTTTAGATTAGATTTAAAAGGATGGAAAATGTATAGGCACAGTGAGACAGATGTTTGAAGAGATAAGACAAGACACGGAGGACAGCAGTGTAATTTCATATTGGCTACAGTTAACCTAGCTGTTACAATGTGGGAAGGACGCAAAGCTGATGAGGACAAGATGCACTGACAGCCTGGGGTCAGGGTTATATATAGTCTGTATAATCCCACTTTGTCAGATTTCATTGTTTCAGTCGTCTCTTGACACAGCTGGAGTGTATACATATTTAAAAAATGAGTAGAAGGATCTCAGTCCTGCATCATAATTATTTCACTTACAATGGGAGAGCTTTAATGGCCTGGATACAAAACAGAGCTATAGAAATGGCTGCCGGCATGCTGATGAGGCGCTCATGTGTCTGTACAAACATAGAATGAACTTTACCAGATGCCCATTTTTTTGTTATGTTAAAGTGGACCCAAACCCACAGTTTTGTTCCCTCTCTATGCACTTCATGTGTAACATATGACATATGTCCAGGTTGCCGAGAGCAAGAGTGGAGGTAGATGGAAGGGTGTTGGAGGAGGGTGGGCTCTTACCAGCTTCACCCACGGCTATTGCAGAGGAAATGGAGAGCAATTCAGCATCCCACGGTGTGTGGAGGTTCTAGAAAGTCATATTTTTTAACTAAGTTGGAGGCTGTAGAAAGAGCTAACTTTGGAGGAGATTCATGTAAGGGATGGGTATACACTTTCAAGCTTTAAGCCCTGATCACAGTCCAAGATTTATAAAGCTGGCTGCAGGGATTAGCTGCCATTCTGTCACAAAAGCAATAGTGAGGTTGGTCAGCTCACAGTCAGCAGCCAATCTATTCCCAAGGTGTTGGATGGGATTCAGGTGAGCAGTTTGTATGCGTGCCAGTAAGTTTTTTTTTTTTTTTTTTTTTGTATTTTAGTTTATTTTTTATTAACCTAGCTGTTAACATATTAGGGCTTTTTCTTTAGACATATTGACAAATTGAACTTAAAGTGTTTCCTTGTTTTTCAAGCTAACTGTTACCAGTGGGATCATTATTTGCCAAAGCTATTCAGGTTTTGCTCAAAGTAGCTACAAGTAGTACATCCCTATAGTACATCATATAAAAGCATACAGGTAATTAAATTAATGCAGAAATCATTTAATTAGCAACCTCTTGACTAAAGCCGTCATGCCTTTAAAAGTGACCTGTAATTACAGTGGTACAAAAGAACATCTCAGCATCAGTCTATCTGCATTGGATTTGTGTCAATCAGCTGAGTTTATGGAATGAAAGAGTATCGAGTCTTGAATGCAGTGGTCTATGTGCTCTCAGCACAACAGATATGTAACATGCATTGCATGCTATATATATATATATATATATATATATATACTGTATATATATGTACGGGGTATATATAATCAAAATAATTTAAAGGTTACTAAGCAAAAGTTAAATCTTGAAACATGACTAACTGAAACAGGAAAAAGACTCAAAATAGTAGAAACCTCAGAGGTGAAGAACAGGGAGGCTAAATAGCAAGTCTACCAGTAATTTCCCAGGGGTGGGGTATCTCCACAGTTTGAAAGATAAAAATGTGAAAAATCTAGTCCTTTAGTACTTTTATATAAAGACTCTTTACATCTTTAATGCTTAATGCAATATCACTTGTACTTGTACTTCAGTGAGGATGTGTGTTGTAACTAGCCCCTTGAAAACAAGGAAATCTTTCTCCGACTTCGAAAAGGCAAAGCAGTGTTGAGCATATCTCTGAGGCTGTTGACTCATTCTACCATAACTTTAAAGCCCATGTGTTTCGGTATTCCTCAGAAACCCAAACAATACACACAAAGAGCAAATGTAAATAATAAATGAAGTATCCTAGTTTTTTATTTTTATTTTGACTCAGTAGATGTAGTCTGCTATAAGGATATACTGTAATGCTCTTGACATTTTGTCCAGGCAGCTGATTCCTTGGCAGTTCTCCTTATTTAGTTTGTTTTGTAAGGACAAACACATCCGTTTGGAATATCCTCTCTTTAATGCATTATTTTGCTCATTAGTTCATTTTCTTCACGTTTTGAAAAGGAGGGCAGAAAGAGAGGAGGAGAAGAGAAGCCAACGATTTGCTGGCACAACTCCCTAGACCCCTATTTAATAGCAGGAGAGTGTTACCAGGCAGCTGTGTGTGTGTATGTGTTTGTGTGTGTGTTTAAAGTGTATTTATTCTGTACCTTGTAGCTCAGAGAACAGCTTGCTAGAATGCCAGAAAATGAGCAATGATGGGGTGGTGCACACACACAAACCATGTCTGGGTCTCTTTACTGGGGTTCGATGCTCTTCACTTGCCCTTCACCTTCCTGAAGTACTAGAGAGCACAGAGGACAGGAGAAATTGTAAAGCAAGTAAAAATGATAATATGACCAAAGCCAAGAGCGCATTATATGGAGTGTGCTTGGAACAGAAAAGAGAAGCAATTAAGTACTGTTTTACACTGAATCTGAAGAGGAGGAAGTTTTAATAAATACACACAAACATTTAAACATGTTGGTCTGGAAGTGTTCTGTACCTTAGAGGCACTCTGCTGACATCTCTAGCATAAATGACTGTATCTGCACATGCAGGCAGGATAGCAAGGAAGGTGAGGTAAAGTGATAATGTCATCCTTGTACGTGAGGTAAAGGTCAACACCAAAGCGGTGTTGCTGTACAATAAATTGGTGATAATACATGTGCTTTAAGAGGCATATTTTTGTTATTTTTTTAACAATCTGACAATATTTCCTGTGGTTTGAAAGACTGTGGCATATTTTAGTAAAATGTCACTTGACCTATGTGCAGCAGCTGCCTTTTATTCCTTTTGAAAGACATTCTGCAGAGCATTCCAGCTGGTGGTGTGGAGGAGAGTTTAAAAAGTCAGTAGCTTCATCTTCCCATGGTAACTCTTGAGCTTGAAGACTGGAGAAAGATGGTCTGCTGAACAAAACCTCACTGACACTGGTCCAAACATCAATTTTCAGAGGAATCAAGAAAAATAGGAGCTAATGAAAATATGAACATCAATAGACAACACTGTTAATTTATGATGAAACTATCTGATTAAGAACTTGAGTTTTCAGTTCACAATTTCAGAGGCCTATGTTAGTCAAACAGTATCATGAAATGTTGATGCTACACATAAATAGTTGTTTGATATCTCTTACAGGAACAATACCCTCCATTATGACCACTGTGTTCTTTTATTCTCTGAGAGTCGACACAAAGTTACATATGCTTCAACAAAAAACATTTCGAGTTCACGGTTTGTTTTGTCGGCCCATCACATCTAATAAAAGACAATAATAAGGTTGAACCTCAGAGGGTCACGGTTGGGTCCTAAGTGAAGAAGAGGAAAAATCAGATTTTATTTAGTTATGTATTTTTACTCATCAAACCAGAACAACTCACTGAATGAGATTCTTTCATACATTGCCCCAAACAAAAAGCCGGGATTCTGTTTGTTCAGAGTTTTTGAACTCATTGGGACTTTAAACATTTAGAAAAACAAAACAAAAACTTTTTTTATAACCCAACAATGTAAAGTCAGGTCCTCTGGATGGTTTCTTTGTGTTGAAATGTTTCATCTTTCATCCAAAGGACTTCTTCAGTCCAAGGAGCCACAACAAACTCAGTCCCATAAGCAGCACACTCATGTAGTGGGCCAACCAGTTTGATGGTGTTAAAATGGTCTTATGGCCCCTTATCACCATCAAACTGCTTGGCCCACCATGTGAGTGTGCTGCTTATGGGACTGAGTTTGTTGT
>JAVCKU010000042.1:22145745-22156214 GCA_032273985.1 Hypsolebias coamazonicus | reverse complement strand
TTATTGCTAGTATCACTCAGCCCTCTGTGAATAGCAAACAACCATCAGGGTGCTAATGATCCATCGTTAGGCTGATGTTCCTCCTTAATCATGTGAACAGCTAGTTTTGACTGTCAGCAACAAACTAATTGATCCACTATGCGAAGGTGCTATTTATAAGACTGAGCTGAATACAGCTCCTCAGATTGAAGAAGTCTTTTGGATGAAAGACAAAACATTTCTACAATTGTTTTTGTTTTGTTTTGATTTTTGAATATCCAGAGGACCAGAGTTATCTTTTTTAGATTTTTCAACTTGGATTATTGAGCATGTATCAGAAGGCTACTTATTTTTAGCTCATATTCATACACCAGTGAGACACACGTTGGATGTAATGAGGGGTTCAGTGTCTTGCCCCAGTACACTTTGACTTGTGACTGGATGTTTGTGAAATCAAACCCCTAACTTCAAGGATTCCATGGACTGTTTCCCCTGTTCTCTACACTAACCAACTCCTACAGCTCTTTAGTAGTAGGCGGAGCCAAGTGGAATCAGCTGTCTCTAGCCACTTTGCCATTGATAAGTACAACTCAACTCTGTTCTCGTATTATCGATTCTTCTCAGGTATAATTATTTGCCACTGTGACTTGTTTCCCAGCTCTGTGGGTGGTATTGTCAATGCAAAGTGGGAAGTAACTGGTGTTGGATTAACTGGTTTTTAGATGACACTGTTGATGTGATATGCTACATTTGTATACAACTGTGTGTGAGCGTCATCATTTCAACAATATTTTATAAGCTTACATACATTGCAAGTGTTTACTGATTACTTCTATGTTTCACATATAATCACTATATTGCTAAGGATAATTTTACAAGTTCACATTTCATATAATCAAACATTCTGAATCAAGCAGACTGCAGGTAAGACATTGACTAACAGACAAGGCCATAAGAACTTAACACATGGATTCATGAATAACGTTAAAACACAACACTTTCATATTTTATATTCTAGCTTTAATCATTAGTTTGTAAAGTCACCCAATAAACAGTAATTCATACACATAGTTAAACTCTAGCCAAATCATAGTTTAATTTAGACTAGAAGAATGCAACACATTATTTGTCCTCAAGTAAATCTCTGCTCAGTAAAACTCAATTTGCTGTCTGCTTTAACACAGCAGAGAGATAACATGAGGGGGAAGGGATTTTTCTAACAACAGACTTCAGCAGATATATATATTATTGATTACATGTTGATTAGAACACATACACATAAGGTAGGTAAGGATTAATCCTGATTAATCATTATAGTAGCAAATCTTAATACTACCGGCAGTTATTTCATACCAATAGATTATATTAACACATTCACTCAACAGGAACAAAAGATCTGAATTCGGAGCTGCATAAGTGAGAGTCATAAAACCCTTATCTGTTTCTTGGAATGTGACTACAACCGGCCTTGAATCAGGGGGCAGGCTCAAACCTCCGGTCCCTATGGTAACCTGGGGCTATGAGTTGCCCATCACACATTTTGACCAATCAGGAAGCTAGCCTCTGAGAGTCGATAATAGTCAGAAAAACACACACCCATGGGACATTCTTTGGGATCTCTCGTGAGACAGGTTCATTCGTTTTATGTCCCAATATATGCATATATTAAGAACATTCAATGATTGTCTCTGAATACTTGTAAACCCTTGTGTTGTCAAATAAATCATTTTGAACGAAGGTGATGTCTTCAGCTGACTGAACACAAATAGCAGCTCACTTCAAAACCCTCCGCCAGCTGGCTGCACTGAGAAATTCTGTCCATAAAAGTTCTGAACAGAATCGGTGTCAACGAGCAGCCCTGAGGAGTCCAACTCCCACCTTGAAGGGGTCCGACTTACTACAGACAATGCGAACCAAACTCTTGCACCGCTTGTATAGGGACTGAATAGCCCGTAACAACTGGCCTCCAATCCCATATTCACAGAGCACCCCCCACTGTGTTCCCCAAGGAACACGGTTGAATGCCTTCTCCAAGTCCACAAGACACATGTAGGCTGGATGGGCAAACTCCCATGACACCTCGAGGTCCCTAGTGAGGGTAAAGAGCTGCTCGAATGGAACCCACATTGCTCCTCCTGGATCTGAGGTTCAAGCAAAGATTGAACTCGTTTCTCCGGTAGCCATGAATAGACCTTTCCAGGGAGGCTAAGGAGAGTGATGCCCCTATAATTGTAGCAAACCCTCCAATCCCATTTTTTGTAGAGAGGAACCACTACCCCAGTCTGCCAATCCAGTGGCACTGTCCCCGATGTCCACACGACAATGCAAAGGTGTGTCAGCCAATACAGCCCCACAACATCCAGAGCCTTAATGAAATCAGGGTGGATCTCATCCACTCCTGGAGTCCTGCCACCTCAGAGCTTTTTAACTACCTCGGTGACCTCAGACACAGTTATGGACCAATCAACCACAAAAGTCCCCTGACTCAGCTTCTTCCATGGAAAGCATGCTGGTGGGATTGAGAAGGTCCGAAAAGTATTACTTCCACCTCCTGATGACTGATTGAGGTCAACAGCACCCCACCTTCACTGAACACAGTGTTAATAAAGTGCTGCTTTCCCCTCCTCAGCATGGTTTGCCAAAATCTCCTCAGAGCCGACTGAGAGTCTCTATCCAAGGTCTCACCAAACTCCTCCCACATCTGAGCTTTTGCTTCAGCAACAGCCAAGGCTGCAGACTGCTTGGCCCCCTGGTACTCCTCAGCTGCCTCCAGAATCCCACTGGCCAACAAGGCCCAATAGAACTCCTTCTTCAGCTTGACAGCCTCCCTAACCCGGGGTGTCCACCACCAAGCTCATGGATGGCCACTGCGAGAAGCACCGACAACCTTGTGGCCACAGCTCAAGGCAGCTACCTCAACAAGCAAGGCGTGGAACATGGCCCATTTGGACTCAATGTCCCCCACCTCAGCAGGAATGCGGTTAAAGGTCTCCCGGAGGCGTGAGTTGAAGATCTCTCTGACGGGTTCTTCCGCCAGGTGTTCCCAGCAAACCCTCACTACATGTTTGGGTCTACCGGGTCTGTCCAGCATCTTCCCATGCCATTTGATCCAACTCACTACCAGGTGGTGATCAGCTGACAGCTCAGCTCCTCTCTTCACCCACGTGTCCAAAAAAAAAATGGCCGCAAATCAGATGACACGCTTATGAAGTCAATTATCAATTTATGACCTAGAGCATCCAGGTACCAAGTGCACTTATGGACACCTCTACAAAAAGTTAAATCTGGTCCCCATGACATTCAAAAAACAAAACAAAACAAAAAATTGTAGAAACATTTCATCTTTTCTCTGAAAAACTTCTTCAGTTTGAGGAGCTGTATTTAGCTCAGTCTTATAAATGTCACCTTCTTATAGTGGATCAACCAGTTTGCTGCGGACAGTCAAAACCGTCTGTTCACATGATTAAGGAGGACCATCATCCTAACAATGGATCGTTAGCACCCTGATGGTTGCTTCTTAGATTTTTTTACCTGGATTACTGAGCATGCATCAGGATACTTATGGACACCCTTATTTTCGAACATGGTGTTCGTGATGGACAAACTATGACTAGCACAGAAGTCCAACAACAGAACACAGATGGGGCTCAGTTCAGAGAGGCTGTTCCTCCCAATCACACCCCTCCAGGTCACACTGTCATTACCCACGTCGGCATTGAAGTCCCCCAGCAAAATAAAGGAGTCCACCAGCTGGCGCACCTTCCAGCACCCCTGCCAAGGACTCCAAGGAGGCCGGATACTCTGAACTGCAGTTCAGGGCGTAGGCACCAGTCAGAACTCGTCCCCCCACCTGAAGGAAAAGGGACGCTACCCTCTCATCTACCAGGGAAAACTCCAACACACAGACACCTTGTCATGCTGCCTTAAACTTAGACTACTAGAGGACAAATTGGCCTAATTTCCTGTTCCTACCAAAACCCAGCCGGCCAAAGCTGATGGCCACTTGTCCTGAGCCTGGTTCTGCTAAAGGTTTATTCCTCATGAGAGAGTTTTTCCTTTCCACTGTCACCTTCACGCTTGCTCAAGATATGAGTTCTGTGATGAAGTTAAATTCAAAGCAGTCTGCTCCTCAGATAAATAGTGTTAAAAATATTATTTTTATGTATGGATGTTTCTGTTCAGTGTCCTGAGATTACTTATGTTGTGACTTGGTGCTATATAAATAAACTGAATTGAATTGAATTCATGTCAGATGTTAGTGTCTCATTTTGTAGTTTACCAACTGAAGGTGAATACAGTGAGTTTAAAAAAAGCTCTCATTTCCTTCTTGTGCGAATTCTGGTTGTTGTTATATTTCATATTTTTATACTTTAGTATATTTTATGTTTAGCTTAGAAATGTCACTACTGACTGAAATGTTACATTTTATACAATGTGTGTGTGTCTCTTTCATTCAAAGGGTTTGAACTATATTTACAGACCAATGATTAGTTAAAATGTTTAACACTTACTTTGATTAATTACTTCATACTTATATAATCTCACAGTGGATAAAGATAATCTTAAACGTTTATAATTGAGACTTAATCAAATGTTCTTGATGAACCAGAACAGGTAAGACGCTGATGGAGAGGGCCTTTTCTTCCTTCCTTTGTTCTCTCAGCACGTGGCCCATCCACACACAAATGGAGTAAAACATGTTGACTAAATAACATATTAGGATAAAACACATTGATCACCATAAATGTAGATCACAACATTCATAGTTAGATTATTACCTTTACATAGCTATGCTTAAATATAGAATAATTAATCACGTTAATAATAGCCATGATTAGTGCATTACTTAGACAAAGAAGGCCACAGAAAGCCATGATATTGTAGGCTCCTCGTGGCACAAACAACGTTGCATATTATGCTTATCAGTTCTTAAGGAATGCAACAGACTGGTTTATGACCTTCGTTGCCATGCAGTTCAAACTGCTCCTCAGTGGCTGCAAAACGGTGCCACTCAGAGCAGAAGAGGGAAGAGCACCCAATCCAGAACTTATCCATCTGACCAGGGGCAAGACTTACAAAAAGTCTATAAATTAGCCTGGAGCACAGCGTCATTTGAACATCATCACGAGACAACGACATTTCAGGTTCGCTCTGATCATTGTTCCTTCAAAATGCATTTTTGAACAACTTATGTACCTTTTCTGCCTACTTTAACTCTGTGTTCAATTAAATACTTTCATACCAAGGTGAAGTTTCACTCAGATCATTCTGAACACCTCAAAAACTCCTTCAATATGTAGGTGAATAAGATGTTTATACCAACCCATTAAAATACACCAGATTGCAAGAAATGACATCTATTCCAAATTTTCTGGGGGAGGACCCCCAGACCCCCCAACAGTGTGTCCCCCACTTCACAAAAGAGGAACATGGCCAAGCAGTAGAAATGGAAACTTGAAATTCTTGTCCAGGCCAAAACATTTAAAAAATGTTTTTTTGTTATGAGCAAAATGCTCTGTTGTATTTGTCTAAAAAAGTTAAGTCTGGCCCTCTGGACATTCAAAAAACAAAACAACAACAAACAAAAAAAAACTGTAGAAACATTTCATCTTTCCTCCAAAAGACTTCTTCAGTCTGAGGTGCTGTATTCAGCTCAGTCTTATAAATAGCACCTTCTCGTAGTGGATCATTCATTCAACCTTTATTTAGGATCAACCGGTTTGCTGCTGACAGCAAAAACCAGCAACATGTGAGCAGCTGGGTTTGTCCAGCGGACCAGACTTAACTTATTTAGATAAATGTTTTAATCAATTACAGAGGGTTAAGATCAGCTACAAACACTGGTGCATCTAAAAAAAATGGAATATTATGGAAAAAGTTCATTATTTTTTTATTACAGAAAGTGAAACTCATATTACATAGATTCATTACACATAGCGAAACATTTCAAGCCTTTTTTCTTGAATTTTGAGGATTGTGGCTTACAAATAATGAAAAAAAAACAAAAAACAAATTCAGTGTCTCAGAAAATGAGACTATTCCACAGCCAGCTGTTGGTACTTCTGTCAGTGTGGGCAGGAGACAAGACCTGCTAGAACATGAAATCAGCATCTCCATAAAGTTCGCTGGTGAAGATGCTCAGTCATCCAGGACACGGTAAAT
The DNA here is from genome assembly GCA_032273985.1 of Hypsolebias coamazonicus. Classification (NCBI taxonomy): domain Eukaryota; kingdom Metazoa; phylum Chordata; class Actinopteri; order Cyprinodontiformes; family Rivulidae; genus Hypsolebias; species Hypsolebias coamazonicus. Next base: position 22,150,073 of record JAVCKU010000042.1, on the reverse strand, counting down.
TAAAAAAGTTCAAGACAAAAGCAACTGGACTTTATTTGTAACAGAAGCGAAATGTCTTCTGATAAAGCCACAATCACCAAAATTACAAGAAATAAAGGCTTGACATTTTTCATTCAGTGTGTAATGAATCCATATATGGTACTGTAAGTTTCATTTTCTGACGTAATAGACAAAAAAAAAAATATAGAACTTTTTACGAGATTCTACTTTTTTTTTATTTTTTAGATGCACCTGTATTCTGGAGACCTGTCCAGGATGTCCTCCGCCTCTTGCACTGTGATGGCTGGATATGGGAACCATTGACCCCCGTGACCTGAAAAGGAAGAAGTGGGTAAAGATAATGGATGAATGGATGGATTGAACTCTTGTCCTTACAGCTTTTAGTGCCATTTTGTTAGATGAAGACAAAATAACTATCTTTCCACATGTCCTCCGTGATTCCATCATTCTCCCTCTGTCTGTTCCCATCTGGGGATTATTTTATCGACTCAGTGTCTAAAATGTATACGTCAATGGCCGAATGTAAACAAAGGACTTGTCATTGTTGGCAACAAAACATGACTGCTGATTTCACTCATTATAAATTAAACAGTGGACTTTAGTCATTGAATAATGTTTACTTAGTTAATTTTAGTTATTTTTGTCATCCATAATACACAGACACAAAATAAAATAAAAAATAAAAAAACATTAAACAATTATTTATTGTGACAAGTATTATGGCTTTGAAACAATTTGTAAAAAATAAAATCCCTCCTTTTTTTCCAACAACTGTAATAAAAAAAAAGGTGGGCTGTTTTTGCTGTTTAAACAAAAACAACAGAATAAAAATGGTGGAATCTGGTTCTCAGGTGGGGTGCAAAGGCTACTTTGATGTTTTATTACACAAATCATATATTTCACAACTTTTAAATTTTTAACTCCTGACCAAACATGGCTCCTAGCCCAACTATTATCAAAACAGCAAAAGGGTGAATATTTTATAAAGTAATTCATTCATCAAGTATATGAAACTCTACTGAAGCTTAGCACGTACAATTTAAACCATCATCCCTATGTACTGCAGATGTTACAAGTTCAATTAAAATGCTTGTCCTCTGAAAACTGCTGTATTTCTCATGCAGACATTTCCCAGACAGAGAAAGCTTTGGCCTAGTTTAGTTCCACAGAAACACCCTAATACCCTGGCTTCACCTCAGCTTTATTGTTACCAATAATCCTCTCCTGACATCAATAACCGCAAACACTGTAACAAGCTTTTCAAGTGGTATAACCAGAAAAACAAAAAGCACATGCATAGCTATGCTTCCTTTTTAAGCAAAAATAAAATAATCTTTAGACAAAATTATAGGCAGTCATGGATCAAGTTTATTTGGTAACTGTTAAGACTGCAGGAAGTGTTACACGAGTTAAAAAAAAACATCCAGAAAAAGCTAGACTGGATGAACAGTTTATTATTGTCACGGCTGTAGTAAAACAATAAAACATGATGGTAGGACCAGTTAATTTGTTTACACTTTTGACAAATATGTTCTTAGGTAAGATTATGATACCCTACAACTGAAACATTTATATATTAAGAGCTTTAGAAGGAGAAAACAATGTTGACTTTTCTATGTTTATGGGGAAGAGGACAGTTTGCATAATTTTGTTTAGCTGTAGTCTGCAATTTTCCTAAAAAAAAAAAAAAGCAAATTAAAAAAGCACAGAAGGCATTTAAAATTAAACTACAAGTTAGACCTAAAATACATAACATATGTACATTTTAAACTTAATTTAATTGTTTTAATAGTGAATGTTAATAATAGTGATAATTGTTTAGCTTTAACAAGGATAGCTAATGGCTATTACAATAGGCCAGGGGTGTCAAACTAATTTCCACCGAGGGCCACATCAGCATAATGGTTGCCCTCAAAGGGCCAGATGTAACTAAGACAGTATAAATGTAGCTCAATTTAACTAAATGTAATGTAAAATAAACACAACTACCCCTTAATTTAACGGTCTGCTGCCTTCATACAATTCCTCCTACATGTCTCTGCGTGAGTGCAGCTACAGCGTGCGCTCTCAGGATATGATTACCTGCAGTGTTCCCTCAGTGAGGACTGAACTTGGCAAAAGGGCTTTCTCCTACTCTGCTCCTGCTTCCTGGAATATCTTACAAAAAGATCTGAAGCTCTCGACCTTGACCGCTCTGAATGCTTTAAGAATCTGTTGGACTCCTGGCAAGAACCAATGCAGACATGTTCTTGTTTTTAGTTTTCTACATTTGCTTTATAATCTAGCTGTTTTTGCTACTTTTTGGACATCTTATTTTAACTTGTTAAAAAAATCTGTATGCCTCTTTTTATGATTTGTCTATTGTTGTCGCTGTTGTCCATTGTTGTCATCATTCTTTGTTGAACCCAGGTCTCTCTTGTAAATGAGTTCTCGAGGCGCAATGGGATTAACCTGCCTAATCTGCGATCTAGTGGTGGGATGTTGTTACTTTGCAGGTAACATAATTGGCATGCATTATGGGAGATGTGGTTTGTTGTCGTGCACTCTTTTGACTTATTTATTATATGACAGTCAGACCTTTTAAGCTCTCACGGGCCACATAAAATGACGTGGCAGGCCACATCTGGCCCGCGAGCCTCATGAGTTTGACGCAGGCACTGATTTCTAGTCCACTTCTCAAAGTCAATTTTATTGTCAAAACTGCAATATGTACAGGACATATACAGGATTGAAAGTGCATTAGACCCAGGGGCAACAATAACCATTTAAACATTAAAACATTTAATAAACTTTAGCATAAAATGAAATAATAAAAGCATGATACTGTCCTAAGTTCTTCTTATGTTCTTTTAAAGTTATTAATCTTTGATTTTTTAAAAATCAACTAAATTATATTTTCAGAGGAAAATTAATAAGAAACGTTATACTGTAGTTTTTCATTAGCCAAAACTGCAAAAATTAGCTAAGGGGATTTTATTCAACTAAAAGATGCAACCGTTAACTTAAACGTTATTAACGTCAATATTTGTCATATTTGTTGGTATAACGCGTGTTATTGTTGTCTTACCGTTTAAGTGTAATGTAGTGGACATCACCCGATAACATTTATTATTATTTTTTTTTTTTTTTTTTTTTTTACTGATGTTGCGTTTACCCCTCTTTTTTTTTTTTCCAAGAAGTCTTACGTTACGTCGTCATGTGGGCGGTCCTAACATGGGCGGAGTCTGTAAATTGTATGGGCGGAGCCTCCTGCTCCTGCTGGAAAACCTGTAGGCTGGGTGGAGCGACGGCAGACACGGAGTTATTGTTGAATGTGTCGCTCACCTGTTGTCCAGCTGCGATTAAGATTTATTTTTTACCTTCGAAGGCACTTGTTTTTATTGTCAGAGTTGCTCGGAGTGTTAGTCCACACAGGATGACGGACACCATTCTAACGAACGGCATCGAAGACAGCGGAGGAGATGGTAGTTACTTCAAAAAGGTGAGTTTTTAGCTAGGCGACGCTCCACTAAACACACACAGTTAGCTGTATGTATTTTGCCCGTGCGTCAGCTTGATTACACAGCCAAACTTGTGTGAAAAAACATGGGTTCAGCTTCTTTTTTTTTGCCTAAGGATCATACTTTACTTAACTGATGGTGCTACTAGTGTTAAAAAAGACGTAAACGTAACTGAATAAAAAAATACATGGTTTCCTTTGACTCGCACCAGATATAATTTTGTATTTTTAGTAGTACTCAATCAACTACAGAGAGTTGAGTTTTAGTTATAAAAGCGTTAAGGACAGTTAAGAAAATGTCAGCAACAGCAGCAGAAACCACTGCACTGTCAGCTTCAGGTGTGTTTGTGTTACCTTCAGAAACTGAATGCATGGAGATAAATGGTGTCCTCTGTATGTGTGATGGTGATGGATTAGATAGATCTGCTGTAAACATGCATGTCCATTCGACCCCAGGCCACTGAATACTTCTGACAGAAAAAAAAATGCAGCAAACTTTGTTTCCTTTGGAATCTATTCCATTCTTTTTTCTGTCATTTAAAACAATCAACCATCACTGTCTGTTTAAAGTATAATGTTACTTAATTGAAACATCTACTTTCAGGTTTCAACTAATTTTCATTCAACCTTTATTTATACAGGTTAGTCTCATTGAGCCTCGATGACTCACGTTTTTAACAAAGAATGATGGCAACGGTAGACGATCATATAAGAAAGCATATAAATTGAGAAAAATAAATGGAAGAAAATGAAAAAAAAAAAAGAAACAAAAGCTAGATTGTAAGGCGGTGTAGAAACCTAAAAACAGGAACATGTCTGCATTGTTGGT
>JAVCKU010000042.1:22015009-22025528 GCA_032273985.1 Hypsolebias coamazonicus | reverse complement strand
ATCGATTTTGGAGCTTTTAGAATCGATTCTGAATCGCCAGGACTAAGAATCTAGATTCTTTAAAAAATCGATTTTTTTCCTGCAGGCCTAATTGATAACATAAAAACTAGTGAAGACTTTGGTCTGAATATGTGTACAAACAAATAGGCAGTTCTTTAAGTCTGTTTTAATATTAATCTAGCTGCCTTTAGCTGAGAAAAGGCTCAACTGTTGGAACAATCAGCAAACCCCAATACTGAAATCTTACAAAACAAAAGGCACGTTCATCATTTTGACTTCCATTCTCTGCGGTGCAGTGAATGTGTCATGTTCTGGAGTTCATAAATACAATGATGGGCGTCCTGGATATTGTTTTCTGAGCTGGAGGTGTTTTGTACATCCTTGCTTCAAATCTGAATCCATATTTTCAAACCTGGAGGCCCAGACTGAGGAAGCAGGGTTGTATGTTTGAGTTGCTAAAGATATCAAACCTTCCTAAATAAAAACACTGGAGCAAAAAAGGAGAAATAGTTGTTATTTTATGCTCTCTTTGATAAACCCGGCAGGTTTTACTAAAAAAACAGTGGACCTGAAATGAACTTGTCTTGACAAACTAGTAAATCATTTGAATTTATACTTTCAAATAGATTTAAAGTAAATATAAATAATATGCTGAGCGTTCGTTTTTCTTTGAGTTCTTTTGTTGAGTTTGTTTTATATCATTTAAATTTGCAAATGTGTAGACGTCTGAACCCATAAGGATGAAGCCTGTTAGAATCTTTGAATCATGAATAACTCGTTTCAGCTTGTTCTTTTTTTTTTTTTACTTGTGGATATTCTGCTCGCACTGAATAATAATAATAACCTTGGTTTTATCCATTCCTCGTGCAGGTGTGAAGTGAACCTGTCTGAGATCCCTTTCAATACCAGGAATCTGTTCAAGTACCGGCTGGACCCACTCAGAGGAAGCTTGGTCTTCCTGGTGACACTGACCACGTGCAGCAGTGTTTCCATCTCTGAACTCGGCGCTGCGCCACTCGATGACCATCGCGAGCGCCAGAACCAGCTGGATAATTACGTCAGTATCTGCACTTGTTGTCTGGTTACATCACTGCACCTTCAAACAAGCACTTTCATTTCCTACACCTTGCTCATATCAAACAGAACATGTTTTTATTTATTTATTTTTCCTTATCATGGACTCTAAACATTAATAGAAAATCTTCAACTCTTTTGTACTAGAAGAGATATTGTCTTTGGAGGTTGGTACAGTCTCAGGGCAAGACAACAAGTCTCTTAAACAAACAGGAACTCAGGAGTAAATCATGAGCTTCAAGGAGACTTTCCTCATTGCAAATCCTTCATCAGCTTCTCTGTTGTGAGTTGAGGGACCTAAAGATGGCGGCACCTGCCTGTTAATGTGTTCAGGGCCTGAAACGGTCATTGCTGATACAACAGTGTTGAGAAAATAAATGAACTTCATGGCATCTGGTTTTTAACGCTAAAAAAGCCATCATGTTGGAAACTCGGAGTGAGAAAATGAAAATTTGACAATCCAACTTTAGAGTTTAACTTCTAGCGATGAAACTTTAAAGAAGAAACCAGGTCCAGCTTGTAGCCAGGCAGTACACAGTTACACAGGACCCTTATAAATAACAGTATTGCTACAAGTGTGCTCCCTGCTGCTTTTAAACATGCAGTAGTAAATCTGTTAATTAAAAAAACAGGACTTGAGTCTTCAGCTTGCTCAAACTTCAGACCAATCTCAAAGCTTCCCTTTCATTCTAAAATCCTGGAGAAATTTGTTTTGATTCAAACAAACAAATTTTTTAATGAGAATGGAAGTTTTGACATTTTTCAGTCTGATTTTAAATTATCACACAGCACCGAAACAGCCTTAGTAAGGGTTTGTAACAACTTTCTGTTATCAGTTTGTGATGCTTGTACTCCTGGACCTTACTTTTGATACTGGTGACCACAGTATCCTTTTATCACAGTTAGAACACTGGGTTGGATTACAGGTGCAGCATTAAATTGGTTCAGTCTCTATCTGAGTGACAGATATTGTGTTAAGGTTGATAATAGTGGATCTGCTTCCGTGCCTCTTTCCTGCGGAGTCCCGCAGGGCTCGATTTTCAGACCCCTTCTGTTTTCACTCTATCTGTTCCCTTTGGGGTCTATCCTGAGGAAACATGGTATTTCATTTCATTGTTATGCTGATGATTGTCAGATTTATCTGTGCTTAAAACCTAACAGTTCTTGCTCCATTCATCCTCTGTTAAAATGTCTTGATGACATCAAGGCATGGATGGCTTCAAATGTCATGGGCCCTAAACTGTGGAACAATCTGCCCCCCAAAATTAGGCAGACCACTTCATGTCCTGGTTTTTAATCTATGCTCAAAACTCATCTGTTTTCTCTGGCTTTTAACACTGTGATTTGATTTAGTATTTTGTTGTCCTCTGTTTTTTTTTTTTTTTTTTAGGCTTTTAATTAATTTCCGGTACTATCATTATTTTTATTTTTATTGCTTTCCATTAAATTACTCCCATTGATTTTTATTGTTTAGCACTTTGGTAACAGCTGCTGTTTTAAATGTACTTTATAAATAAAGTTGACTTGACTCGAGTTACAGATGAAGGAGGGCTGTAAATACTGTTTTGGAGAAAGCACCTTAACAATTTGCCCTAAATATTGTTATGAAAAGCTTTCAAATAAAGTACTGCAGTAGTTTTCACGTTATATTTGTGCAGCAGGCAGGGTAGACCATGTCAGGAAACTATTAATTCACATGCAGTAACTTGAATCTGATGAGACAGAAAGCATTCGTTTGGATTTCCTGACAGGTTTGTGCAGCGCAAGCACATTATGAAGAGGGGACAACTTTCTAAACCTGCTGCCTCTTCGTCAAACTCAGCTTCAATAAGTCTTTGCTCTTCAGACCAAAACTTCATCTGATTCAGTTTATCACCAAAACAAGAGTAATTGTATTTTTCATTTTTAGAAAACCATCCAGATGCCTGTGTAAACTCATAAAAATGACCAATTCTTGTGTGAGTTTTGGTAAAGTATGTGTTCTCTTTAGTGTCTTTCATAGCTCACCCTGGGTGCTTCTTGTCTCATTAGAGTCTTAAAAGGTCCCTGAAGAACATCAGTGATGTTGGTTTCCTTCAAGTCAAAATTTTTAAGGCTACAGATCTGATGGCTGCTGATTTAAACGGTATTCACAGATTATGCTTTGAATCTTTTTTTTTTATACAAATGGTCACTTGAGCTCTAAAGTGTTGTGTTCTGCAGGTAAGAGTGATCCTTTCTGCTTGTTGGAGCTGGGCAATGACAGACTGCATACCCACACCATCTACAAGAGCCTGAACCCAGAGTGGGGCCAGGTTTTTACATTGTTAGTTTCTCTTTCCTTCTGCCATCATTACTCAGCATCATTATGTTAATGTTGTACTGTGGGCTGGTTTTGTCAGCGCCTGACTTCCTTGTTTCCTCTGCAGCCCTGTCAAAGACATTCATGACGTTCTGATGGTGACCATCTTTGATGACGATGGAGACAAGGCGCCAGACTTTCTGGGGAAAGTTGCCATCCCCCTGCTTTCGGTACACCTACTAACACCGACAATACACTCGTCTATTTACACTCTGTGGCTAAATTAAAGTGAAGAGGGTGGTAACACCTCAGCGGGCTGAGGACTCTCTCAGATGTAATCCAGCGTGACTGATGGTCAGGTTCACGTCTGAGTTCAGCACCTGATGCCCTTTCTGTCCTGCAGATCCGTGGAGGACAACAGGCTGTCTACCCTCTGAAGAAGCAGGACCTGGGTAGGCTGTCCAAGGGGAGCATCACTCTGGAGCTGGAGGTTATTTTTAACCCTGTAAGTAAAGGTTCAGCTGCCGGGAGGACACGAGGAGGTCACGCTCCGTTCTGACACTTTGTGGCTTTCTTGCTTTTCACAGGTCAAAGCAAGTATCAGAACTTTCAACCCAAAAGAGAGAGCGTTCATGGAGGATAACCCCAAATTTTCCAAAAAGGTTTGACACAACTTCAAAAACGTTTTAAGATTTGAATGCACACCATGTTCACATTTTGTGTAGTCGAAGACGCTGGACTTGAAACTGGACTGAATCCAAAATAGCAAGTCAGTGTTTTGTTCTGTTAAGCTAAAAATATTTTGTTTTGACAACCATTTTAGCTTTTAATCAAAAATACCAGACATTCTCTATTACCAGCTTTAAAGATGTAAACACCTGCAGCTTTCTGTGCTTAATAACATACATCTCTCAAAAAAATACGTTTGGATGAATTATGGAAGCTGCTGACAGTAATTACAATTTTTAAAACTGTTTTTACTTATTATAAACTAAACAAAATGGTAAAGAAAATGTTTTTTCATACCAATAATAGAAAAAACATGAGCTTTAAGAATTTTGTACATAATGTTCAAAATAATCGAACTTCAAACAAAAACATGAATGGGAAGAAACTGATTTTATCCATGTCGGTGTGTTTTACCCCAGGATAAAGTGGACGTTTGCCTGAATTAACTAAACTGAGCTTTAATTGAGCCCGACTGTGAGTGAATTCTTGCTCACTGTTCTGCTACATTAGTTTTGATATACGGGGTGCCTGACTGTCTGTACTTCCCACAAAGACTCATTGTTGTCAGACAATAACTAACTCCTAAATTGGCTAACAGACTGAGATGGTAACATGCAGGTTTTCCGTCTGTTTAAATGCTGGAGGTCTTGTTTGACGAAAATCAGTTCAGACTGCTGACATTGTTTTTGCTTCCTGATCACAATGACTCGTGCCAAATGCAGCCTTTCTTGCTGTTTCTTCATGTTTCCTATTAACCAAATATTCACGACACCCACTCTTGTTTTAAGAATGACTTACTGTAACCAAACTCCGTACACGTCCAGCAGTGTTGATCTTTCTTTTTTTTTTTTTTTTTTTTTTTTGCACATCATCTGTATTTCAGGCTCTGGCCAGGAACGTGACGCGTGTCAGAGCGGTGTACGGAGCCATCATGTCGACTCTGCAGTACATCAAAAGCTGCTTCCAGTGGGAGAGCGTTCAGAGGAGCCTGCTAGCCTTCCTGGTGAAGTGCTTTAACTGCTTATCAACACACTATCTGCATTTCCCTCTTGTTTTTCTCCAGGGCTGCAGAAGAGGACTGCAGTCTGGCCAACCCCTACTTGAACTCTCCCGGAGAGAATCTTAATCAATGCAGCGCTGGGCTCAGCACAAACACAGGCTTGGTCCGGGTTCTTGGTTGGAGCGGATGATTCCAGTGTTGCATGGCTTCTGGATGTGGAGTTAAGCCTCAGCTGGAGAGAGTGGCATCCCAGTGGAGATGAGATGGCCTATTTTTGTTCAACTTCCCTGACAACTCATTAACCCTCTGTCCAGTTTGTGCTCGTTTTGATTTGGACCATTATTCAGACAGAATTTCAATTAAAAAGCTCGTCTGCGACGAGGCTGAATCTCGTGTAACACAAGATTGGGACAGAAACATCAAAGCAGCCGTTCAGCCCTAGACTTTAAGCAGCAAAGTGAAGGTGGCACCAATCTTTATGTCATTACTCCGACTGATCTGACTCGATGAAAATAGCATAAAGCAAGTTTTTTTTTTTTTTTTTTTTATTAACTATTCAGGCAGTCAAGGTCATAGAAAGTTCTTTCTGCCTTTACAGATCACATCCTGTAGATGGCGCTGAGGCTTTACTGTCTGCTGTAGGATTTTGATTCAAGGCTCATAAAGAGACACTTTTTTTTCTGGCCCAGTTTACTGTGGAAAAACTGTGGTTTTATTGGAGCTGTTATCTGATTTGAGCCATACATGTAGTTTTATAATAACATAAACTGCTTCAACCAGGAAGAGATCAGAGGTCAGCATGAGTTTTAATCGGCAACATCTTTCTAGGGAAATGTTTAAGCCGTGTTTAAACGCGATATTTGTTTTTATAATTATTCCATATTTCTGAATAGTGCACGTTCCTCTCCTGCATGCCACAAACAGGATGAGCTGTTGATGCTTTACCTAAATGCACTAAAGCAGAAATTGTACAAGCAAGAGCAGGCTTACAGCGTACAGTACGCTCATCCGATGAGTGCAGCTCAGCGTTTGAAAGACAGTACCATCTGTACTCGTGTTTTCACACTATGCCCGCTGCCTTTTCAAGCCTCAGTGAGAAAGAGGAAAAAATGGCTGCTTGATACCACCACACAGACATAATGAATCGAAGCTTCACTTTCTTTTGACAGGATACAGTGACGAACCACCTGCACCATCTGCCGGTTGTCACACAAAGAGTCGATACAGTGGGCTGTGAATCTGCCTTCATCGGTTTCGCAAAAGTCTGTGAAATTCCTCAAATCTGGATGTTTTAGTCATCTCCTGACTGCTAAACTAAATCAGATTATTCATAAATTATCTGCAGCTTACCTTTTCGCTTCTATAATTTAATAAGAATCAGAAGAAAGCTGCAGTTTTATTTCCATGGTGCGCCTCCTGACCTCTCCTGTTTTACTTTTTCCATAACCTAATCCACCCAAGTTTAGGTACAGGAGTTATATATTCACTAGAAATTCACACCGGCATAGAAACATTTTCCTAAATGTGGCTCCCTGTGAAGCGCGCACTGATATGTCTCTTCTGAAACTGTCTCCTTTTTCTAAGAATCTGTGCGTAATTTACCGCCTTATGCTCCTTTTTCTTTGCCTGATCTCTGAATAAATGAAGCAAAAGAAAAATCTACTTAAAATAAGAAAATTTGGTGCAAAACAGGTAATGATTAATACACACATCAGCATAAATGTTGACACTTCATCTAAAATTGGATATTCTGCCCTCCTTTAATTCTCTGGAAAGCATCCAATACAAACTAATGAGATAGATGGAGACATAGGAGTTTCAGGAAAAACTAAAATTTAAAACAAACTAGAAAAATTACATTTCCTGCAAAAATGCAGAATGCTTATTGCAGAAGGATTTGTTGAAAAACAGCTGAAATTAGCTACCATAATTAAACATGCTGAAATGTAGCTGAAATGGAAGAGTAAGCCTAAATTAGCAGAAGAAAGCAGCAAAACACAAATTTTCTGAATTAGGTTTAAATAAGCAGAAATTAGCTAGAAACATTTAGGAAATTAGCTAAAGATGCTGAAATTTGCTAAATTTTACTGAAAACTAGCTGACAAGGCAAAGAAGCTTAAACTACCAGAAGAAAGTGGAAAGAGCTGAAATGAGATAACAAATATGGAATTTGCTGAAAAAGCTAAAATTAGAATAAAAACTGGTAAATATTTGCTGAAATAGCAGCAAAGGCTGAAACTTGCAGTAACAAGTTGAAAGGAGCGTAAAAAGCTGATATTAGCAAAAAAAAAAGTTAGAAGAAGCACAACAATGTTGTAGTTAGCAGAAAGAGTCTGAAAGCAGCACAAAACAGCTGAATAAACAGCTGAAAGTAGCTGAAAAAAGTTTAAATTTGCAGAAGAAAGCTGAAAGGAGCTGAAGCAGAACAAAATGTGAAAGGAGCAGTAAAAGGTTGTAAACTGATCCAAAGATATGAAGGATGTAAAATGAGCTCAATTCATTTTCTATGAGAAAAAAAAAAATGGCAGAAAAGGCTAAATATTTCAAAAAGCTAAAGTTGCACCAATAACAAAATTCGTAGCACCTTTCTGCTGAACGAGCTGAACATTTTTATAAATGATTTGTTGAAATAGCACAAAAATTGCAGAACGAGAAAGATGCTGAAATATGTACAGAAGAAAAACAGATCCCAATAGTGTGAATGCTTCATAAACATTCACATAATGATGTATATAAATTGGTTTAAGACCATCCTGGATGAGAGATTTAGCCGATGGGAGCAGTTAAATGGTTGGGATGTCTCTCTGAGGAGTTGGACGGGAGAACCAAGTTGAAAATGGAAGGAAAGGTAAAATATATACGTATATACATAATAATTCTATGAAAACCTTGAAAAGTGACTAAATCGAGAGTGAAATTAAGTAAACGATAACCAAAACAAATATTTGAATATGTATAAAAATATAAAATTCTTGATTGTTTACATTTTTTAAACATTTCAACTATTTTCGCATCATTATATCCCTTCTTAGTTTCATCTTTATAGCCTCTCGTCCGTGGTGGGGTTTTTTTTTTGTTTTGTTTTGTTTTTTGTCACTCTAGTCTCCTCGTAGAGTTTGAAAGAGCAAATTTTAAATTCTAAAAGATAAGAGTTGGAGACATTTTAAATGTGTTAGGCTTTGTTTGTTCCTCTCTTTGGATAAAATCATCTAAGGGAGTATAATTAATGAAAATGTCTTTAAAACCTGTTGATAATGTGTTTCGAGCCGGTTACACACATGTTTACTGGTTCTGCTCAGCTGGAGCATTAAAGCCACGTTATATTTGTTGCTCTTTTTAGATTCAAATTGATCAATGTTCCTTTTTAGAGTCAAAAGCATAAATCTGTGAAGTCCAGCCCCGCTTGGTGTTGAACTCTGATTTCTGAGACCTTCCCTCCAGTGTTCCTGTGGTTGCTCGTGATGCTTTCTGCTAATCTCTCCTCCAGCGGCTCCTTCATTTCTGCATTGCCTTTGTTCCTCTTTTGGTTCTCTGGGATCTGGATCTTAAATCAAATCCCTGCTTTGCTGCTGAAGCTTGTGTAATGCCTCTCAGGTTGAAGTGGGCTACAATTATCACAACCTTTACAGACTGAGTATACATTTCCACTAAAGCGTGACTCCGTGTTTCCCAGCGGCCCTCCATCGCAGGCGTTACGGAGTCCTCACTAATAAACCAGAACCCTGCCAGCAAGAAGCTGGTTCCAGGCTCTGATTTGGCTTGTGATAACACGGACAAGAGAGCGCTCGGCTGTTTGCACATTAAGGTTGACGGTGGAGGCGGCTGTGGGCGGGGGCGGTCTGATCTGATATCTTTTATGTTGGCTGGTGCCTCAGAGGAGAGTGATGCCTTTTCCAGATGTTCACCTCTGTTTTTACTAGCTTATTAAACAAAAAAATCTGTAAACCTCTACCGAAACATTTTGGCTTACTTCCACTTTGGCTCAAGCTGTTTCCCTCTGAAAATATTAGTTTGTAGTTTGCCTCAGGTGGGGATTTGAAATATTATGGCTCATATTTAGTTTTACCACATTCAAGTGGAATCTGCATTTTGTGACATTTCAATTTAACCTTTATTTATACAGGGTTAGTCTCACTGAGTCACGAGGACTCATTAACAAGAGAGACCTGTTTTAAACAAATACAGATGAGGTACAGACAAAAAGCATTCATATAAAAGCATATAAAATGAAAAGTAAATAAAAGAAGTGATATAAAACAAAATAAAAAGATTTAAAAAAAAACATGCTACATTTGGTGTAATATACCACAAACGGGAACATGTGTTGATTTTTGCATTGAACTGAGCAGTTGTGTACAATCCCTTAAGAGAGGTCAAGGTCGAGAGCTTCATATCTTTTTGCAAGGTGTTCCAGGAAACAGGAGCAGAGTAAGAAGGCCTTTTTGCCAAATTCGATCCGCACTGAGTGAGCACTGCAGGTACCGGTAATTATGTTTGCTGCCTTCATATATGAAGGCAGCAGACCAAGGAGGGATTTCAAGATGAAAATGTACCAGAGTGAGAGTCTGCATAAAGTTAATGATGTCCAGTTAACCAATGAATACAGAGTGCAGTGATGGGTACAGTAGTTACAGCCAGTTATGAATTCTAGTGCACCTTGATAGACATAATCTAACATTTGCAAGTGCTTGCAGGTGTGTTCATGTAAATAATGTCACCGTAGTCAACGGAGGGAAGGAAAGTTGCAGTTACAAGGTGTTTCCTAGCATTCAGAGTTAGACAGGATCTATTTCTGAAAATAAGCCCAATTTTACTTTCATTTTTTTTTTTTTACCAAGTTGTTGATATGAGGCTTAAAAGAGAGATGTACATCGACCAAGATTCCAAAGTATTTTTAAGAATTGACAAACTCAAAAGGAACATCATTCATAGATGAGACAAGGAAGGACTGCTGGTACCAACTTCCTGTTTGAAAACAACATCCCTGTGGTTTTATCAGCATTAACACCGGTTTGAGATTAAACATATCTGACTGGCTGATGTCTAGTGCAGAATGTAAAAGCTGGAAAACCTTAGCAACTGTTTTAGCGCAACAATAAACAACTGTGTCATCAGCATAGAAATGTAAGTATGCATCAGGAATGATCTGACCTACATATGTAGATTGCAAAGAGGGTGGGACCTAAGACTGAGCCTTGCGGTACACCATTGTTAACAGTTTGATAACTGGAAGAAGTACTATTATGTTGAACACATTGCCTGTGATCTGAGAGATAATTAGAAAACCAACCGATAGTGTGATCTGAGAAACCAGTTTCTGAGAGCTTATGACACAAGATGTCATGGTCTACAGCAGTTGTCCCCAAACTACGGCCCGCGGGCCGGATCCGGCCCGCCTCCACATTTGGTCCGGCCCCCAGAACAATACCAGACAG
>JAVCKU010000042.1:21952533-21962997 GCA_032273985.1 Hypsolebias coamazonicus | reverse complement strand
TGTCAGCAGCAAACTGGTTGATCCACTGTGAGAGGGTGCTATTTATAAGACTGAGCTGAATACAGCATCTCAGACTGTGGAAGTCTTTCGGACGAAAGACGAAACGTTTCTACAATTTTTTTGCTTTGTTTTGTTTTGTTTTTTTTTAAATGTCCAGAGGACCAGACTTAGCTTTTTTAGAATGGTATGTTTAGTTTATATGTATGCTTGGCAATTTGTATAGCCAATTACAGAGTACAAAAATGATTATTTTAGTGGAGAATTTCCAACTTTTATAAAAAAAAAAATTGCACATCACAATGAAGCAACAAAGAAATGCTTTTCAAGATGAGGTGTAAACACAGCTCAAAAGATTTTAGGATATGAGCTGAGTAGATTCTGTTAATTTTAACCCTAATGGACCCAAAATAAATGCTCAAAAGCTGGCTGGGTAACCAGGAAATTATCACAATAAAAGGTCAAAACTGAAAACAAAAATAATGTTTTTAATGTATTTACAATAAACATACAATCATCTTTTCTTCTCCAAAAATATACAGAAAAGAATGCTTTCAAATAAAAACTCATAAATTATGTGAATAAAAAAAAAATACAGAGAAGAGGGCACATCTAAAAATATTGAGTGAAGCTTTGAAAATATAGCATATATTTTCTTATTCCAATACACCTCTGCTTTTCATAGGTCCATGGCAAAGAGTCTTGAAGGTCACACACTAAATACCATCTACAAAAGCAGACATGCCAATCTAAAACCACCACTAACACCGTTCAAGGTTTCACTTTATTCAAAGGCAACATGCTGAGACTCAAACCAAAAGATTATGAGTTCATGAAGAGTTTCCAGAATGTCTGTTGAGAGCTTTAGATCCACTGTTTTTGGACACGCGTCACGTTTTGGTACTAAACTCGTCATATGCCAATAATCTAATCACTGAAGTCCCACTGTAAAAGTCAACCCAAAAGCAAGGCCATTGAAAGAGAGTAATAAGAAAAATAGAATGTAAAAAAACATTTACGCTCTAAAGGTGTTTTCTCATCACAAGGCAAAAACATGTCGAGTGCTTTTAGGCGCCAAAAGAAACAGTCTGGTCGCTGCAGGTGAAAACAAGGTCCAGTCACACTTGCCAACGCGTTGGACACTAAGAATTTGTCTGCTTTTTTGTGAGCGTTGCAGTGCACGGGTTGACATAGCACAGCATGGCTCCTGTCAGAATGAGAAAAACGCAACATCTGGCCACACCTGGAGGGATGCAATCTGTGAAGTTTTTCTGCAGTCAACGTGGTTTACATGACACTGTCACTGTCAGTGTCACTCCATCAGATGATGTCATGTGGAGCAAGTTTTCAGTGTTTACACCGGTAGAGGTTCATAAAAATAAAAATACCTTCACTTTTTAGAAAATTCCTACCTATTAACATTTATCAAGTGTCAAATGTTCCGTTTCTTTATATCAATGCACAACAGTTTTTCAGCTTTTGGGACACTTTAGATACTGATGATAAATTCAGGAACAAGGCAACAAACACCTGGAAAAACCACATTGTACTGGAAGGTATTAACACGTAGTTCTCAGGATGTTACAGAACATTTATATGGCATCACTTTAGCACTTTTATGGCACTTTCTATGTACAGAGAAGTTAATACTGATTCACTGGATGATATATCAAAGACAAAGCTGCCTATATAGTTACAGTGAATGAGGAGGTGGCCTGAAGTTATTAGTTATAAACTCCCCGACGTAGGGAAATCCAAAACCTGCCTTCTTGTTATAATTAAGCCCAGCTGTCCTGAGGCCATTTGGATATTGTCAACTCAGTTAAACTGATTGTGAATGTAAATGATTGACAATTGTGAGGAAATTGTAAATGGTGTGGGGAAAAAAAAAGTTTTAAAGGATATTTAGCCAAGCTACGAATGTGCTCTCTATTTTGACTAATGTGGTTGTTGTCACCACCTAGTGGTGCCATATGGCTATTTCAGCATTTTTGTTTGAATCAAGGTAAATATTTATTTTATTTTATGAGAAAAAAACAATACAGTAGTTTAAATATTCAGAGTAGCAGAGGCGGGACCTGAATTTTCTGCTACAAGCCAGTCTTTCTCACACACCTTGTTTTATACAGTTCAGGCACCAATCATTAATAACATAAATAAATAAAATTATGAATTCTATTTTCATTGCCTATATGTGTATATTTGTCTTTACACACTCACTTTACGGCAGATTTTAGATCCAATAAAAGTTGAGTTCTCGTATGAAGTAAATAAAGAAGATAAGTCAACCGGGTTTTTGAAGGTAAATTTTCTCTGTTAGAACTGAGTAAAGACTGAACTTTGTTTATTATCTCCACACCTTGAATTATGTTGTTTTTCTTTCGGCTGCTCCTTTTACTGCGGACGCCTTTCCTGACGTAACCTGGTTTCAAAGCCACAGTCTCAGGATAACAAGACTGCACACCAACCCTTACAGCAGCAGCATTAGTCCTCTTTTGGAAACAAAACCTGTGGCAATAATGAACTTTTGATGCAAAACATTTATATAAAAACTTACAGAGTAAGCCCGACAAACATTATAATATATTATCTGTATATGTAAAACATAAGCATCCTGTTTCCTTAAGAAGAACGTAAATAAGGTTTACAAAATAAAAGTCCTTCAAATCACTTCAGTGTGAGTGATTGTGACTCAGCAGAGGCATAATAAAGATTAAAAACTGTCAGCGTCTCAATGCAGTATGCATTATAAAGCTCTTCTATAGTCAGAAACACAAATCAGAGGCCATTTGTGTCAAATGTGTGTTTAACCACAGAATGTGCAACTCTGTTTGTTTGCATGCATCAACATCATGCATTTAAATTAATTCTGACAGAATCCTGCGTTCACTGACAGCTAAAGTACTGTAATCAAGAGGTCTCCTTGTGTCTATTGAGTGTTCAAACTAAGTGCCTTCACACTCGGTCTGCCTGCTCGGACTGGGAGCTCTCCTGCTAACGGTGTTGGTGAGAACATCCTCTCCACAGACTCGGCCTGTTCTCCTGTAAGCCTCGGGAAGTCTCAAAGGTTTTTTTTTTTTAAACTGTGCTGTTGTGTAATGCATTCCTGCTTCAAGATGTGTTTGCACAAGAGAAATCTCATCCCTAAATTAAGCTGCATGGATTTTTCATCTGGCATTTTTGGTGGTTGTGGAGTCGGTAGTTTGATAGCCATCTAAGAAAATGACAGAGGAGCTGAAAAACAGCTTTATCCAAACAGGTAACGTTATTCACTTTGAGGAAAAGTATCCCTTGAAGAGCTAATTTAATGTTTACACGCTCCCTATTAAAATATGGACTTTCACTATTATGCTAAAAGGACAGTTTGTTTGTTTTTTAAAAAGTGGAATTCTGTTAAAAGAATAAATATCTTACCTGCTGTAGATTGCAATTTGAATGGTCTCAATTTGGAGAAACAGTTTAATTCTGGTCCTGCTCAGACTAGATTTCAGTCTGGTCAGAATTAAACTATACCTTCAAATTGAGGACGTTCAAAGAACCACCTACAACAGGTAAGATGTTGACTGTTCTTAATTTTCCCAGCTGAACTATTACTTTAGGTTAAGAAAAAAGGAAATCGGTGTCTTGTGGCACTGTGAATAGAATAGTGACATTTGATATTTGCTCAAAAAACTATCTTAAAATAAATAACTTACTTTTTTATGATCGGTACAGTAGTCCTTCACTACTTCACAGTTCGTTTATTGCAGATTCGCTATACAGTATTGTGGTTTTTTTAAAATAAGATTGGAGATGACCACAATTGGCTGATTGATTGATGAGCCATGGGTTGTTTATTTAAAATAAATGATTTTGCACCATGTGTGCAGCCCACAAGTGCAAGAGAAAGCTTCATCCTGCAGCTGATCAACTGATCTCCACTCTCTGTCACACACACAGTCTGCTGCATCGGCTTTGTGAAGGGTTAACCCTTTGCTGTTCAGATGTACAGATCGACTTTTGTCTTCCATCTTAAAATTCAGTCACATCGTAAAATCGTAATAATCACAAAATATTGTTAACTTTTTTTTAGAACTTCTATGTTCAGTTGTTTCAGTATAATTGATCAAGAAGTTCATTTCTTCTCCGTGCTGCTGAGCTGAAACTGTGACATCACTTTGATGTCCTGCTGCACTTCTCTACAATTTAAATTTAAATACAGTACTGTAACATTTTAATAAATGAGGGAGATTGGGAGTAATAGGTGATGAGTGAGTGTGATTGCAGCCTGGCACATGTCATGATAAAGTTTACTGAACTGGACTTGGGACTACTGTATCCCTACTTCACAGTTTTTCACTTATCACGGGTGGGTGTAGTCCCAAACACCCGCGATAAACAAGATCTTTTAAGCAAGATAAAAAATAAAAAAAATCCTTCAAGCCTTTTTTTCTTCCTGGAAAAGGGAAAATCCTTTATGTTATAAACTTAATAAAAACTAAACTGGTTAAGTTTTCTGATATTTTAAATAACTTTTGGCAATATTTGCTGTAATTGTTACTTCTCAAGCATTTTTAAGACACTAAACTAACAAATGTACCATTGTAGCCATGGTTTTATACATTTTTCACTGCTGTAAGAGATGTTTTTTTTAATGATGATGACTCAGGAAAAAAATTCCTTTTGTGGAAACTGAAGGAGAGTTGAGTGTTACTCCACGCGGCTGTTAGGAATCCTACAGGGTTACCAAGTCGTTTAAAGAGCGGTCCAAACTACACTAACCCGATAAGGAAACACGTTCAGAGTTATTTTTGCATTTTTTTCTACTCCACCTGAGAAACACTGCAGGTAAATAACCTACGGTACCTGACGAAGCTCTGGTCTTCGCTCAAAACTTAATGGTGTTTGGTTTTTGAGGAGAACCGGCTGTATTTTTGTCGCTGCGTTAAATTCTTATTTGCTGCTAAAGAAGAAGAATATTGTATCCCCAAACTACTAAACTTCTTTTTCTAATCCAGCTGTTTCACTACGACTTTGATTGAAACAAATGATGGATCGGGTATTTTTGGCAATCGTTTTTCTCAAGGGGTCTAATGTTTTGAGTGGAAACTGAGAGGATCCTTAATGTGAGTGATGCTTTAGACAGATACGACACCAAGCTGCACATTAATAGCTGCTGCTCTCTATTTGCGGATCTCCACTATAAAACTGACTCCATGTTGTCACACGTCTCCTGATCCTCCAGGTTATATATGAACTTTGTCCTGTTGGTTGGGTTCTGGGTAATCTCTTTGCCCAGATTGTCCAGAGTCACGTTGGAGGCGAAGAGTTCGGTGGGCGTCAGATAGCCCTCGCTGTTCTTGATGTACTTCCTGTAGTTCTTCTTTAGGCACTGCCATGTGGTGGCGTACAGGACGAAGGCTGAAGACTTCAGGACGATGGCGATGCTGACGTACAGATGCCTGTAGGACACGTTGTTGTAGAGCATGCAGGCTCCCTTCTCGCCACAGACCGAGCTCCAGAACAGGCAGGTGGAGTCGATGCCCATCCCGAAGATCAGAGGGGGCGGGATGAAGCCTGGACCAGCAGGGTGTTGTGGACAGACAGCAGGTCAAAAGTCAACAACAGTACCGGTGTGAGCTCACGTTCTGACTTTATATCGCTCTGACATTTGCATCGCACGATAAAATTCAGAGGAACACACTGTAAACAGTGAGAACAAAACATGCTGCAGAACGTGCAACAATATAATACACATGCAGACAAAGGACTAGAATTTAGTGAAGGAATGAATAGTGCTGACATCTTATGTTGAAATGACAAACTTAGATCCGTTTTGGTCTAATCACGCACAATAGCAACAACAGTCTCACTTGCCCTTTGCTTTTCTGCAGAGAGGGAAAATTTAAAGTCCAGAAAGTGATCAAGTCTTACCTATGAGCCTCAAGAGCAGGAACAAAACTCCAAGAGCGTATGACTTGAGCTCTGGACTCACAGTTCTGAAAGAGAAGGGATGCTGGTCTGAATCAAATGTTACTTTTAGTTTCAACAGCGCATTAATGTGTGTGTTGAATCTAAATTGTGTATAGAGATTTCTGGAGCCGTCTTGCGCAAGCAGGGTTTAAAACACCACCTAAACATTTCTGCCACTGTCAGATGCCTCGTGCCGTCATTCTGCTCCTCTTCTTTTGATGCGCGTTCATTTCATCAAAACATTTTCTGTGGCTGCTTTAACCTGCGTTAACCTGTGCAGAGGTCTGGTGTTTATCTGCAACTGTCAACAGGTGAGAGGCCAGTACAGATCAATTGTCTACCACAAACCATGAAGTTATTGTACAGTAGTCACTCGCTACTTCGCGGTTCGACTTTCACAGATTTGTTCTTTCCCGGTTTTTCAAAGTAAGATTGTATATGACGCATGATTGTCAACTTTAATATTACTCACATGATTGGGACTGTAACAAGTTAACAACAACAAAAAAAAAAAACTTTGGTCAGGTGCTACCATTTTGTAGTTTTGTCTCAATAAGCCAGTCAAAAGGACTACATTACCCAGAAGCTAACAGTGCTTTCAGCCGTTGCTTTCTGCTGAAATGGAGGGAAGGTTTTGATCCAATCCGAAAAAGTTCGGTCCTTATTCATGGTGATTTTAGCGCTCAGTGGATGCAGAGAACCGTACAGAACCAACCGGAAATTGGACCAGAACACGACTTCCAGCCTCATCGGTCAGTCTGAGTGCTGCTTTCCAGCCCATGAGGCCTCTCGAATGGGGAGGCGTTGCTTGAGGTCCGGTGTTTTCTCTGGAGCTCACCGGGACTTTTTTCATCCAAATTTGGACTCTATCTGGATCATGGTTTCGTGTTAGCTATCTGATGGTCCTGTTCTCTCTAAAAGTGTCTTGTTGCTCAAGGGCCGCAGAGAACCAATTAGAACTGAACCAGAACTGGACCAACTAAGGCCGTAGTGCCATACCTCTAGAACCCATATAAAATTTTACAGTATTTCGCTACCGTGTAGTACATATATGTAAGTTGTTAAAATCACGTAGGTTTAAGAGTTTAAAACATTGCAAGAGTTTCTAAAGTTTTAAAATATATATAAATACTAAAATAAATATAATGTCTCTACTTCGTGGTTTTTCACTTGTTGCGGGGGGTGGGGTCCAGAACGTAACCCCTGCGATAATCAAGGGACTACTGTATTTTCTTTTAGGAATAACTTCCTATGGAAAGTCTTTAGATGTACAATTTTCTGTTGCATGCACCTCTTCTGTCACTACTGAACGACCCATAAAACTACAGCTATCTATAACTACAAACATCTGTAACACTTTATGTTCTGGACCTGGCTTGTTCTGTCATACCAGTCCCCTTTTGGCACCATGACAAATCACTCCTCTATGATTCAGGATGTGACTCAGCCTTCATCAGCTTGAAAAGCCAACAGCTCCCTCTTGTGGACACACTGGCATCTTACCTGATGAGGATGATGACGGAGGGTGTCTGAGCCATGGCTCCGATCATGCTGCACACACAGATAATACACAGAAAGGTGAGGAAGGCCTGCTGACAGCCGGGACTCGGGCACTTTCCCGGTAACGCCACGGCTTCTTCGCTGGAGCTGGATACACACGCACAGCTGCTCAGGTTCTGACAAAAACACAAAAGGTATATTCTGAAGGGTCTGTGGTTAAAAAGGTATAACCTGATGTGGTCCATGTTTGCGCTTCAGCCTCCTCTGGTGTCCACTCACTGGTTTGGTGCAGCCGGCGAAGCAGGCTGAGATGTAAGTGACTCCGTTGGATCCACACACCGGGCTCACTGAGGCGGTGTAACAGTTACAGTTACTGATGCAGGCCGACTCGGGCTGCTGCCAGGTCCGCAGCGTCCTGCAGAGCAGGTCAAACGTGTCAGAAACCAGCACAGTTTTCATTTTCTGCTTCACATATGGTCCTTCCTGCAGAAGAAGGTAGTGTCTTTAATGGGTTTTGGGCCTTACTCGTTGCTGTAGGCTACTGTAACCCCGGCAACGGGTCCCGTGTCACAGCCCAGGAAGAGGAACGAGACGTAGCAGGCGGTGGACACCAGGTTGACCAGCATGGCCATGCGGACAGCGCCCAGAGCCGAAAGGTTCAGCTTCTTAACCAAGAGGCCCCCCAAGAAAATACCCAGACAGGCACAGGGGATGGCTGTCATACCTGGACAAGGAAAGGCAGAGAAAGAATTAATACGGAAAAAGCAGCAGAAAATTAATAATACCTGAGAATTAATAAGTATAAAAACTAAAAACGATGAAAAACACAAACTGTGAAACTGTTCAACCTAATTTGTGCATTTTGACGCAATCTTTTAATCTTTAGTTCTCTGTTTGTTTAAAATGATTCATGTCAGTCATATCTAAAGAGAAAACTCCATGAAGCTTCCTCACATTCCTCTGACTCAGTTTACTGAAACTGAACCTTTTTACTGACAAAAGTTCAGAAAATCTAGTTCAGTTAAAATGTCTAGCCTGATTTTACAACCCCACCCACCAGTGCAGAAAGTTTAAATCTCCTGTATTCAGCTGAATTATTTATTATTTTTTCATTTATATGCTGCACAAAAGTCTAACACTAAAGTAGTTTTAATTATTCCTGGGATGTGGGAGACGATGTTTTTCTCCTGCGCAGAAACCACAGCTGAGCATTCAGAGCAGACGATTTCTGAGGTTGCAGGCTTGACGCTCAGATTTCTGCTCTTCACCTTTTTTGAGGAGCCACAAGAAAAAAAGACAAAATGAAAATAAATAAATAAATAAATTAAAGTGCATCTAGACGAAACTAATTCAAAACACGTGAACATTCATAAATGCATTTAAAAACCTGTCCAGAAAAAAATTGTATATGCTAAAACGATTTTTCCCTCCACGTATTATAAACACATATAAACAAAAAAAAAAAAAAAAAAAAAACACATTTCACCATCACTTGTGCTGTTTTAATGTGTACTAATTTCAGCTTTTTTCATATAATTTCCACCTTTTTGTTATAATTTCTGCTTCTTTAAGCCTAACTGGGCACAATTGTGCTCTCTCCACTTCCTTCTGCTAATTTAAGCTTCTTTCTTCGATTTTAGCTACTGTTCAGCTGTTTTGCTAGTTTCTGCTTTTTTCATATTTCCATATTCATCTGGTAGCTTAAGCTTCTTTTTGCCTTTTCAGCTATTTTCTCCCATTTTTTTTAGCTCGTTTTGGCCCTTTTTTTTTTTTTTTTTTTTTAGCTAATTTACTAATTGTGCTCATTTCTGCTTATTTAAACCTAATTCAGCAAATGTGTGTTATTTCTGCTTTCTTCTGCTAACACAGGCCTGTTCTTCCAATTCAGCTAAATTTCAGCATGTTTTAAGCTACATTCAGCTGTTTCTCAGCAAGTTTTTCAGCAATACGCATTCACACTGCATTTTCGCAGGAAAGGCAGTTTTTCTATTACTTTATGAATCCACATTTTTACATATTCCTCAGTATATTTTATACATGCCCCCCCTTTGAAGATTTGTTTTTGTGAACTTCTTTCATTCCGTATGTTCTCTGATGATTTAATAGGACCCTCCTGACTTTTGGGCGCAGACCGTGAGCAGCGTACCTAACAGCTGATTGGCTGAAGAGGTGGTGAGGTTGAACTGCTGCTCCAGGTATTTGCCCAGGAAAGCAGCGAAGCCAGCCACCACGGCGATCTCCATGCAGGCGGCCAGCGTGATGCAGCTGAACACGGGGTTGGAGAGGAGGTGCCTGGTTACCCGAGGGATCACTGGGCCCAAATGCGTGTGTGTGGGTGGGGGGGTACACAGAAACAAGACATAAAGAGAGGGAAATTAGAAGTATAAACTTTATAAACCAAATTATTTAATAAATTTTTTCCACACCAGCTCCTCTGATCGGTCCTTACCTCTCAGATGCTCCCAGACCGAGAGCCCACTGTTCATTTCGAAGCCTCTGAAGGCTCCGTTGGGTTTAGAACCCTGGTTCTCCTGGGTCAGAGAAGAAGGCAGCATGGCCTGCTCACTCTCCCCTCCCCCGTTTATGTCCTGCTCGTCCAGCTCCTGGGGGAAGCCGAACATGAAGAGGGACGACAGGAAGAGTAAGGCACTGCAAAGGAGGAAGCCCCCCCACCAGGCCCCGATCCAGCGAGGGTCGTCTGGGGTGATATCCAGCTTACCTGAGGGTAAAAATAATATAAAAAATAATCATCTGGGCTCTACAACCCTGTTCACACACACAAAAGACTGACGCTGTGTGGCAAGAACTCCCCAAATCATAAACTCTTAATTTGACCATAAACAGTGCAAAGACAAAAATCTATTTTTTTAAACTGATGCTCACTTTAGTCAGACTCTGTTTAGTCCCATTTAAAGATAAGAATGAAAAACAGTTACCGAAGTCTGTGTATACTATGTAAAATGAATATATATATATATATATATATATATATATATATATATATATAATTATAAA
>JAVCKU010000042.1:21843062-21854263 GCA_032273985.1 Hypsolebias coamazonicus | reverse complement strand
GCTAACTGCTTGGAAATACAGTACTGTACATGTTTAAGGTACAGAATGTACGCTGGTGTTGTGTTACATTGAAAAAACGTGTTTAAAAAGCCGTTTACCGTTCTTTTTTCGACTTACGGCCAAAATCCGGACTTACGTTCGCCAGGTGTAATGAGTTCCGACTTAAGTTCAATTCAAGTTAAGTTCGGCCCATAGGAACGTAACTCGAACGTAACTCGAGGACTGCCTGTATAAACATTTGTGTCCGCGACATGCTAGTCATTTTTCTGATAGTAATAGTTTTTTTTTTTAATCTTTTTGCCCTGAACAGATCCATGCATGCAACTGTCGCTCAATACTGATGGAATATTGTGTGCTGTTTATTATACCAGGTAGGCTCAAATGTCTATGAATATATAATAAAATGTGTTTTAAAAATGTTTTACTGTCATAGCTTCCAGCTCCTGTTGCTGTTAATCTACTGTTTTCATACTGTTAACTGTGTTTTGAATGTTTTATGGGAAAAGAAAACATGTTTGGCTCTAAAATGTAAATGTTGCATTAATATATTGAGGAAGAAAAAAACGGTACAATCCCACACATAAAAAGAAAAGAAAAAGCAATATTGGAAGCAGGTGGAGATCCATGCATGCAACTGTCACACACACTGATGGAATATTGGGGGAAGATGGGGGAGTGGTGGCACAGAGGTTAGAGAAGGTGGGCCTGTGAGCGGAAGATCGGTTCAAGCCTCGGTACCGACAACATCAAAATGTGGGTGGAAAAGGTGAAACACCCGCACCTGCCTCCACCCACATTCACCCCACTCTGGGCCCCTGAGCAAGGCCCTTAACCCCCACCATCTGCTCCCTAAAACAGGTCTCTCTTGAAAATGAGTTCTTGTGGCTCAATGAGACTACCTGAATAAATAAAGGATAAATGAAAACAAACAAACATGTGCTGTTTGTTAAATCAAATCCCTTCAATAAAGAACATTGAAGAGCAGTCCTGTGTCCGTGACCTGATTTTACTTGCATTTGGTCATACTTGTGAAGAGAAACAACGCCAAGGGTTACACTAGGTTTCTAGACAACACAACTTCCTGCCTTAACGCACCATGTTTAAACAGAATAGGTCATTAACAGGCTTAGTTTTGCAAAAGATAACATGCTCAAAGGATGATCCTATAAAAAGAATACTCTGCACAAAGAATACTGTAGTTGGATCCAGTGCCATTTTCCTCAGAGGAGAATCCTCAGAACATGTGTGAAAATATTTTTAATAGTGCATGTACATCAGAGTTTGATGGAAAGCAGGTCCCCTGCTGGAGTTTCCAATACATACTTGTTAGAGTATTTCTTTCTGCAAGATGAACCAAAAGACAATATTTCTGCTCTTTCATATTGGTTTGTTGCCAGATATGCAGAGAACTAAAAGAGCAGCATGGCATTATTGATATAATTAGTTTTGAATTAACTCATTAAAATTTATTTGGATTTTATGATTGCCTAACACAACACAAAATTTTCACCTGAAAATCCATTTCTATCTGCTTTCTAAATTTTCATTGATTACACAGCAGAGGTTTTGAAGTACAGTACTGACACTTGTCTCTAGTTGCATTCAGCAGATACAGGTAGAGACCAGTCATTTCACAGACTGTATAACTGGGAACTAGTTTGATTTTAATTTGACAGCTAACCTCATTTTTCTGCTAAAATAACAAATCATTTCTACTATCAATATGCTGCTATTACTTAGCAGCTAAAGTATCTTCTAATATAAGTTTTATCATGATACTTTCCAGGATGTTCCAGCAGAGTGAGGAGCCTCGCTTCACTATTGAGCAGATTGACCTCCTCCAAAGGCTTCGACGAACGGGTATTTCCCAGGTGGAGGTCCTCCATGCTCTCGATACCCTTGACCACTTAGACCGGCAGCATGGACACAAGTTGACCCATAAAGCCTCCTACATGCCACCCTTGTCTTCCTTGTCTTCTTCCAACACCGTCTATGCCTCATCGTCCATGACTTCCACCTCTACCCAGACAGGTTTTCCCGACAACCAACTCTCTCTGTCACTTAGCACCAACTTTGAATCCGCCTCCCCGCCTCTGCCAGTTCCAGTAGGCTCACCAATTGCAGTGGCAGCAGTTGTGCTAAATGGCCTGGTTGCCATCACCAATGGAAAGCTTTCACCTCCTCGTTTTCCTCTTGGTATAGCTGGTGGCAGCATGACTGCACCAAGTTATGGATTTGAGGCCAGTGAAGAGGACATAGATCTTGATGATAAGGTGGAGGATTTAATGCGGTAAGAAACAACACGACTTATCTTAGAGTAGGCTACAACTGAATGTACAAGAACAAAAATAGCACATTTAACCAGTTCAAAGCAGTTTACTAGATATGTTTTCAACATGTTGGCATTGATTTGCCACTAAAGTATTGACCCTTGTGACACCACATGCTGGAAACTACATGTATATATTACATAAAGGATTAAGACATGAACTTTGAAACAGATAAGTCATTCATTTACCATTTATTTGTTCATTTTTGTAGTTTGCATGGAAAACATTGGTCTAACCTCCAGTTTACTCTTTCACCTAGCCTTATATTTGTGACTTGCATGCTAAAAAAGTGAAAGTGTTATGTGTTGTCGTCATTGTATGTTTCTATACAATGATGAAATTTGTGTCCTATATTTAACCCATCACACATAATGAGATACACCCAAGTGGAGCAGTGAGCAGCTATTTAAGGGCCCGGGGAAGAGTTAAGGATTGGGTGTCTTGCTCAAGGACACCATGACATATGGGTATGGCGGGGCGTGGAACCTGTGACTTTCTGGTCCCAAGTCGACTGCCCAACCTTTACACCACAGCCACCCGAAACAGGAGGGACAATCCCAAGAGATGGGGTGCACAATTTGTTTTTATGTTTGGCCAAAAGCAAATGAGTATGGGTCTTTAACATAACTCTAACAAAAGGCACTTTAACTTAAAACTACAAACTGGGATTGAACTGCCTTCTGCTTGTCTCAATGTGATTTGTGAAAGGGCCAAAGCAGCAAGGGGGTACATCTCTAAGCTGCCAAGTGAGGCAGTAACGACTGTAG
Source organism: Hypsolebias coamazonicus (assembly GCA_032273985.1). Classification (NCBI taxonomy): domain Eukaryota; kingdom Metazoa; phylum Chordata; class Actinopteri; order Cyprinodontiformes; family Rivulidae; genus Hypsolebias; species Hypsolebias coamazonicus. Next base: position 21,851,166 of record JAVCKU010000042.1, on the reverse strand, counting down.
TAGTAATGGCTGAAATATGAAAGACAGGATGTCTGTGCCACTGGTCAGCTGTGACTTTTAATTCAAGTCAGTTTATTTATATAACGCCAAGTCACAACAGAAGTCGTCTCAGGGCAATGAAAAGAAATATTCATATATAAAATAAGTTAACAGAAACATTCGTATTTAAAAATAATAATTTACCATTATCTGAGGAGCAGACTGCTTTGAGTTTAACTCCATTGCAGAACTCTTATCTTGAGCAAGATGAAAGCGACACTGGAAAGGAAAATGTCCCAATATTGCTTGTATTTTTTGTCAACACCACTGAGTTTTATCTCTTTTGATTCTGTGATGTGCACTTTGTTAATGAATCTGTGACATTAGCGCCTGATGGTGTATCAAGGAATATTTAACTACCAACCTCTGTGACTTTAAGTCAGAATCCCATTTCCTAGTGTCACCTCTACTCTTTGTCTCTTTATTTGAAATCATGAGGAATGGTGCTTAAAATATTTTACTGTACAAATGGAATTTCATTTTAAGCAATTGATTTGTCATTGCTTGCGGCTTATCTCTTTGCACAAATAGACCAGATTTCAATATGCTTACGTTTGATGTTTATACTAGGTTTCTAGACTTTAACATACAACATTACTTTTTATGCTTTTAGGCAACGTAAATAATGATAGAAAAACATCTGACAAAGCTCAGTTGAAAGAGCCTGAAAGCTCCACATGCTCATCCCTTCTCTACATCTACAAAAAGAAATGGAATGCTGCGCCCATCACATGAAACAGCAAACTATAATGGGTGTGGAAAGGGGCGATTTGAGATCTGGCCCACATTAAGGACGGCGAATATGTGTAATGTCAACGCTAGGAAATCGGATGGATTATTTTTAGAGTGCTGGGTAGCCATATATTTAGAGCTGACAATTCACAGATTCTGTATATTACTGTATAAACTTAAAGTGATGAATAAATTGAAATCATACATTTAGCCTTTAAATTGGTACATGTTACATTGGGTCTATGGCATCAGCAGAAGCCCTGATTATCAACCAGCCATCTTGGTCTGAATCAGAATATGCTTCGAGGATTACAGTGGTACGTGCACTGTTCACACAAGTACACACATCCAGTCTAGTGCCTCTCATCTGTAGTCTGCAGCCAGACAGCAGCAATCAGAGCGGTATTGATTTGAAAATGTGTGAAGATGAAATCAAACCCAAGTGAGAGCAGAGAATATTGCATAAAGATTCCACCTCTGCTTTCCACACACTTACAGCCATTTTCATGTGTTACAGCTGGTGGTGAAGTGTAAAGGCTGTGTTTAACGTCGTCTTCTGACGCTTCAGATTTAAATATATGCTGTATTTATTGTGGCTGCTTGTTGCAGGAGGGATAGTGCGGTGATCAAAGAGGAGGTCAAGTCTTTCCTGGCCAATAGACGGATCTCTCAGGCTGTGGTTGCTCAGGTCACAGGTGAGTAAAACACCGAGAGCCCAGTAATGATCAGACCCACTGAGTGACACGGGGCTCTTCATCCTTTAGGAATCAGTCAGAGTCGAATCTCCCACTGGCTCCTACAGCAGGGATCAGACCTCAGTGAGCAGAAGAAGCGAGCCTTCTTCCGCTGGTACCAGTTGGAGAAGACAAACCCAGGTAACACCACCCTCCAGCATCAGTACTTCATATATTCATCAGTGCTTCATATATTCATCAGTGCTTCATATATTCATCAGTGCTTCATATATTCATCAGTACTTCATATATTCATCAGTGCTTCATATATTCATCAGTGCTTATAGCGGTCATGAACAACAGTCCAAATGGTTTACCATTGGTTATGACAACAGGTGCCACACTGGCCATGCGAGCGGCCCCTCTGGCTCTGGAGGATGTGATGGAGTGGCACCAAACCCCACCTCCATTTACGCCAGCCCCTGGGGGCTTCCGTCTGAGACGAGGGAGCAGATTCACCTGGAGGAAGGAGTGTCTGGCTGTCATGGAGAGGTACGGATGAGAAGAGAAACCACAGAGTCACAATGGACAAAGCATTAAAAATCAGTTTGTAAACAGAAATTGATGCAGGTTGTTGTGTTTGAACAGCTACTTCAGTGATAACCAGTATCCTGATGAAGCCAAGAGAGAGGAAATCGCTACTGCCTGTAACGCTGTCATTCAAAAACCAGGTACGCTGTAGAGCTGGACGACTGGACAAATATATTAGTCGCTGGAGTCTTATCTGCTGCAGGTTTTTAAAATGACAATATTCTTCCACTTTAATTTAGCAAGTTAAACTGTAAGGAGTTTTACCCTTTTAGTTTTACCCTTTTAATTATTATTGTACATTTCAAATACAAAGCTGAATATGCTTCAGTACACGCTGATTGTAGTCCACTTTAATGTTTACAGCAGCAAAGCCTTTAACTTCCTGTCTGCTGATTCGCTGTGGTTTTATGGCTCAGTAAAGATCTGCTAAATTTATTTGTTTGAATCAGCAACAATTAGGTAAAAAATACTTCTACTATTATCAAAATGACAAGAAAGAGTATAAAAAACTTGCGTTGAGTAATATTTAAAATATGGTCTCGTATAATGTTAAGAACAACCAAGACATAAATTACACTTCTTTTCCCTGTATTTACAAAGTGCTTTTCGATAGTCCTGTTTACAAGACAATTAACAGGTAGCAACCAAATATAATCAAATATTTCACTTATTTTAAATAACCAGACAAAGTTGAACAACACTGGAGAGAGTTTTTCCTCTTGGAGCAGTTGGAGATTTAAGCTAATAAACACCATCTTGTGCCGCGGCAGCGTGCTGGTGTAGATTTTCAGTCATCCAGGACATTGTGAATGAATAAAGAGAAAACAAAATCAAACAACTGGACTTCTTGTAGTTGACTAGCTCAATAACAAAAATGGAAGTCCAGATGTTACCTTTTTGGAGCTCCTGCAGCTGTTCCATAATTAACCTTTAACCATTAGCTGTTAAATGCAGTCTGTGCAACAAATGAAAAAAATGTTCTCGTGTTATTTATATTACCTTTACCAGTGAAATTTTGTGGCACCCTGCAGAGCTCTGGTCCATTGTTTCTGCCTTTGCATTACGAGGCAGCATGGGTAGAGAAGATTGATGCCACAGTTCATGTAGCTGCATCAAATGCACCTTGTAAACGTCGTTTCTCTTGTTGCACTAAGGTTTATGAAGGCACGGTCAGTTTAAAGCTCTAACTGCAGAGACACTTTCCCTTTTACCTTTTCTCCCTGAGTGTTCGCTCTCCTTGGAGCACCTCTTGCAGCCCCTACAGCACAGTTATCATATATGTGTGTGTCTTTACAGGGAAGAAGCTCTCTGATTTGGAGAGAGTGACATCTCTGAAGGTCTACAACTGGTTTGCAAACCGCCGCAAAGACATCAAGAGACGAGCCAACATAGGTAATGTTTACCTCTGTGTTTGTGAACATGGAAAAACTCTGGCTGCTATCAGAAATCTGAGATTAAATCTAACCGCTAGTCGAGGCACATTTGGATTTATCAAGATTACCAAGTACAGTCTCTTTAATCCTCATCATCTTTGACATAACTGTTAACAAAACTACCCTAAAGACTGGTGACAGTACTGTGCCAACATGTTTGCTTTATAATGAAAGTAACCACCTGTAATAGTTGTTGCTGGAGCATTTTATGAAGACGTAAATAAAACTGTAATGTTTTTATCAGTTTGATGAGAGACCCTAAAGTTTAACAAGTTAACCCGGCTAACTTGGGCAAATGCTTGATCCTTCACCAACTTGAGCTTTGAGGATGTTCTGCTGGTAGCAGCTCTGTCTCTGAACTTGTCTGCTTCGTTGCCGTTTGTGCCACGTGTGTAGAGTTGATATGCTATGATGACGTTTGTGTTTTGAAGAAGCAGCCATCTTGGAGAGCCACGGCATCGAGGTTCAGAGCCCAGGAGGTCAGTCCAACAGTGATGAGGTGGATGGCAATGACTTCCCGGACCAGGTGAACCAAGTCTGCACAGACAATCCTCCTTTGGTGCTCAGTTTGTGACAGCTCGTCTCTGATTAAAGTTGTTAATTTCAATGTGACACAGGATTGACTTGTTTGTTGAATAACCTGTCCCAGGGTGAGGTGTCCTTATTCGACAAGAGATCTTCAGCCAGGCAGTTCGCTTTCAGTCGGGCTGATTTGTCTTCTCCAACCCAGGTATGTTCCCAACTAGGTCCACTTGAAAGAATCCAGACGGAGCTGCAAATCCTCCAACATCTTCTACCTTTGTTCCCTTCTTACCTAGGTCCCCCTGCAGCTCCCCAGCTGGTTTTCTGCCCTCGCCAGAGGAGGCGTGTCTGGCCAGAGGGGAATGTCACTGATCGCTCGCTCCCTCGTGTCAGGGGTGGGCTCTCAGGCTGAAGGTTCCAGACTGACAGGTGCGTCCTGGTCCCCTCCTTCCCCGTCCCTCCGGGACGAACCGAGCCTCCCGAGCGGGCTGTCCGAACCGCAGGACCCAGTCAGATCAGAAAAGACGGCGGTGAATCGCAGCAGCCCGGCCTCAGCCAATCACGACGGAGCGCGAGGCAGCACAGGAAATCGGATCAAGACGGAAACTCTTGAGGACGACTGAAGGGACCGGCAGAAACAGGATCTGCCAAAACAGGTGTCAATATATATGCAAGCAGATTTTATAGGAATGTAATAATAATAATAATAATGGAAAAAAAAAAAAAAAAAGACCAAACGTGTAAAACTCCAACCCTGAGAATACCTCCCAACCCTACCTCCAACCAACATCCTACTCTGCTATGCTCATATAGCTAATAATCAAATATATTATGAAATAAGACAGAATCTTATTTGTTAGTGTTCCCCTGTGATCTGTGAAAGATATAAAGTGTCGCTTAATACAAATCCAACAAAGAACACACTACTATGACATTCAGCTCAGACCCTCCCCCAGGGTAACGGCTGGAAAAGTCATTACTGATTTCCTCACTATATTTCTTTGTTGATTTGTTTTATATTTAGACTTTTAAAATCTTCCACAGACATCTGCCGAACAGGACAGGATGCTTTGTGCAGATTTCATCAGAAATGCACATCTGGCAGCAGGACAGCGCTGTGTTTTGGCACGGGAATCGCATAGTTTTAGGATCTTGCACTGTGATCACAACACAACGGAACAGCCTCAACGTATGCGAGTTAGTTAGGTTCATTTTCACATGGCTCTTTTTAAGACTGGGTGGTGGCATTTCATCAGTCTGTGAGACTTCAGGTGTATCACAAATGAGTCTGCACAAAATAAGCTTGTAGTCGCAACATTTCTTGACGCTGTAGATTATCAGACAAGTAGTTTTTAAAAATGAGCAGAATTATCCTCATGGTTTTTGAGATAATATATGTAAGCTAAAATTCAGATTTTATGAATACCAGACTATGAGATTCATTCACTGTTAAATCCTGGTCGTCAGAGGTTAAACACAACTGCACTGACAGGATTGTATTCTTTGACAATTATTGTAAGCTTTTTATTTCACAAATTACAACTTACTAAGAGCGTTTTCTTATGAACATTTAATGTTTTTTTAATGCAATGCTTTAAAAAAAAAAAGCATCATAAATTCCCAACAACAACAAAAAAAATCAAACTCCATGAATGCAGCTGCTTAGTAAAACAGAAACATTTCACTTTTATCATTATAAAAGGTATTTAAACTTCATTGTGTAGAGACACATTACAGTATTAGCTTTTCAGATTTTAATAAAATTCTAATCCTGAAAGCGTCACTTTGCATAGATATCTATCATAAAACTGCAGAAAGAATAGTTTATAAGCTAGATGTGGGAAAATACATCTATTTGATTGAAAATTATTTATTATTTTGTGCCCAAGAATGATTGATTACTGTGAGATAAACCTTTTATGCATATCAGTCAGTCAGGAGAGATTTAACAGTGTCAGTTAATGATTTGGAAACTATCAAATAAAATACAGTATAGTGAATACATACAGACATAGTAACCCTGTAAGGCAGTAAAATATAAAGTAAACCCTATTTCCATGTGAAGATTTTAGTTTTTTTTTTTTTTTTAAATATCCGGACACAATTAAAAAAAAAAAAAAAAATCTATTCTTCACGCCACCTACATTTCGTTAAATCAGGGGTTCCCAACCATGGTCCTTGAGGAACACCGTCCTGCATGTTTTAGTTGTTTCTCTGCTCCGACACACTTGATTTTAACAAACAGGTGATTTACAGGCTCCTGCAGAACATCAGGAAGTACCGGTAATTCAGTCACTGAATCAGGTGTGTTGGAGTAGGGAAACAACTAAAACATGCAGGATGGTGTTCCTCAAGGACTAGGGTTGGGAACCCCTGATAAATACAACTTAAGATGAACAACAGCGACATTAGTTGTTAAAACAACTTCAACAAAAAAGAAATGTTTGAAAAGCTAAGCCCATCCTCGCTGTTTCTAGAGGATGTAACAGAAGAAATAGCCGCCTGCTGCTGCTGATCAGATGTATTGATTAATTGATCATTGTTACACATCAGCTACTTGTGTACCAAGGAGGAAAGACATCAGCAATAACCTCAAAACAGCTGGTGTTTCCCCATCGGTCTGAGGATGGTTTTGAAGTTCGTCATTCTGTATGTGGTTTATGATGCAACACCTTGGGCTTCATCAGTTAACGTGTTAATAGGCTGTTATTCATCTGAGGTTGTTTCTACCCAAAAACCAAATGTTTCCCATTATATCCTAATACATAAAACATTAGATGTGATTGTTCTTTTTTTTTATCTTATTTTTTACCTTGACTGTGCATATAAAACGTGTACAGTGTGCACACACATCCATACAGTACACTTTATGTAACGTTATACAGTATAAGGATCTAAGAGAAACTATCACTATGGGAGAAACGTTAGCCAAAGTATTGTTTTTAATATTTGTGTTGTAATTTTTTTAGTGTATCATGGCTCTAATAAGAAAGATACTAATCAAAAACACATGAAATGTGTTGAATTACTGCAAGTAATATGTATTACCTTCTGTTCCAGGTATTGATGTGCTTTTTCTTGATATGTTGTGTGTTCTAAACACGTACTGCCAACCCTGTTTTATTTTTTTAATTTAAAAGACACTTTATTGAATATGATGGTGCTCAGAGTCCCTGCTGTCTCAAATATTAAATGATCATTTTGGGTGACTGACAGAGCAGAGCAGCAGTAGGAGGACAAAATGGATATTTGGGGAACTCATCATGTCAGTCGTTTACGTTCAGTGAAGAGTCTCACATCAACCACTGTGAGTTCTCTCGTGCTTTAAAAATACTTCAAATAATAAATAAATTCAAATTGGGACTATTTGACAGCACAGCCGTTATAGAAGTCCAACATCCGCAAAGAATATTTTCAGTGACGAGTCGAAATTTTGTCCTGAACAAACTTGACCACTTCAAACGTTTTGGTCCTGAAAATTTAAATGTGTTTTTGTAAATTAAACACCATCTCCTCTTACTATTTTCTAATCCATTCAACATTAACTTATTTCATATTTTATGCCTGCATGTAATTTCTCTTGCAAAAAAAAGCGTTGTTATTTTTCACCACTAGGAGGCGGTGTTGATGACTATAGTTCATTATTAAGAGGCTAATAAGCTCCGAGTCATAATAATAAACTACTTCTATTTTTCTTTGCACCTCTCTATGTGTTACTCACTACTGTGAGTGTGAGTTTAACATTTTGTGCATTTTCTCTATTAGATCTGCACGATTTAATTTAACTTGTTTACGACGTGCACGTCACCATTAAACTTGAACGGGTTCACAAGATAAAAGTAAACAAAGGCTATCTGCTAGCTTTCAGCACAAGCTACATGTGAAAATCATGCTTTAAAGGCTGCAGTAAGCTGAAATATAACAACAAAAGTCATCTTTAATTAGCTGATTGTTCTTCCAAGTACTGTACTGTACTCTTCAGATTTTATAAAAATAGCCACCAAAACATTTGTTGCTCATGATCGTATTCATATTTTTTAAACTAATGTTTTGAAAGGGACTGATTTAACTTCCAGGCTTTAAGTTAGTACCACTAGATGCACGTTAAAGAAG
>JAVCKU010000042.1:21802570-21816419 GCA_032273985.1 Hypsolebias coamazonicus | reverse complement strand
AAGCTCTCCAGAAAGAGAGCGAAACGTTTTCCTATTATAAATAAAGTCCAGTTGTTTCTGTATTGAACCTTTTTTGAACTGGTCTTTCTGCAGGCCAGACCTCTCACCAAGAGAAAACATTTCACCCCTCATGAAACAAACAAAACAAGGAAAACCCAGGACCATTGAACAGCTAGAACCCTAAATCAGACAGGAGCAGGACACTGTCCTCTCCAAACACCGGGCTACTCAGCTCATAGATTTTTACTGACTGTTGTTTACTACTGTGGTCAACATGGACCAGTCCCAACTTCCTTGAGACATGTTGCTGCCATGAAAGTCAAAAATACCACTGTAAGTAAAAAAAAGGCTACAATTTCTAAATTCAGTAAGTTTACTATTTTCCATTATGAATAAAATATGGATTTATGAGATTTGTAAATTGCATTTTGTTTGTACCAGTATGTATAATTTACTCAATGTACCAATAGTTTTGGTGTTGGTTTTGTACTTTAAAAAACAAAATATGAATTAGTGACCTGTTCGAGCCGTGACACCACACCAATGCTCGGTGGTACCGTCTTCAGGGTCTGAGCCAGCGCGATCAGAGCAGGTGTGCTGAGGTTGGTCACGTCTTGGCCTTCGATGTCCACCACCTGGTCGCCTGGCTGTAAGCCAGCAAGGTAGGCGCTACTTCCCTCCACCACGGACAAGATGTAACTGGGCCCGGTGCCTCCAAGCCGGAAGCCAAAGGCCTCCGGCCAGTTCTGGTTGGTAGCGGGGAGGCCGAGGACTGAAAAAGACGAGAGACTGAGACGTTACAAACAGCAAAAGATTCTGAAATGGTGTCACTTTAAAAGTTTATGAGTGTCTATTATAAAAACACAAATCACACAGGAGTTTCAATCAAGCAGCAAGATGCCATGACGTGGCAGCAGGACAACCTAAAAAAAAAAAGTTTTAGCTACAGCTTGTAGGTCAAATGTGACCAAGAAAAAAAACCTACAAGTTATTTGTGACCATTGGTATCTAGACCACATGTTGAACCGCTGGCCTTCCCCTGGTCACTGGCCTCATTCTGCTCCTGCAGAAAAGTGTCTCCATGACCCATTTGATTTCATCCCTACAGTGCAGCCATGTCCATTTACAGTGCACGAGACTGTGAGCACATGCCAATACATTTTAGACGTTTGTGTTCTTAACTCACCGATTGAAAACACTTGCTCCTAAAACAATCTCTTCTTCAAGTCTCTTTGTCTCAAACGCATTCTTTTGTGTTTTTCTTTTTCAGGACTGCTTGAAACGAAGCAGCTCGGTGAACTAGCAGAACAAACAAGTGCTTAAACAACTAGGCTGGAGTGTGAATACAATAAAAAAAATGTATAATCAAAAAATAAAACTACAGCTCCATTATACATATTGGGGTGTGGTGGCGCAGAGGTTAGAGAAGGTGGGTCTGTCATTGAAAAGTCACTGGTTTGACTCCCCAGACTGACGACATCAAAATGTGGGTGGGGAAGGTGAAACACCCACACCTGCCTCTACCCTCATTTGCCCCACTCTGGGCCCTTGAGCAAGGCACTTAACCCCCACCATCTGCTCCCAAACAAGTCTCTCTTGGAAATGAGTCCTCGTGACTCTATGAGACTGAATGAACAAATAAATAAATAAAACAAACTAACATGTTCATTGTTTATTCCTGTAGATGATCAGGGACATTTAAAAAAAGCAGCAAATAATTACGAGGAAAGCAAAAGTCTAAACAAGAGTTGGGGGTGGGTGTCAGTTGTGCTTCAATAAAAATCATTTCTGACAGGAGCAGAGGTCTAAACATACAAAGTGAGATGACACTGACGACTAAACTTCATGTCAAACTGTTAAAAAGAATCAAATCTAAAACAGATTTCTGACACGGAGCTGCAACCAGTTTTCCTCCTGACCAACTTCTTTTTGTCCTGGTTTCTCCAGCCTGCGACCCAGTTGTCTGCATCCAGAGCAGATGAACTCCATCCAGAACATCGTGTGAAAACGACCAGCTCAGAGAAACACTCACAGAAATCTTTGGGGGCACTCCGGGTCCCGGACTTGCTCTGGCGCAGGGAGAAGCGGCCCTTCCTGCTCAGGAAACGCCTCATCCTCGCCCGGCTTGCTGCAGGGCACGTTCCAGCCAGCCTTCCTCTTCACCCCCAGCCTGGGGGGTCGACGCAGCCACAGAGTGCTGCTCCTCGCTTGAACCAGCTCGCTGCCACCTAAAGCCTCCACGCACCCGAACAGTGCAGCGGCCCAAGGGGCTCACATTGGCGAGGTGCTGGGGCCGAAGCTTCCCCTGATGTTCAGCCAGAGCGAGGAGCTGAGCTGACGGAGGTCAGAGGAGAGCGTCCGAGGAGTCAGGCTCTCCATCCTGGGTGAGGCTGACCAGCCTCAGCCCAAACTCCTACGGCTGAGCAGAGAGCACAAAACTGGGACAAACTCACTTGCTCCTGAAATGGTTCATTGCAAGAAAAGGTACTGCGAAGCCCCATTTTTCTATAAATACCATTCCCTCTCTCACTCCCACTCTCTCTCTCGCTCTCCCCGTCTCCCTCTGTTGCTCATGTGGATGAAGGCCTCTCAGAGGGCCGAGGACTGACCCAGAAAATGTGCGCTGCGCCAGGCAGGGACACTTCTGATTATAGTGTCTGTGTTAACCTCAGTGCTGGAGCACCAGCCTGTAGGTGGGCTCAAGGTTATACGCACCAAACGTTTCAGCTGGCCCAGTGAGCTGTGGCGCATTAGAAAGCAAACACCACCATTACACCAGTAACAGATGCGTGTAAATGTAATGACAATTTGTTCCTGTCTAGATGCAGTAAATGATGCTCTTGTCAGCTGAACATGAAACCATAAAGAAAACAAAGCACTTAAATTGAGCTATAATCTAAAAATGTACGTCAGAGAAGCTTAAAACGTAAAGAACTGTACATCAGATGTTAAAAAAATAGGATTTATTTCATGTAAACTGTGTTCGGGGAACACTTTTGTTTTTACATCTCGTCACCAGCGTACCTGTCAGGTTCAAGGACACGTTCTGAGTGATCGGCTCAAGAGTGGGAACGCTGCATCATGGACGGCCGTGGACAAGCGGGCGCACGTGATCAGCCTTCGAAGGGCGTCGCACTTAACCTTTGAGATAAAAAGTTTAAAAACATTGACGACTGTGGCCGAGCTTCACAACAGCCAGGACGGAAAGAATACAGCAAAGCTGCACGATCCAAGGCAGTAGGAAAAAAGACAATGAATTAAACAGCGTTTGTATCAATAAATGTTATTGATCAGTTTGCATGTTTAAATTAACTATAGGTTAAGAGGTTAAAAATAATAAGTGTTGCATCATGTATGTTCCCATACAATGGCAAAATTAGTTCTGTATTTAACCCATCGCAACTGGGATGCACCCAGGTGGGGCAGTGTGCAGCTATGTAGGCATCTGGGGAGCAATTAGGGATTGGGTGTATTGCTCAGAGACACCATGACGAGTAGCTGGGGATCAAGCCAGGGACTTTCGGGTCACGAGCCAGCTGCCCTGCCTCCACCTCCTCTCGGCCCCCAAAGCTCAGCCACCATGATGAAATGAATACAAAACAAACGCAAGGTGGAACCAATTCTCTTATGTAAATAATTCACGTATATTTATTTTTACGTCTGCGTCCAGCAACCTTAGAAACACTTTGGCTTTAGTTTCACAACATGAAGTTCATAAACAAACTCAGTTCAGTGTTCGCTTCCACTTTGATCATAAAACTACAGTCTGAATCTCCACCTCCTCTGGAGACGTGATGACGTATTCCTCTTGCTGCTGCACCACCTGTATCCCCTGCTCCGCTGCTTCCTCTGTGGTAACCATGGTAACAGTCCCCTCTGCCTCCTCCACGGCACCTGCCGCGGCCAGCAGCGTGCCGTCGCCGATGGCGGTCGCGAGCGTCATGGCCACCTGCTCCGTCAGGTTCTCCGGCGTAGCGATGGTGATGGTGTCGCCGCAGTCTGTGATGGACGCGCCCTCCTCGTCCGCCGCCACGTTGCGCACGATGATTTGGTGGCTGCTCGTGCCGTGCGACTGGCTGACGATTTGCTGCACCACCTTCATGATGTGGTTCCCCACCTTGGAGGAAGAGATTTGATATGTTGGATGTCACGATACGTTCAGCAAACTGTACATGTTATTGTCATAGATTATGTTCCCTGTGCTCCACATGCGAGCTGACCTCATTCTGTCCATCTTGAATGAGGGTAACTTCTTGAATTTCCTCCTCTGTTTCAGTCTGGAAGATACAAGAAGAGCAAAGCAGGTGACATTTTTCATGTAAATCCATGTGACTGGACAGATTCTTCCAAAAACAATTGAAATGATGTGAAGATTAAAAAAAAAAAAAAAAAGCAGTAAATATTTAAGATTCCTCCTTCCAGGAATTTTTAGACCGATTACAAAATTGTCAGTTTATGGAAGAATTTGCATTTACTTAATTTTATCAGTAAAATTATTAAAATAAACCTTAAACCACAGCTGCCCCGATTTAACAAGAAAGCGTCAAGTGTTTTTCATTAATCAGGCTTTCACCATGTAAGACAAATTTATCTGTCAGATATTTGGGGTTCACACACTTTGATTTAAATTTCTGTTTAACTCTAAATACCACACTGGGTACATCACCAGTAGTGGCACTGGCCAATAAATGTGTACAAATAATCGTTAAACCCAGCTGAAGGAAGCGTTTAAATTATATTTGTGTGAATGTTTATGAAGCATCCACACTATTTGTGATCCATGTTTTTCAGCGTGTTTTTCATCCCGAAGTTTCAAGCTGTTTCAATAGATCATAAATCAAAATGTTCAGCTCTTTCAGGACAATCCTGATATGACTTTTGGTATTGGTGCAACTTTAGCTTTTTGAAATATTTTGCCTTTTCTGCCATTTTTTTTCCTCAATGAAAATGAAGTGAGCTCATTTTACATCTTTCAAATATTTAGATCTGTTTACAACATTTCACTGCTCCTTTCACAATTTGTTCTGGTTCAACTTCTTTTAGCTTCCTTGAGAAAAAAAAAAGTAAATAAATAAAATTTTTAAAAAAAAGGCAGCTACTTTCAGCTGTTTTGTGCTCCTTTCAGCTTATTTTCTGTTAACTACAACATTTTTGTGCTTCTTCTAACTTCTTTCTGCTGTTATGCTCCTTTCAGATTATTTATGCAAGTTTCATCCCTTTCTGCTATTTCGGCTACTATTCAGCTCTTTATGCTAAACTGAGCTTTTCTGGCTAATTCCACAAGTTTTGCACCAATTTCAACTTTTCTCTTTGCTCTCTCCACTTCTGGTCATTTTAGCTTTGTTCTGTTTTTACAGCTACTTTTCAGCTGCTTATTTTTTGTGCTAATTTCAGCTAATTTCCAATTTTTTGTGCTCATTTCTGCTTCTTTCGCCCTACCTGGGCAAACATGTTCTCTGCTTTTTTTCTGCTAATTTAAGATTGTTCTACCTTTTCAGCACCTTTTAAATTTTTTTTTTTTGCGATTTCAGCTTTTTTCAGATAAATTTGTTTTTCACAATTTTTCTACTTTCAGACAAATTAATTTCTGTTAATTTCAGCTTGTTATGCTCCTTTCAGCTTATTTCTACTAGTTTCAGCTATCTCAACTACTATTTAGCTGTTTTTATGCTAATTTTAGCTTTTTCAGCTAATTCCACATGTTTTGGAGCTCATTTCAGTTCTTTACGCTTCCTTCTGGTAGTGCTTAAGTCTGCCTTTTCAACTACTTCTCAGCTTTTTTTTTTTTCTTTCTTTTTTTTCTTTTTTGGCTAATTTCAGCTTGTTTAAATCTAACTAAGCAAATTTGTGTTCTTTCTGTTTTCATATGCTAATTTAGGCCTATTCTTCCATTTCAGCTACATTTCAGCCTTTTTTATTTTTTTTATTTTTAGCAAATTTCAGCTGTTTTTCTGCAAATTCTTCAGCAATAAGCATTCACACTGCATTTTCACAGTTCAACAAATTGTGGTTGGTTGGGTGAACGTTTCTGTTTACTGGGTTTACCTTCAGCAGCCAAGTCAGAACGGAGTCTCTGTAGGGAACAAACTTGGTCTTGTTCTTGGCAGTTCCCTGTTCAGCCAGTGCAGAGATCACCAGACCAAGTGTAGTAAGGGACCTGGCAAAACAACACAGACAGTAACTTGACTTTTCCCCCCTCCTTTTTAGTTTACCTAGTTATGACATAGTTTTGCAGTGCATCCAACATTTGTGTCATACAATTTTGATAAGAGAACTCGATTTATGTGAAACATTACAACATAATTTCTTTTGACATACAAGCCGACTAAATTCTATTCACTAGTACAGTAAAAAAAAAAAAAAAAAAACATCACAAAATAAAATCACTGCGGAAAAAGGAAGCAACACCGTCAGGATGAAAACATCTGTTTGCTTGTCTCAAAACTAGCAACTGTGAAAAAAAAGAAAATGTGCTGAGAGGTTTGCGCACTTGTTAATGTTGCTTCCCTCCTTCAGTCGCTCTCCTGCTGCTCCGGTTTTTGCTGCTCGCTCGCTTCCAGCCAAGTCCACCAGACTTAACCGACTCACCTTCTCCCCACTCGTCTGCAGAAACAAGCAAAGTCAAGAGTCAAGAGCGTGAAAACAAAGTAAATGTAATCCTTAGTTTAGTTCTGGGGGCAGCTTGGCCCAGTGGGTATTATGGGTGCTCTCCAGTCATAAGGTTGGTGGTGCTGAAGTATCTTCGAGCCAGACATACTACCTGCTCTGCACATAGATATGCTCATTGGTGTATGAGTGAGAATATAAAAAAGTGCTGTATATAGTGTGTAAAAATATATAAAAATGAAAGCAGTGAATGAATCCTTGTATGAACGAGGTAATAAGAAATTCTGTAAAGTGCTCTGCAGAATGTGGAGAGGTTAAAAAGGTGCTACAGTGTATGAGTTGTGGTTCATTTATAAAATGCAAAGGGACTTCTTGATATGATTATAGCTGTTTAGTCATTTATTATTCAGAGAAGGGACTTGGTCATGAATGTGAGGTACAAGCTTTAATTCAGTCCTGCTAAAAGAGCTTCTTCTGGGTTTTTTTTGAAACCCTACAAAGCAGCAAAGGAATAATTAGTCTGAGTCTCATCCTGACTGCTTCCGTCTGTGTCTTTCTTTGGACTGTTTCAGAAGATATCATGTCCTCATGTGAGACAGCTCAGCAGCTGACAGGACTGAACCTGATACCTGACCAACACCTGTGGTGAAGCCAAAGCAGCGCGTCAGCATACATCCGTGCACGTTCAACTCTTCCTGGATTTTAGTAGAGATTAAAAAAAAAAAAAGTTTTGATAAAACCCACTAAATTCAACACCAACAAACCTCCAGTGTGAAAAGCCTGACGCCTGCAGAAGTAACTATAAACCAAACTGACGGTTTTCCATTGAGGTGTCAGATGCTGATCACAGATCCAGCAGACGTAAAAGCAATATTTTATCACTCACAACAGTTTAATCCTCAGGTACTCACGCAAACTCTACATTTTTCTGTGTGGTCCTCCAGTAATGTAACCACGTACTTTTACATATGAAGCAAAGCTTCAACTGGCCTTTAACAAAGGTCTCCGTGACACTCAACTCATAGGCGACCTTGTTTTTAAAGAGAATGTTTTCGCTGGCATCAAGTTCTCAAATCTCACCGCACACTGAAAATCTCAAAGAGAACACTGACAGAACAACTTCTAAAAATACACAGCACAAAGATGCATGATGAAGACCAACAGCAGGCTGCAGTGATGCGGTTCAGTCGCAGATCTGCATTAGCAGCATGTTCAAATGTTTGACCAACCAACTTAGTCCATGACTGAGTGGACACGTTGGAAACAGAGCAGGCTGTATCAGCTGACAAACTCACAGTCATGCCCTTCAATTATTAACAGGATTTGGAGGTAGCAAGAAACAAGAGCAGGGAGCAGGGAGTGCAAACTGGGTCAGTGAGGAAGAAGAAATTAGTCATTGAAGTTTTTCCTGAGGAGGGCCTGGCAACCCTGCTGAGCTGGCATCACCACCTTTGGTAACTCCCTTTGCTCTGACCGCAGAGGCTGTTTGAGCACAAACCAATCAGCAGCCGTGACCCAGTGCAAAAAAAATAACACTAAAAGCATTAACACACAAGGATTAAACACAGGACTAAAAATGATCTTTTGCCATTTATATTCTCGTGAATTTTCCGCCAGCTGAAGACTTTTTGAAGAAAATTCATGCTTTAACTGCACAGAGTGACGCAAAGAGAAAGAGCTAAACTGGAGCATGATTTGCTTTCCAGACAAACCGTACGGATGGAGTGACAAAACAAATAATTGCACTGTGAGGAGCATCTGGCTCCATGTGAAGTGAGAAAAAGCCTGACTGGTTGTGATAGGAGCTCTGCAGAGACCAAGCGTCAAAGCAGCCACGTGCATAACTCATCAGGTGATCATAAATCTGCAGGGAATTTCAAACTTTGCTATTACTCCAAAAACATTGTTCTAAACATGTTTACACAATTATCTGGCTCAAGCACTTACAAACACGACTACTGAGTGAGGAGGATTTGAATATACAGAGCAGAACACGAGTCAGGTTTGGAGCCATCAGTCTCTGACAAATTCCCAGCAGATTGTGGAATTTTAGCACCCAGGCACAACAATTTAAACCTCATCTACAGCTGATGCACAACTACAAGCATGATTTTTATTTTATGTTTTCTTCTTTTCTTCTGTTCTTGGATTATAAAATCTTACACAGCAACTTTAAAATGGGTCTTTTTTGACAGGTATCTACAGTGTAAGCTTTTCTTTAGCAGAGTTCAAACGTCCCAGATTAAAGTGTTACTTTTTTCAGAAGCTGTGTGTGTGTGAGTGTGTTTACATCTTACCCCAGACCGCAGGTCTTTCAGCGTGTGTGTGAGGATGATGTTAAAGACAGCGTGCGATCGACTGCTCTCCTCGTTCATATTGGTGGCAGCAACAGTACGAGACTTGTTCCCTTCCGACATCAGAGACTCAATGTCCTGATTAAAACAAACAGACAAATGACATCAACACAACAGCATTACCAGCATTAAACAGGAATCCTTCAGTTACTTTTTGTAAAACATATATTTTAGGAATATTATCAGTCCTCTCCTCAGAATCAGGTCAATCTTGTGGTGATGCAGTGGGAACAAAAGAAGATTGTTGTAACATATTTTGGCTCTTTCATTCCTGTTCACATTCTTGTCACATTCACTAAACAGACAAAGTTTGTCATCAGAAGATAATTTTCATAGGACTCTAATTTTGAAGTGCAGCCCTATTCACACGTCTTAAAATGAGAATATAGGACAGGGGTCTTAAATTCTTTAGCATGGCTGACTTGTTTTACTTGAAAAACATGATTTAGTTGCAACCACTGCAGAAAACTAGGAAATAAGCAATTTGTCAATGTTCTTGTGGCTAATGTTTGACTTTAAGAATGCTAACGTGTTGTTTCCAGATATTTTCGAGCTCACTGTGTCATTTACTGAGGTTCAGTGGACAATTCATCAGGAAAATTCACAAACTGGTCCCAGATTATTTGAATGCATTTTGTAGGTTATCTGCAGCTGGTGTGGCGGACGGCAGGGTTCAAAGAAGCTGCAAGCCAATAGTGCTGCGTGCAGTGCCATGAAATAACATGCAAGAGTGTACAGTATGTGTGGGACAGATGTAAAGAAGACAGCTCTACAGCAGCACTTTTTAAGTACTTGGAAAGTATTTTTTTAAAAGTACTTACAAAATAAATATGTTATTAGGTTCATTAGTTTACATACAGGCCCATCCAATTATTTACGTTTAAGGAAACTTGAACACAACAATGCTAACGTTTAGATGTGCTAAGAAGTTTATATAGTTATTAATTGTGTGAATTCTTATTAAGCATTCACACTATTGTGATCCTGTTTATATTTATTAGTATTCTTTTAGGGTCCTTAAACTATTCCTTATGTTTTTCAGCATCTTTCTTGTTCCACAATTTTTGTGCCATTTCAACAAATCATATCAAAATGTTCAGCTTGTTCTGGACAATCCTGCTGTGACTTTTAGTTTTGATGCAACTTTAGTTTTTTTTTTTTTTTTAGTCTTTTCTGCCAATTCTTTATCTAATAGAAAATGAATAAAGCTCATTTTACATCTTTTAGATCTTTAGATCTGTTGACCACCTTTTACTGCTCCTTTCACATTTTGTTCTGGTTCAGCTTCTTTCAGCTTCCTTGTGCAAATTTAAACTTTTATTAGCTCTTTCGTGCTCCTTTCTGGTTCTTTCTGCTAACTGCAACATTTTTGTGCTTCTTCTAACTTGTTTCTGCTAATTTCAGCTTGTTCTGCTCCTGTCACCTTATTTCTGCAAGTTTCAGCTATTTCTGCTATTTCAGCTACTATTTAGCTGTTTTTATGCTAATTTTAGCCTCTTTTTTAGCTCATTCTATATTTTTGGCACTAATTTAAACTTTTATCAGCCTAATTCAGCAAAAATGTGCTCTCCTCACTTCGTTCTGGTAATTTCAGCTTCTTTCTGCTTTTTTAGATACTATTCAGCTAGGGTTTTTTTTTTGTTTTGTTTTTTCACATTTTTGTTTTCATATACATTCCACTTCTTTGTACTCATCTCTGGTTCGTTAAGCCTAATTGGGCAAAATTATGCTCTCTCCACTTTCTTCTGGTAAATTATTTGCTTTTCAGCTACTTTTCAGCTATTTTTGGCTAATTTCAGCTTCTTTTTAAGCTAATTTACTAATTTTTGAGCTAATTTCTGCTTATCTAAACTGCATTCAGCAAATATGTGTTATTTTTGCTTTCTTCTGCTAACTTAGGCTTGTTCTTCCATTTCAGCTGCATTCTAGCATGTTTATGGCTAATTTCAGCAGTTTTTCAGCAAGTTCTTCAGCAATAAGTATTCACTCTGTATTTTCACAGGAAATGCAGTGTCTCTAGTTTTTAGCTGTAATGGCTGGATTTGAGGTACATTTTTACTAAATGTAGTTAATGACCTAGTTTGCCTTGCTTTTATTCTTTATCTAGATTTAAATTTACAATTTTTTAATTGTTAACACTAAATCATAATCCTGGACTATTTTGATTTCTAAATACAGTTTTTGAGTTTTCTGAAATATAACTACAGAAGAGGATTAAAGACTGCAGACGCTATAGTCCTTTTTTCACTGCACAAAAGCTCCCTGCAAACATGTGATGTTTAAAAGGCTAATCCAGGCTAGGGGTTAGGGGTTATAAATGGCTTTGAATCCATTTAGTATTGTTGGGAACTAAAACTCTGCGATACGTCAATATTCTTTGAGGCTGCTGCACTTACGACTGAAAGAGTGAGAAAAGCTCACTCCTATTTGCAAAACTGCATTTGCGCGATACGATTTTAAATGGCGGCTTGAAAGCTGAAGTAAAAATTGACAAATAAAAAATTACGAGGCTGATTTTCATCAAACTGCAAGTTGACAGTTCAGAGCTGCTATATGAGAATAATTCATGGTTTATTAAAAAGAATGATGATAAATTATTATCTCAGAAAATCATACTGTAGTCTACCACAACTTGCAATATGTAGTTCACTGCCCTCTCTTTATGCTGCTGTAGCTTACAAGTTTGTCTCTTGAGGGCTGTAATAATTACAAGATGCTACTTCAGTTATGAGCTTATTGAAGCCTTGAGGGTTAATTATGTCAGACTGGTAATAGAGAACCATTTATTGACTTGTTTTAGCAGGTGTAACCACAGGAAAACCAGTTTAATCATGCTGCTCTTAGGTTAGAAATATAAAATGAGATTGAGTGTCTGCAGGAAACTGAAACATTAAAAAGTGAATGTGAGTACAGTGATTTTGCTGACAGAGTGTGTCAGAGTTAACAAACCTAACATAAGAGAAGTGAAACTATGCCAAATAAATCATTTTACCTTGTAGCTCGCAACTGCTAGTCGAGATAGTCCATCAACGTATGGACCCAAAACTTTATGTTCCCTCACCCTCAAAGTCTGTCTCCCCCTGGACACAAAACAATAACAAGTTTAGAACATGGTAAATAAAACAATCACTGATGGTAAATACTCCTGTGGCTTTGTTTCAGCAGGACTAATACTATGGGCCTGGCTCTTTCTGATGCCTACTGCACACAGCTCACAGACTATTAGTCCATGGCTCTCTGACCTTGAGTCCAACTCGCTCTTGGTCTGAAAACTTCATCATTTGTAAATCCACAGCAAAAGCACATATGGCTGTCAGATGGTGTGCTTCTCTTTGGTTCATTTTACCAAGGTTAAAGGTCCTGACATAGCGAGAGTCAAAGGTTAGTGTCTAGGGCAGCAGACAGAGGCCTGCAGTCCTGATTTACTGCTGACCTGCTGGACATCAACTGGCCTCACTCAGTGACTGCAAAGCTGGATGCTAATCTTTTCATCCAGTGATCACTGCACATCACAGCTGCTGGCAGAAGACACCACAGTGCTCTCTCAGTGAATTACCTGGAGCTTACTGTATATCAAAGATGTAAGATACATTTCCAAATTCAAAACAAACAAGAAAAAAGGCTAACAGTGTGACATATCCATGATTTTATTAAGTTTAATGGTCCTAGTTTTTTTTTTTCTGCTGCTGCTCCAATTACGTTGACTGAATGATTTTGTTGTAAATGAACAAACTAATCACTAAAATAACATCAGCATCATAAAAACAGCACAATTTATAAACTCGACTAAACTATTGACTTTCATTTGACTTAAGGAGACAAAAAAAAAATTAAGATTGGGATTTACCAGAGCTAACATAGTACAGATATGATAAGACACACTAAGAAAATAAATGTTCCATTTATTTGTGAAAGTGATACAAGTATAGGTTTGTACCCTTTGGGGTCCAGCAGATCTCGAACCTTCTCGTTGTAAATCTCCATGTAGGATACCTCCACAGTGAAGCTCTCCTCCTCCCGCTGTTCCTCCTTCGTGCGCTCAAACAAAGCGCTGCACAGGCGAGGAATCAGCCCCGGCTGGTCACCGGAACCCATCATGGTGTACGACTTTCCCGAACCTGAAACAAACATTGAGCAGACTGAGCGCAGCTTCTGTAATAAAACACTTTTTGAAAGTTTCTCTGCTACAGTTGGTGGAAAAAAATAAAAAATAAAAAACAGAAACTACCATTGTTGCTCAACATTTTAAAAGTCAGAGTTTTGTCTTTTACAGGAGTTCTCTTATTTTACGTTATTAACCGTGGTAAACAACCTTGCTGTCAAGCTCATTTTTGTGGACTGCCTATTAGAGCAGCCACCTATTATTACCCACCAGAAAAGGGTCGTACTATTCCTTCAACTTGAATGTGATCTGAACCACAATGTGTACCCCCACAAATTTTGTATCAAAGCGACCAGCTCGGCACCTTGATGTGTGTTATTATTTTTAATGGCATTTTGAGTTACCATGGCAATGTAATTTGCAAAGAAATATGCTATTTTTCCCATTGAAAAACACTGACAGATCTCTGAACAGACTAACTCAGTGAGGTCACATGACCTAGAGGGAGAAGTCTAAACAAAACACTGATTATCTCTGGAGCCATTCTGGTTCAAGATGGCTGCCATAGCTAACTCAGAAAACTCAAAATTGACTTCAACTCAGTCATTCTTTGAGATATTGAGCTTAACTTTGGTTTGGTTGTAGCTGAGAGCGATTTGTTAAACATTCCTAATGAAAATTAAAAATTCAAGATGGCTGCCTTGGCCAAAAGGGAAAAATACGATGACTCAGCTATTTAAAAAAAAAATATGGAGCTGACCATTGGTGTGGTCAACATAATCTGAAT
>JAVCKU010000042.1:21753714-21764073 GCA_032273985.1 Hypsolebias coamazonicus | reverse complement strand
GGTTCCTGAGCCCCCCCCCCCCCCCCCCAAAAAAAAACTGGACAAAAATGCTCTTCACTGGCAAACTACTGTAGAGTGCAGAGTGGCCTCTGATGCCTGTTGGGTTTGCAAGCTAAAGTTGATCATTTATTTTATACAAAAGGAAAAGAGTACCAGTGGACTTTTGGAGGTTGTTCTTTTGATCTACGTGTACACACACATGCCTTTTGATGAGTTCCCACAAAGGATTAGAGGAGAGTAGCACAATGATTTAGTAGACACAATCAAGGTGGCATCTGGGTTAAAAACACCAAACAACTGGTTATAACTTTGTTTTTTTATTCAGTTCATTAGATATTCTTCATTGTATTTATTATAATTGAATCTGTGCTGAACACCAGCTTTCAGCAAGATCAGGCACAGAACAAAACAGTTCCTATTTGTAATTCAGTCACTCACATTCTTTAATTTGAGTCTTTTGGGATCCTTGTCTTGCAGGTTTTCACCAGATTATAGGAATATTTATTTTTGGGTCTAGCAGTACAGTACTCCTCATCCCCATTGTGTCTAGTTTCTTTTCCACCTGCATTTTTGTTCTTTGTATATATTAAGGTCCTTTTTTATCAGTGAAACAACATATATTACTACCGGTACCTTGAAATATTTATCCATTCAAATTCATCCTGCTTGCACCGTTATATTCTACCATGTTGTGGTTTACTATCTCTCTCTTGTGAATATTATAATTACTTTTTCACTTTTTGGTATTTTATTTTTGCACCCTTATTACATGCTTTTAGTATTTCTTGTTTGCTTGTTCTTTGAATTTTATTTTATTTTATTTTTTTAGTGAGTCAAATGGGTTCTTCTCATCCTAAGCATTTCATTGTACTGTTAACCGCGTGTTAGCCTTGTATATGGCAAATAAACACAACTTGAACTTGAACTTGTATAACGGGGGTCTTTGCGGGTGGGAGAAAGTGTCATCTCAATGGCGAGTCCCATTTCTTAGCATTACCCCACCTTTATCCATTATTTATATTTATTTTAAATATGCAACAGGGAGTATTTAAAATATTTTACCAAGTGACAAAATACACAATTTAGAATTTGGCACACATTTCAAAATATTTTAGGCAATCATTTGCAACAATGTGCACATATGAGGAATGTAAAACAAGTGTTCAACCCTGCAACAGTACTTCAAATAATAATAATAATATTAATAATAATAATAATAATAATAATAATAATAATAATGACAACACCAAATCTAAAAACATTAAAATACACAGACATGAAAAAGTTTTGGGAAAAAATAATTTTTTTAATGAACTCTTATTTTGGTTATTTCTATGTCTACCACAAATTATTGACAATACCAAACATATGGCATTGCTACTGATCAAAGCAGACATGAGAATAGTTTGTTGCATTATTAAAATAGTTTTAACTAAATTCTACACTTATTTTGCATCATTTTGTCTTTTTTTTTTTTAGTAATAATAATCTTTTCTAAACACAGAGTTCAAGACATTAAAACCCAAGAAACCCATGGACGGATAATAAAAAGTGATTTATTTACAAATCTAGGTTCATCACTGAAGCAGGAGTATCTGCACAAGACAGAAGATGGTGAGAATAATTTTGCAGGGATGATTTCTTATAGTTTATTTCTTACTGTGTCATTGTTGTTTGCAGGCTTGAAGAAAAGGGTTCCAGGATTGAGAGGATGACAGTTATCAGGTGAGTAGACCAGTTGCAGAGTGCAAGTCCTATTGAAGGAGTTGCAGGTGAGGGATTCAAGGTCAGGGTTCACAAGAGGCACAAACTCCAGGTAGAGACAAGGATGCTTGGAACTCGGATGGAGGAGACCAAACAATGAGAGGCAGAAGTCAAGAACTGTGAGAACCACAAGGAAAATACAAAAGTTAGTAAATCCTGAAGGATTTCATCAGGGTTGCCGATCAAGTTAATAAATCCTAACTATCTTGTCTGAGTGTTTCTGGATCACTGCAGCTAAAACAGACCAAGCTCTTTATCTCATCATGTTTGATACTCAAAGTGCCAACAGAAAGGTTGACAACAGGAAAATGAAAAAGGTCCACTGAATAAAAATGAATGTTTGTAAGGAGTTTTAGTTGAGTAATGCTCAGAACATCTACGAGAAAGGAAAGAGAGATTAGCAATGACATAGATACAAAACTTAAAAGAGTGCAGTTTTTTTAATTCTGCATATACACACAAAATGTCATTCTCAAAAATGTTTGTAAAATGGATCAAAAAGAGCCTTATTCTTGTTTCAGTCCAGAGGAGAAGGAAGGAGGTTCAGCAGTCCAAGGGAAATGGACAAATTACAATGGTTACAATGGTAGGTAAGATTTGCTGCTGGCACTATGCAGAGAATGGATCAGAAACCAGGTAGTTAGTGAGAAAAGGAAACAAGGAAAGAAGAGCAAAGAGGAGAATCCTCAGAAACGGCTGGAATCTTGACAGGGAATTATTACCACTGTAGTAAAGTAAGTTGCATTCATCAATGAAATGGCATAATTTTTGCTTAGGAACCACCGTTCTTTCTAATCTATGGAACCAAAAGGGCCACGTTTCATTCTTTGTTAAAACGTTAAAATGACTGCGCAAAAACATATTTTTTCAGACTAAATTGTCCAATAAGTTAAGTCCCTTCAGCAAAACTCCTAAAATATGTCGGACACACAAATCCTATATCCTAAAAACATGTCATAATTACTGCTGTGTCATAAGGTAAAGCATGAAAGTCAGTTTGAGTATAGGCAAAAAAATTAGATTTTTATATGAATTTACAAATACACTGTATAATAATTGAAGTCACAAGCAGAAACCGTAAAACATGTTTGCACAAATAAAAATAATGTTTCAACTTTTTTTTTTTTTTTAAGTCATTTAGACGTGGGCTTGAATTAGCATCTGATGTGATTTTGTGTAATTTACCACTTAGCTCACAGCCATTTCCCACAGGAAAAGTCCTAACGAGAATTTAATAAATTACACTGATTCATCCCACAGAGGAAAATCTGCCTTGTAGATCAGACTCTGAGATGTGTCTCATTTCAGTTCTGGCCTCAGCTGGTTCCATCTGTTTCAACATGTTTTATAATTTGTTAAATTTTCTCTTGATCCTTTCCAAAAATATTCTCATAAAGATGCATGTCTTACCTTTGTTGGAGTCACATTACTGAGTGTTGCTGTGTAGTCTAATTGGTGATCTTCTGGATGCAGCCAGCCTCACAATGCAGCCTGATTGCTCATTTTGCATTTTGTGTCTCTTTTAAGATTTCAAAAACAGCAGAGTGCATGATCAGGGCTGGCCACTTAGTTGGTATTGTAAACCTTCATTACTGTGTGGCTGCTCATCTCTGGGACCACTGAGACTTATTTCCTGTTTATTTCGATCTCAGAAGACAGACAAGTGTGTAACTTCGAGTCAAAGCAAACTCTGTTGACCCTGTATCTGCTCTCAGCAGTGCATATTAAGATGCTTTGTTATTTGATCTTTGTGTGAGCATATTCCGCATGACTTTATTTAGGCTGAACTTGGCCAAGTTGAATCAAATCTTTCAATTCTTTGTGTGATAAAAACAACAAGAACAGAACTTCTCATAGTTATTTTGAAAATAGAAAAGGTCATATCTGCTTGTAAAAGAAAAATTATATACTTTATTATTCTGTTTAAAGGAGCAAAGTTAAAAGTTCAGTATACTTAGCCATTGCAACAGACCCACAAGTAATTTCAAATAATTATTTTTTCCCATAGTTTCTCAGCATGAATTTTTAATTTCTTTTTAGAAATAAGGATGAGAATAATCCAAGTATCAATGATTCTGACATTTGAGTATATTCACTTCTCTTGCTCTTTAAATGGCAGTCTGCTCGTGGACCATGCAGTAGAAAAGACGAACTCATTAACAACATGACATGAGGCTGTCTATACTGTTTACACAAATTCTTTCTGAACAAATGTTTCATGGTTCCCCACTGCAGCAGTATTCCAATAAAAGAAGGGCTTTCTGTGTCCAACAACGGCTATGTTGAAGTTTTCCAAAATGTCAGTTCATGCATTTTCTGATTAGAACATAATCCATAGAAATACACAGTCTTTTTAATTCATATGCAAAAACAACTTGAGATGCAGAACCTTAAAAAAAATCATTACAAAACTTTCTAAATGTTCATTAAAATGAAGGTTGTGTCTTTTTGTCTCACAGAATGAGAAACATTTTTAATCAAAGTCTTTTTATTGATTTGTTTTGTTTTTTTGGAACATACAAAAAAAATATTAACAACAACAACATGGAACAACCCTTCCCTCCCACACTGGACCAGTCACACACAGACAAATTAATTAACTTGCCATATTTACTACGAACAACATGAAAGGCTGCTAACTGTCCCAAAATCTTTTAGCAGAACCCTTCAGGGTATATCTTATTTTTTTCCAAATTAATATGATACATCACTTCTCTTATCCAATGAACATACTATATGCTGGGGGTGTGGGTCCTTCCAGTTGTACAAGACAAGTTTTCAGGCCAGAAAAGAGCCAAAAGCACATCCTTCTCGTACTTCCTGAAGGACACATCCGCACGGACCACCCAAACAGTGAGATGAATGGTGATGGGTGAACAGCTTTGCCACATATCCCAGAGAAGGTGTCAAAAATAGATTGCCAAAAGGTCTGCAGTTTGGGACAGGTCCAGAATATATGCAAGAGTGTAGCTGGAGTTTGCTTACAACTGTTACATGCGGGGTCCAGGTTGGCTTCGATCTTGGACAACTTGTCCTGAGCAACATTTTTAAACCATTTCTCAGAAAAGTAAAGAAATCCAGACACTGAGGATAACACAGCTACATTTCAAAGTGGGTGGTGGATAAAATTGTCTGAGGTAACGACTTCAAGTTTGTGATTTATAGCTGTGAAAGAAGGGCGCGTGTAAAGAAAAAGTGGGATTTGTATCTAACAATTAATTAATTTCAGTTTTATGGTGCAGTTGTGTCTTGTACATTTCAACTTGCATCAACAGACACACACACCCTTAGTGGAGGAGCACTAATAGAAGAGAAACAGACCACACTCAACTGATAATTAGGACCAGCAGACACAAGAAACTGTTGAATGAGTGCCTGTCATGATTCTTTTGTTTTCAGTGCAGATATTAGTTGACGAGCAGAGTGACAGTAATGCAGTCCTGCCACTTTGTGAAGAGTTTGGAGGGTGTCTTATTGTCACTCCTAACACATGGTGGAGGAGTGACAGATGTCCCCCTCCCTACTTTAAACACCCCATTCATATTAAACATGACATATATCTATGAGGTGGCGACTCTACAGTATCTGAGGATTTGTACATTTTTTTTAAATTAAAATATTGTCCTTTTTAGAGGAGTTAATGGTAAATTAAACTTACAGTTCCCACATTTTATGCTTGCTTTCAATCCGTGAGTAAGATTGCAAGAATTATGTTTATCAGTACATAACAGGGACCGTACCGAGTATAAAACTAGGGCTTAAAAAAATCTAAGCCAAAATGAACTTAACTTTTTCTAGTTTAGCAACATTTTGGCAGAATATAAAGGAAGCCATATCTAGCTGTAGATAAGTTATGCAAATCAAAGAGCTCTTATTTATCAGCATATATTGATCAGCCGCAACATTAAGACTACTTGCAGGTGTTAAAAGAAGTCCAACAGATCAATGGTTTTAAAGCTCAGTCCTCTGATGAGAAAACCTGCACCCTTCATTTAATGTACAGTACATGGTTGACACTGACACTTGTCATCCACCCCACCCCAAAAAAGTTACAAATATCAGCTACAAAGCATCATGGGTGTATAATAATTTGAAATTAAGTACTGTATGTCCTTTTTAAATGAGTTGACTTTAATTTATAGAACTAATTTTAGAAGAGGAACTTCAGATCTGAATTAAATTTGTTTGTAATAAACACAATGTTAATTTGTAATTCCAACCACCAAACCAAATATACTATTCATGCATTTTATTTGTAATATATGCACAAGAAAGGGTAGTTGTCTGTGAAACAGGAATAAGTTTTGAACAAGGTTTTCAAAACTGTTACAAGACCTAAAAATGTATTTTCTACAAAATTTATGGAAGTCATTTTTAATGACGACCTGATTTATATATAATTGTCCAGTGTTATTTTTTTCTTTTTTCCATCCACCTCTTCATACTCACTTTCGTTCTTGATTTTTGTCACCATCCTGTCTTTCTTTTCCTCCCACTTCCGTCACTCATTGCCTCCATCTTTTCCTCGCCTCCTCCTTGTCGGCTTTCTGTTCCTCTCTCCCTCTCCCTAATGAAAGATAGAGTTTTGAAAAGGGGGAGAATGAGAGGAGGAGGATGAAGGGGTGGGTCTTTATAAGAGCAGCTGCCTGCAGCTTCTACATAGCCAGAGAAACTACGCTGAGACTGAGGAGAGGAAACGGACACTGACCAATCTGTGCGGACCCCACGTAGGCACCCATAATCTCACCCCCCAGCACAGGTAAGAAACACCTAGCAGTTTAGGAGGAGAAGAAATAACATGACCTTTGGCCTCTAAAACAAATTAAAAACTTGCTTCTAAAGCTGTTTTTAACATTTGTTATGTTGCAGTGTATTTGAAAGAAAGCAGGTGTCTGTAATTTAAGTAGCTCAAATTAGACAAAAAGGAGAAAAACAAAAGCAGGACATCTTTTATGATGAAAATTATCATTCTTAATTTCTGTCAGACTTGTCTCTGTCAGTTTATCATCCACAGCTGATGTTGCAGTTGAGAGCTGATGCCTTTTGGGAAACTAGCAGAAACAATTTAACCTGAACACGATGTGGTCCTTGGTGCTGGCTTTGAGTTCTGTTTGTCAGGACTGAGTGTCTATAATACAGACTGTGTTTGTAACTTAAAGGGAACGTCTTTCCTCGGTACTGGATCCAATTGGATTGGGTCTAGTGTCAATCAGGCAAAATTTAAAAGCTAAAAGAACATTTCAAAAGTTTCCAAGGCAGGAATGTTCAGTAAAAGCACATTTAGCTATAATTAAGAAGTTTTAGACTTTTAACTACTTGCTGCCAATAGGTATAAGTGCCTTTTACAAAAATACTTCATTAATAATTTTAGTTTTAATAAAATTTCTTGAAAATATTCATTTTTTATAACTCTACAACTGAGTAAATGTTTGCATTAGTCAAGATGGTCACCATAACCAACTTAAGTTAAAAGCATAATTGCCAAAATTAATAGTTTTTACTGATTTTGATCCTTCAGGTGTGGTTGTAGATGAGCCATTTTCTACATATAGGTGTTTCACATTGAGCACAATCTCACTTAAAGCTTCATCATCACTTACTCTGTTGGAACAATGTCTCAGGAACCACTAAATGATTTTATAGAAACTCAGAGAGTAATCACTGGATGTACACTGATTAAATTCTGGAGTCAACCCAGTTCAAGATGAACATTACAACTAATCACCATTAGCCAACACATAAATAGCTTGTCATAACTCAATCAATTTTACAGATACTGAGCTCAAACTTGGTGTAGTAGCTGAGAGTCATGGAAAACCCACTAGACCAGGTGGTTTGTTTCAAACTTTAGCATGTCAGGCAAAAATCAATATATTGTTTTAATAGCAATGGTTTATTTAGTTTAATTTATTAGCAATAATCCTATGCATTTCTACTTCCTTATTTATGTCATTTGTTGGTTACCAGTAGACATCTCATGGTATTGAATGAGATTGTGCATAACACTATTTTCAAGGTTTGACCAAAATTACGGTACTACAACTCTGCTATTTCTTAACACAAGGTCATCTCTGGCATAAAATGAATTTTCTCTCATCTTACTCTAATGTGGTATGAATACTGTATATGACAAACATTATAACAGATCCATAAAACAGTTTTATTCTTACGAAAACATAAAACCATCCAAACCATTATTAATTAATTCTTGTTATTGTTAACAAAAGTGACAGACAGAAAGTCCACAATAGGCGAGTTAGAACATTACCTTACGATGTGCTTAAGATTTAGAGTAGAACTGGCGTGTTGTCTCTAATGGAGCAGCTGTGCCTTCCCATAATGCTCCTGGCTAAGTCCCACATGTGAGCTGGTTAAAAGGCAGGAAAACACAGTGAGGCAGCAAAATGTAAAGTGTACTGGTATTTAACAAAGCTGTAAAGGTCATACGTTGCTGGTTGTGATATTAGTCAGTTGTTGAGCTGTGATTTACTGCTGCACTCTGGTTTTTGTGAACAGAAGGAGAGTTTTTGTGGAAAGAGTCTGTTAACACCGCAGCTCAAGAAATGAAAGGTTATTGTGGTGAGCCAATGCAGCTCAGTCACTGGAGTTTGCTAAAATTGCCTCAACAAAGAACTGGTTTTAGGTTTTCTGGAAAATTATGCTGTTTTTAAGATGATTTTCCAACCAAATCTTGCATCAGACAAAGTTTTCTTAGTGGAGTGCAAAAATAAATACCTTTTTCTCTTCAGCTTTTTTAGGTATTGTGACAGTTTGATGTTCAATCAAACCTATTACATATAGCAACGCTGAAGCACGATCAGGAATGAAATCAGGTTGTTTTAATTGAGCCAAATAAAAAAAGGTGGGGTATGAGGTTTAAAGGGGTCCAGCAATGCTGCTATATTCAAACCCATCACTACAGACTCATGTCCAGGTTGCTGTTTAATATCTTATTTTATATTATTATTATTATTATTTTAGTGTGTATCTTAGACCCTCGTATACTTTCTTTTTATACTTTATATTTTTGCTATTTTTGGGTGTAACTGGGACTTTGGGTACACAATAATGTTCCGCCTCATGTATTACATGTGATGCGAATGACAG
This sequence comes from Hypsolebias coamazonicus, assembly GCA_032273985.1. Lineage (NCBI taxonomy): Eukaryota > Metazoa > Chordata > Actinopteri > Cyprinodontiformes > Rivulidae > Hypsolebias > Hypsolebias coamazonicus. The sequence goes on along the minus strand of JAVCKU010000042.1, from coordinate 21,755,202 downwards.
TAAAGAAACTTGAACCTTGGACAAATAGTTTACATTGATCTTGTGATCTTGCCCTATCTGTCTCATTGTTTTAGCAGACTACTGTGGTCTTTATTAGCCTAAATTATTTAAGGATTGGGCTAATGAAGGCTACTAAAGCAGTTGTTCATATCTTTTGAAGTGTTTTTTTTAAAGGTTATGAACAGTTAATATCTTACCTGCTGTGGATGACTTAAACAGCTTTAGATTGGAGATGAGTTTAACTCTGACCGGACTGGTGAGTTGAACACACAGACTTTTATATAAAGAGTTTTGTGTATGTTTTCCATTGTTCAATGCTTCTATGTAGCTACGAAAGTTTCAGCTGTCAAGTCATTGGGACAAATCATTTTCATAAATATAAATAAATAAATAAATAAATAAACTCACTATCAAACTATCTACAAGTGCCGCCCCACCATCAGTCCCATGGTTACAGTTTGTTTTGTCGGGGTTGCTGTAGGAGAAGAAGTAGTTTTTAGAAAAAATAGGAACATATTACATATATTTACTTATGTAAGTACAGTACTTATTTAGCCAATGTTCTGACAGGTGTCAGTAAAGTAATGTGTGAGATTATAAAAACATGGAACTGTAAAAAAAAACATTAAATAGATTTAAATAATTATAAGGGACTGGGACACACATGGTGTCTCCATTTCTTATTAAAATCCAATGCTAACTGCAGTCTTGTTTTGATGGACTCAAATGGCCTTCAAGTGAACGAATTGGATTGTGGAATGGTTTGAAGACTGAAGTAAAAAATGCAAAAACAATGACTACATTCAAGAAAATGATTAAAACTGAACTATTGCAAAAATATGTGTGAAATACTGTTACATATGTTGTATTGTAGTTCGATAATTATGGTGAATTGTTCTTTTACTGTTCAGTTACTTGCAGATGATTGTTGTTTGATTTGATTGTTTGAAAGAGGGGGGCAGATATGATAAGATTTTTTCTTCCTTCTGCTACCTTTCATTTTATTTATAAGTTGTGTAAGCTAAATTTGTGGGATTGTTTTTGTGTTGTATTTTAAAATGAATAAATATGAATTAAAAACGTGACCAAGTTAACTAATATCAGAATAAGAATAAGCTTTATTATCATTGCACCAAGATACAACAAGAATAAGTCCATACAGTCCGAAAGATGTGCTGAGTGTACGTAGCTGCTGCTGTGATAGCATGACCTTCTTATCCTTTACAGAATACTTTTTTTAGATAGAAAAGGGGACAAAGCCATGAGGAGAGGATAGTGGCATTACAAAAAAAGATCTCTTCACACCTTGTCTTAACAGGACGCAATTTAAGACGTCAAAGAACTCTGCCAGCAGCACATTTATGAACACGTTATATATGCAGTTGACAACGAGGCGGTCCATGAAGCATTAACAAATATACCATAGTCCTGATAAGATGATGGTCAGCATGCACAGTTCTGATAAGCCTCCACAGAGGTTGGGGTGGG
>JAVCKU010000042.1:21705308-21720441 GCA_032273985.1 Hypsolebias coamazonicus | reverse complement strand
TACAATACAAATTTTTAGCTATAATTAATCCCTTTATCCTACAACAAACTGTCACTGACCTGGCAAAAAGTATAATTTTGAATTATAATTCATAAAACTTGGCTAAATATAATGTGTTTTCAAATAAAATAATTTTACTTGAGTTAATAATTGATAGAAACTGTACATTTTTTAAAATAATATAAAGTGTTATCATCAGCATACAAGTTGATCAGATTTATCAGTGTCCCTTCAAACCTTCTATGAATTTGTTTTATCGACCGCCAGCTGGATTGTTTTTCAGAACTTCAATGACCCATTTGATTGAAGCTCCACCCCCTTTCAAAGAGGGGGTGGAGCTTCTTTTGCCTATGAAAAATAACTAAAATTAACTTTCAAAGCACAAGAAGTTGTTAAAAATGAGTAGAAAAAAATCACACTTTAAAAAAACAATAATTTTCTTAAATTCAGATTTTTCTGATGCGCGAGTCTTTTCAGACAGTTTTGGCCCAACTATGAAAACGTTTGGACGCCCCTGCTTTAGGCTTTATGCTGCAATCAGAAGCCTCAGGGATGGTTTCAGTGCATGGGATAAAATATGTGTTTACTTTTACAGGAAAATAGAAGGAATTTTTACCAAACTTCACACAAACAATTTACAAATCCAGCTTTATTCAGATCCATAACATATTCTTGAAAACTGATCTATGAAAAGTACAATGAAGATTAAAACAGGTGACTTTTGCTGAAAATAAATAACACTATGATTCACCGCGGTCTCGTTACCGATGACAATAAGCAGAAGATTAATTTTAATTCCTGCTGCCTCAGAACAGAGAAAAATAATCTCAACTACACTGAACATTTAGAACCTTGAGACTTTGTCAGATTTTTATTATCTCGGCTATTTTCATTTACTTATTACTATGATATTCCTCAAATCTTCCATGCATTATTTTATATTTATGCCATATTTTGATTTATAAATTGTTTCAGTGGACCTGCTAGCTCTGCTTAAATGGAAGGCTCATCCTGACCGGGTCATGGACATCCTCGGGCGTCTTCGACACGTCAGCGGGGAGGAAATAGTCAAGGTGACGTTCCGTCTGACAACAATACAAGAACTTAGGGATATATATATATATTTGATTTCATTAAAATATTCATCTATATGACTAAAAATGGCTTGTATGAAAAACTGTGAATTTGAATTACTTCACCCACCAGTCTTTTTTAATATTTACCTTTACAGATTTTTGTTCCTTAGTGTTTTATTTCTGCTCAGAGGACTGTCGTGTCATAGTGTGACGTCTGCAGATGATCATTTTTCATGTCCCAGTCGTGGTATTTAAAGATTTTTCAGTGTCGTCTGGCAACTCAAGCTGTGAAGCTACTGGCAGCACAGTTTAATTTGTCCATAGTTAATGATTTTTCTTACATTTCTCTGAAGACTGAAGTACATTTTTTTAAAGCTGAGTGGCTGAATGTCTTGATGAGAAGCATCAGGCTGTTCAGTCGGTGCTGGCAGAATCCTCCCTGGTGACCACTGAAGACAAACTGCATGTTTCATTTAAACTCCATCACTGACAGCCAGCAGCATTTGGTTTTTATTTAAGTCGACAACATTCAGCTGAGCTTATTCAGATATCTGTAGGCCATACTTCAGTGTTTAAGACGCGTTTAGCTACAATAGGCTGATTAAACTTCTGTGTTTCTGAACAGCCAGGTGAAGAATGTCACCTGGCTGAGCAACTTCCTGTTTACAAAAATGAAACTGGTCTTGGTGTTTGTTCATTTTGCAGTTTCTCCAAGACATCCTGGACACTTTGTTTTCCATCTTGGATGACAACACGGACAAATATGGAGCCCTGGTGTTCCAGTCTTTGGTAAGTGAACACAAACAAAAAAGAAAATAAATAAATAAATAAAGACTGAATAGAATAGAATAGAATAGAATAGAATAGAAAAGAATAGAATAGAATAGAATAGAATAGAATTTATTGCCACTTGCACAGATACATTAACATTAGCACATTGGAATTATTGTGCATTTCTCCAACGCAGGAATAGCAAAAGTTTATAAAAAGATTTAAAAAAAATAAAGATAAAATGGGCAACAATGTACAATTAAAACACATTTATTTTTACAATTGTCTCATTGTGGTTCAGATGCTGCACATTTATCACATTTTGTGTCATAGCATTGAATAGTTCCTGCCCTCTATACTATAATACTTTGATTCTGATCATATAAAGACATTAACATATAACAGAAATGACACATTGTCACTTTGTTAGTTTTGTGTTGTTGGATGTCAGAATATTACAACACAAACTCATTTATAAATCCAATAAGATTTAAAACTGATTGTTCTGTGAAAGATGGCATCTGCCATAGATGTGATTCTGTAAAAAATAAAATAAATAAATAAATAAAACTGAGACTCTGATTAGACAGTTTGATCAAATTAACATCAATGCTAATAGTTTTTGAGTCATTCCTTTGTTGAACATATCACAAATAAACATGTTTTCAAAGCATGAATTCAGATTCTTCCATCCAATTTTCAAGTCTTTTATACAATGCAGTTGTTCCCAAACTTTTTCTACGGGACCCCCTTTGGTTTATAAGAAAATTCACCTCAACCTTCAACTTCGCTCAGTTTTTGTTGAGCCAAAATGACACCTTGAATGACTCGCCTTTAGTGTGAGTCTGCTTGTTGCTGCAGATCTTCTCAAACCTTCGGTTGTGAGAACGTCTTGAGTTCAGTGTCCAGCTCTGACTTGTGTCTTGACCGAGGCCACAGCAGAAAAACCTCTCACATGATCAGGATGTGGTAAAAAGAAGTGCGGCGGCAGTTCTCTCTGACCAGCAGTGAATGATCTTTCTCCACCACTTGATCCAAAATGCAGCCGGTGTCTTTGACTTAAACTGCATCTGCGCAGCACAGGGAACTCCTCCGCTGTTGTGTGCAGCTCTTCACGCTGTGCCGCTTGGTCGGTAACTTTATATGAGCTTAGTTATAGTATATAAAAATAATAATAATAATAATCTGTATTTCTCTCTTATTATTGTCTATTGTTGAGTGTCCAAGGAAAATCTATTGCTGTATTGTTTCTGTTGTCATCATCCTTAGTTTGTAGCCAGGTCTCTCTTGTAAATGAGTCCTCGAGGCTCAGTGAGATTAACCTGCCTAAATAAAGGTTGAATGAATGAATAAAATGTTATCTCAGTATAATCCATGAACTGAATCTCAAATGTATTTGCAAATTTTAAAGGGGAAAAAAAATAATCCCAAAATTTCCATACCAACCCAGAAGTAAACTAAACAAGGGTACGAGTGCATCTGTACAACCATTTTAGGTTAAACTGTGGTAATAGATTTTCCACAAAATCAGACATAAACAATCAAACCTCAGTGGTTTTAGATTTTCAAATAATCTACATTATTATAATTTGTTAGTCATTGTTAAGTAAGTCCACACAAGATCTCTCTTAACATGGGACAATTCTACACACCTAACATTTGGCTGCCAAACTACACAAACAAATAAAAGCAACGTATACTGGTAACAACAATTAAAAGAAAAGCAAGATCAAATAACTGCTCACCAGGCGTCCAGGACCAAGACCCTTGACGACAACACGAACAAACTTCACTCCCTTTGCTGTGGCTTTCTGTTTGGACAAAAACACCAATAAATACAAAATGTATTGTGTTTTTTCTGCAGCACATGCTGGACTTCTGAAAGGTCCAACAAAATTCAAATAACCACAACAATCATGAACTACAGTGACACCTTACCGTCTATGTTACAGATAATACTGATAAAGGAGTTAATCAAAACCTAGATATTTTTAAAGTTTTTAATATTTGTATCCGTTAACAAGAGTTCCCATTAAAAGTTCACTTTTCACCTGTGCCTAAATACACATACCACGGACAAAAATATTCTGTCTGCACGTACTATGCAATATTTTATTAAAACTTCTATTTCTTCACTGTCTTTACAACAGGAAGAAATATGTTAGGTCTGCCCGCCTGCAGCTGAGATAAATCAGGCAAATAACAAGTCCGAGTGAGGTTTTTAATGCTGACTGCTCCACTCGGTCCAGGGAAAGCAGTTCATTTACCACAGACATTTAATATTCATGAGTTTGGCACTGCTAGAGTGGCGAAGCTGCACACGCTGTTAGGTCTTCACTAATTTACTTGTAAGAACATCCTACAGGGATAATGAGGAGTTCTGATGGTTAGAGATGCTGCATTCACACAGACTCTACAGCAAAACGCTGTGCAGCACCTGAGCGGAACAAGCATTTAAAGGAGCAAGAGAGGAGATAACTCACAGTGGCAGCAGAGATGCCTGCAGTCTGAGCAGCGATGGGCGTTGACTTCTTAATGTTCTTGAAGCCCTCTGCGCCGCAGGTTGTCTTGACCATAGACTGACCTGCACAGTCTGTTAGCTGGATGTGTGTGCTGGCAAAGGACAGACATGTTTATTAGATCACTTTTTTACAGAACAAGAGCATGCAAGAGCATCTTAGATCCTTGTATACAAACTTATTTTTTATATTTTATATGTTTTCTATTTATGGGTGTAACTGGGACCTTGAGCACACAAGTTAATTCCACCTGATGTACCACATGTGATGAGAATGACAATAAAGAACCTTGAATTTGCAACACTGTCACATTTCACATATCCTGTCAAGGGTCCCCGTGTATCAATGATGAGTAGATTGCATGTGCCAGGTTGCACACACACGTCGGGATGTGTCAGAATGAAAGTTGAATGAAAGTGTGTGCAAATATACGCACATCTGACCTGCTGTGACAACGTGCTTATTTCCACGCAAACTTTTTTCGCTCCAGAGTATCAAACTACAAAGTACTGAAACTCAACTAAATACATAAATATGACTTCATTAGGTTTTATGAACTTAAAGGGTATTTAAACACATGTTTTTAATGAGTTTGGGCATTTCTGGTTTAAATCTGAATGAAGCCATTGAATCACATTTATCCTCATACAACAAACAAATACCGGTGCATGAATGCGTGTATGAATGGGTGGATGGCTGGTACTGTGAAGCGCTTTGGGGCCCCTCATAGGGGGCTGGAAAGCGCTATATAAGTAAGCTCCATTTACCATTTACCATAATAAAGAATGTGCCTTAAAAATAATCAAAACAACGTTACTTCAATGTAAACTGTAAAGTTTCTTCTATTTTTGTCACATGCAGATGTAAACAGGCATCAATAACCACATGCCTGCAAGGTGCACACACAGATGAGGAGCATAAAATATGTGTGAATTGTCTCAGGCGATCTTTCAATGTCACTGAGAAGAAAACTGTGCAGATCTGCATCTTAATTCAGAACACCACACCTACAATGAACCCTCAGATCGGCATGGTGTATACAATGACATCTGTCCATAAATAGCTACATACAGTTTTGCGTAATTGTGGAACAATGCCAGCTGTGGAGCTGCGCCGTGCCATGCCAGCTGTGTGGGATGGTCTCATCCATAGGATGCCCAGAAATATCAAATTTATCCACTCTGCAGCTGAAACATTTTATTGATGACCAGCGACTTGTTTCTTCACATCAACTATTTAAAAAATAAACTCTAAGTTCTTCCAAACCCCTGAGTGCCTCTGTTTTTAGAGTATTTATGTTATTAAACATGTGTAAAGTTGGAAATGCCTCAGACTCAGAAGTGTGCCACCAGCAGATCTGCACCCGTTCAGTTAATTCAGCGATAGCCATCGACGACAACGTACACACTTCTCTTTGTGCATGTGTAGCTAATACATTTTCATCCCTCTCTACTTATTAAGAAGCGCCTCTGACTCACAATCCATTAAATATCTGATTTAGCTGCATCTAGACATAATTTTTAATGTGTAGAGACAAGAATGCCACATGCAAAACATAACACATCCATTTTCCATATTTAAATGGAGGTGTGTGTGGGGAAGTGTCTAATTTGAACTCAGTTCCATGTTTACTGGGATACTTAATAAATAAATAAAGTGCTATGTGTTGTCATCATCGTATGTTCCCATTCAAAGATGAAACTGGCTCTCTGCATATAACCCATCGAGGGTGGGATACACCCAGGTGGAGCAGTGGGCAGAGCAATTTGGGATTGGGTGTCCTGCTCAGAGACACCACGAGATGTACAATGACCGGAATTGAACCCAGGACCTTCAGGTCCCGAGTCGGCTGCCCTGCCCCTACACCATCTTGGCCCCATATGAAGGAGTACATATGAAGGAAAGGTGTGCAGAAACATGCATGTGCACTGTTTGAAAAATCTAAATATTTCTGTGCACACGCACTGTTCTCATTTTGTCCCTACGCTATCTTTCAGTATGAAAGCTGTAAACGCTTTGATACATGAGGCCCAGGATATGCTCCCACAAAACTTTATTAGCTAAGCATCAAAGTTCATGCTCAACAATCCAGAGAAAAAACAAATCCAACAAAGTTCAGTCAGAGTGTCTGGATGTTTTTTTTTTTTTTCTTTTTTTTGTTGAGACATTTCATCCTTCATCCAAAGGACTCCCACAAGCAGCACTCTCACATAGTGGACCAACCAGTTTGTTGCTGGTGATAAGATGGTTTCTGGGGCCCACGCTCTCCTCGTCAACTCCTCTGAGGCAGTCCTAGCCAAAGTGGTTTAAAACGACGGGGAAAGGGTGGGCTCTACGTGAGTGTGCTGCTTGTGGGACTAAGTTTGTTGTGGCTCCTCAGACTGATGAAGTCCTTTGGAAGAAGGACAAAACGTCTCAACAACAACAACAGAAAAAGAAACCTTCCAGATTACTCAACTGAACTTTTTTGGATATATTAGCTAAATTGGAACAGAGCAAAAATGAATGTATATCTTGGCTGCTGATATGGGGTTGTCAAAGTCTAGATTTGGCTCCACTTACTTGTTATATGTTGCTTTAATATGAAGAATTGGTAACTCTTCAAACTTCATCCCGGCCCATCGCAGTGGGCTGTCTTCACCAGGAAGAGGAGGAAGATAGCTGAAAGGTAAAAACTACAATGAATGACTCCATGACACAGGAGTAAAACTGTGATGTGAATCAGGAAGCTGAGGTAGTTTAGGGGAGATGTGTTATCATCATTTATATCTTTCAGCCCGGAGACATTTTGAAACAACAAACAAGTGTGATGAAGTGAGACAAAGTGAGCAGAGGTTGTCTGACCTGAACTCTTTCCCAGAGTTTTCTTTTGATGTAGGTTCAGCCTCCTGAAGTGTCACAGCGCTGCAATGTAATGGTCTCTGCAGGGGCACCCCTCCTCTTCCAACCCTAAACACACTGCTTTTTAAATTTTTTATTTATTTATTCATTTTATAAAAACAAGTACACAGCAATCACATATATTTTATGAAAACAAAATATAAAATGATAGGCAGCAGAAAGAAGAAAAAAATCTTATTATATCTGCCACTTTTTAAAACAATCAATTCAAACAATAATTATCTATAAGTAACAAAACAAAATGAATAACTCATCTCAAGTTTCCAATTCCAATAGATTACACATTCAACTACTTCATATATATTTCTTTAACAATTCATTTTTGATAATTTTCTTAAACATAAACATTGACTTTGCTTTTTTTACATCATACTCCAAGTCATTCTACAAACAAATTCCCTGGATTGAGGTAGACCGTCCCTTCAAACTGGTTTTGTACTGTGGCTTTACAAATACTGTAGATCAGTTCCCTTTAGATTGTAACAGCTTAGTCTTTTAACAAAATGCATCTGAATATTTAAAGGTAATGCGTTGTTCTGAGCTTTAAACATTACTATTGAGATATTGTAATTGACCAAATCATGGAACTTCAGTAATTTCAATACTTAATTATTTTTTCCACACTTAAAAAAAAATCACACAGGTCTGCATAGTTCATAGTTAGTTTAAATAAAAAATAATTGGTTAAAAAAAAAAAAAGTACAATTTTGTTTTCCCTTCTTTACAATAATCTGGTCTTTTCTTTGGTTTTAAATAGTAAAAATATCAGTAAGTATTAAAAATAATCAGACACGTTTAGCTTTATAATGTGCAGCTCCTATTGTCCACAAAAGCCCCCTCCAACAAACCTAAAGTGGCCCATGGGCCACCACTTGATCATCACAATCATTGTGACTCTGGACACATTGAATTTAGTTAACAAAGGCACAAAAATCACTCTTTTGATCGTAAATGTTGCAGACACCAGTGTTGGACCTTCGGCTTCTGCTGGATCAGTTAAATCTGCTGAAGCTGATGGGATAAGAGTCCTTTTCTTTAAATCTGAGTCATTGGTTCTAAAGTAGAAATGCTGAATGCTCCCTGATGGTAGGATGGATTAACAGATCAGGGTCTCATCAACAGTGATGTTGTTCCAGTCTGTTTTGGTGAAGAAGGAGCAAAGCTCTCCATTTACTGGCCTGTCCATGTTCAGATTCTCACCTAAGGTCCTGAAGTGTGGATCAGGGCAGAAAAGAGTGAGTACCTGAATACAAGCAGCTGAAATTACCTTTTACCTCAAGGTGACTGGTGACTTCAACTCCTTAAAGAAAAGGGGAGGAGCTTCATCACCTGGGGGCGGGGTGAGCTTGGAGTAAAGCTGCTTTTCCCAAAAGAAGTCAGTTGAGACACTGTTGCCAACTCCTCTTTAAAGAAAGTCGTTTCTAGCTGTCCTAAAAGTTGCTATATCACGTTGGCACAATTAGTGGCTTCAGGAGAGAAGATAGACTTTGTAGCACAATAAAAAATATATAAAAAATACCTGCAAATGAAATTTGTTCTGTCAATTCTTGTTTTTTTCATTGTCAGAATTGCAACCCTCCTCTTTGGAAGTGGCAAAAGTGACTCAAAAGAGACATTTGGAGTTATATTAGTGCAGAGATTTTTTTTGAACATCAATCGTTTTTAATTTACATCGGCAGCAGAAGCTTTGCCTGACTGATTAGCAGTCTAGATGTAAAGAGGTGGGCAAGTCCTGCTCTGACTGAAGCTGGAAGGGACCACTTCGAGAGGACTGCATCATCTTTGATTATTTTGGGGATTTTGGTCAAAAGAGTACGATACAAACTTACACATCAGTTTCCAAACCCCCCCCCCAAAAAATAGAAATCGTCATGAGATACTAGTTGCTAGTCACTTTTTTGAAAGAGTTACTAGCAGGTTCTGAAAAAAAAAAAAACAACACAAAATTTAGCAATAAAGTCATTAATTTGCAGGGGTGAACATAACTGGTATGCATGCGCAACAAAAAACCAGGAATGCACAGCATCACCTGTGTTACCACACGCCTTTGCATATTTGACCGTCAAGTTATCAACACCCAGGCCTGGGGTGGCTAATCTGTAGGATTAGGATATTTTCTGATGTGTGGGCTGCAGGGCTGGCGCTCTTTTTCTTGGAACACCGCTAGCGCTGCATCTTGACTGCAGCCAGCAGATGTCGTTTATTTTTTTTCTATTTTTATTGTCGTTGCATGAGTCGGATCCACGACACGACTTGTCAATCAATCCAGTAGGCGTGTCAGCAACTGACTAATCAACAACCTCAATTTGTCCCGAAAGCAAACACCCCTTACCTGCAGATTTATGCAGCCCATCAGTTTTTTTTCCCTAGAACTTTATTAACAACACAAAACAGAGCAATGCAACAAGATGCAAATACAAACTTGTGAAGGGTGTCATAACTACATTTCACAAAATGGGGGGGTGTTTACAAAATAATGAAAGTGAAAACAGTACCAAGGACAAAAAGGTACATCTGCATCATCTACCATGCAGGAAGCTGAAGCAGAGGATAGTGGGAGTGACACTGAGAAAGGTGGCACTTATTAAGACAAAGCTGCATTTGGGAGTGAGTACCAAACACCAACTCGTGGTACTCACTTTAGGAGCCCACTTAAAATATTTATAAATATGTGCACCCCTGTTAATTTGGCAACACTGAGCTGAGGTGGTTTGGGCAGATGATCTGTATGCCTGCTCTGGAGGTTTTCTGGCCATGTTTTACTGGAATTTTACTGGATTCAGAAATTTCTGTTGTGATTTTACATTCTCTCTGGCCTAGGAACCATTTTTGGATCCCAGAGGAGATAGAGAGTATCACTAGGGAGAGGGATGTCTGGGTTTCACCTGAAACTGTTGGCTCCATGAAAATATAAGTAAAAAAAAAAAAAAACACGTGAATGAATAAATATTTTCATTAAAAAAAAATTCATATACAGTATACTATATTTTAGGCTGAACTAAATCCTGACTTATCAATATGGACCAATTTTTTCCATCCAACAATTTGGGATATAACCACAAATACAGCCAATTTAAGCTTTAAAAACAGTCTAGGATCTTTATTATTTAACAGTTATTGAAACTTTTCTGATAATATGATGCAGATTCAACTCCTGGGTTCCAGCTTTCAGCTGCCATCCCTATACTGTAGGTTGAACTACTTTGTGTAAAAACTAAAATGATGAAATGATAAAAACTGAACCAAGCTCTGTTTATAATTTCAAAGACATACTTCAATACCCAGCTGATCATCACAGGCCACAACAACTACTGTTAGCTTGTTGAACAGACTTTAATCAGCCAGCTCAGCAGGTTTATTTGCATCAGTTGTTCACGATGGCACCCAGGTGAACGGAACCAAATGTTCTTTAGAACAGCTGCTGCAACTTCGCTTTATACTTCTAACATGCATTTCATTTCTCCATTCAGTTTTTTTCCTTTTCTTCAAAAATTAATTACATATTTGATAAAATTTTATGTTGTGTTGATTTTTTTGTAAACTTATAACCCAGTGGTGCAGGCAGGCAGGCAAGGACTCAGGATGAATGCATATAAAATAAATGTATTATCAACATAAAAGTGCTGACAGAGCAGCAAAACAAACATATACTGTAATGATCAGGGGGGTACTCACAAAACAGACAGGTCATCACCAGTGAACAGAAAACAATGCCAGGACAAAGACTTACACAGAGACACAGACTTATGTACAATGACTAACGAGGCCTAAACACAAAACACCTGTCAGGCTCACACAGCTGACGCACATCAGGGGGAATGATAGACTTGAAAACAAGGGTGTGCAGGAATGGAAACAACACAAGATGGGGCTAGAAACCAGGAAACAAACCACAACCCCTACACTAACGAGTCCAAGTGCACGATTAATGTATAATATCTAGTATCTAGAACAAGATCTTAGCAAAAAGACTTTTGAGAATCTAATGAAAACGCAAATAATAATGCAAAATAAAATAAATAATTAAATAAATTGTAGAAACGTTTCGTCTTTCATCCAAAAGACTTCCTCAGTCTGCTTTTGGATGAAAGACGAAACGTCTCTACAATTTTTTTGTTTTGTTTTTTGAATGTCCAGAGGACCAGACTGAACTTTTTTAGATTTTTCTACCTGGATTATTGAGCATGCATCAGGATGTTACATCAGAGTGTTGTAGGATGGTGATAAAGTCCAGAGCAATATGAGACCATGGGCTACTGGGCGTAGGCAGTACAGGTAGTCCTCGACTTACGAACGAGTTCCGTACCTAGGAACCGTTCGTAACCCAATTTTGACGTAAGTCGGAACTCATTACACATGGCACTGCACCCATCTGTAAGTCCCGATTTTTTTGCCGTAAGTAGAGGAAATACATGTAAATGTATGCTAACGCTGCGCCGCACACCCGTTCATAAGTCCGAGTTGTTGTAAGTCGAGGGGGCCGTAAGTCGAGGACTGCCTGTAGTTGGAGGAGACCGGTGGGAAGTTGGTTCCAATGTTTACTCAAGGCACAGGTAGGACAAGCTGCCAAATACTCCTTGATGCCGTGATTAATATGAGACCGCCAAAAGTGTGGTTTAGAAAAAGACCGCATGTGGTTCAGGCCATTTACAGGTTGGGCTCAAGGATCAAGGGATTCCAGGGCAAAAGAGAAGATGCGTGGGGGGGAAAGGTGGAGAGGGGCAGGACAAACTTTAGGGCTGGATGGAAATGTGGTTTGGTTGTTGTCTTAAGGAAATCTTGCAGGTGGCAGTTCCAAATAGGGATCCAGGGAGACTCTGGCGAGAATGCAGGCCAGAAGAAGACTCGAGGGTAACGGAAACAAGGAACTGAATCGTTGGAGCAACAAGGAACACAAGGAGATGCAAGGTTAGTGTAATCTTAGTCACAAAGATCTCCACTAGAACTGGACACAGTACCAGGTAATAGACAATGTTCCAGCAGAGTCAAGTTGATCCAAATGGCCACAAGTGCTGAGAGCTCCTTGTCTTGTTCCGCCCTGCCACTCTGGAGAAAGACTTAGGACTGAAAAAAATAATAATCCCCACATTCCAAATACTAATCAGTTATTAAGGTGTGGCTAGGCCTGTCGTGATAAACAATGTCAATTAATCGCATGTTGAATGAAAATTATCCACTTCATTTTCATTTACCGGATTTATCGTTTGTGCGTCTCTCTCTGCTGAAGACATGGCTCAACTCTGGTGCGCTTCACTGACCCCCCCCCCCCTCTCTTTTTTTCTTGAAAATCTGTTTTAACCATCCAAAATTATGTTTTTGGATCGTTAAAAGCAGCTAAGCTGAGAAGATAAACTGCAAGCTAAGTTAATAGGCCGACCTCGTGAAAAAAACCGTCTTGTGCAGCTGCAAAACTCATGGTTGTAACCAGTGCCTTTGTGTAAAAAAAAGTTTTTCTCTGCAAAACGAAGTTGAAAACTTGTTTACTGTTTTTTTTATATTTTTTATTAAAAGCTTTGTGTGGAAAAAAGCTATGCTAAAGAGCTCAAATCACCAAACAAGCGTCATGTCACCATGTCAGCCCATGTCACGTCAAGGGCCCTCCCTCCCATTTTTTTTAAAGAGACACGCTGTTCAGATATCCATACTTTGGTTCAAACAATCTTATACTGTCATCAGGTGGTCAAAAAATGTACTAGACTCCAAAGAAATCAACATTTCTTCTAAAATTTGACAATTAGTTATTGTTAAATTTCAAACAATATTATCATTTATCGCAATAATTTCTGAGATAATTAATCGCCCAGCAAAATTTGTTATTGCGACAGTCCTAGGTATGTCCAATAATTATGTTCTGAAATAGTAATTAAAATCCATCTAGTGTTTTTTGAAAGACCATCAGACAAACACACACATCAAGGCAATCACATGCTTACCCTCCATTCATCGTAAGGTAAACTTTAAGAAGAGCAGTGAGAAGTGCAGTGGTTTCAAAACATCTCTGCTTCTAACCAAAAATAAAAATGGCAGAGACTTGTGATTCTGATTTTAAAGATGAATATTGTTCCATTTCACAAAAGCATCAACAAAAAAATTTAGGACGGTCATGGACATTACCGTTTTTGTAACACTTATGGCTAAATATGCTCTTGGCAGTCAATATTAAAGTTCATATCATTTCTGTCAATCTTCTCAAGACTGCTCACTTGGTGTTTCAAGGTGAGAAATTGGGTCCAGACCCAAACTTTGGAAAACACTGACATAGTGGACTGTAACACTTAAAGGTGTAGAAGACAAATTTTCTTCCTTCACAGTTAGAAAATGATTTGCTGCATAAAAATGTATAAAGAACATTGGCTTTGTTCTCAGGACTGCTCTGAAACTGCGTAAACTGTACAAAATAAAATGTCAACATATTGAGCACCATTGAACTTCCTTCAGATGAACCAAAGAAGCCCATTTTTACATTTATAAAACAAGGCCAGAAATCGAAATTCCTAAAATACTTAAAAAAGATTTACTTCACTTCCTTTTATGTCGTAACCTATTTGCCTTTCCTAAAGTCTATCCATCCATTTCTTATTTTCTGTTGGAAGCTAAATCCATTCCTCCCTCCCTCGCTTGTGCCCCTATATCTACTTCCATCAGCGATCTGTTCGCTAATCAAACACCATCTGTCCCTTCATCCCCAACCTGTCAGGAACAGCTGCCAGACGCTCTCTTAACAACACTTTTAACAACCCTGCTGCATCTTCCATGGCCTGTCGCTCACCGCTTCCACTGGGCGGTCATTGCCAGTGAGAGCCACCGCCTCCCGGTGCAAACACCCAAGTCCAAAGTTGAAATCACGTGGGCACAAGAAAAGACATCAGAAGTGAGCAACCAAGATGGAAACAAAATAAAATCTAAGAACAAACAACTAGCCCTTGGCTGAACTTGAATAAAATCTTAATGAACCATACAGAGAAAAGACTGATTATAGCCAGATAAAACAAAGAAGAAATGGCACTCTGTAAACAATCAGAAGTCTAAAAATTGTAGTAAAGGGAAGAATCAGCTTCCTGCTTAGAGAAAATAAAAGTTGGGAACCTAAAGCTCCCAAAACTCACACCAAAGAACAGGTTTTTTTTACACACAATTTCAGCCCAATCACCACTTACACAAGAACATAAGAATCCTATTAGCATACACATGAGCGGTTCACATGCACACCACAAAGGGAGGGAAAAAACATGACTCACACGAACAAGCAATCCCCACAAACTGCACTGCTGTTGTGGTGAACATGCCAAGACATTTTCAAGTGTTATATCCGGAGGAACTTCCCCAACCAATCGTTGGCACATCGGCCAGATGTTCATTGGTCCTTCCATGCAATTTTCTCCTGGCAAACACCAACAGAGTGGAACACTGGCTGATACCTCTGTCTCCCTGATCTCAAATATGAAATTTGTTTGTCATGATGAAGTCACTCAGAATTTTACTCCTCGGGTTGCTGGTATTAGATTGGCATTTATGTTTGTGTGGTCTCTTATTAACAAATTTATTATGCTTTGCATTTCTAATCCCAAGTTTGGAGCAACAGAGGGACAAAAATGGACAAAGTAGATCTCATTCTGCTCGTTCTGGGAGGACTTGTAATCAAACATGCAAGAACATGCCTGTTGGACTGAAAATACAGTGGTTTTTGTTGTTGTTGTCTTGCTTGTTTGTGTTTTTGTTACTCTAAACAAATAAAAAAAACTAGGCAAAATCTTCCAACAAAGTGACGTCAGGTCCTCTGGACGGTTTCTTTTTGTTGAAACATTTCATCTTTCATCCAAAGTACTTCATCTGTCCAAGGCGTCACAATAAACTCGGTCTAATAAA
>JAVCKU010000042.1:21626009-21637273 GCA_032273985.1 Hypsolebias coamazonicus | reverse complement strand
TTTATTCCCCCCCCCCCCCCCAAAAAAAAAAAAAAAAAAAAAAAAAAATCAATTTGTGGATCAAAACATTAATTTATTTTACCTTTGTCAAAATACATTATGGGTTTACTGTAGTTAAAAAAAGTTCAAATATACATTTATAAAACTACATAAACTAATTTACATTTACTTTGTGTAATCTGAACTTTAAACTACTGTTTGAAGTGTGACCTCTGTATTCTCATTTACAAATAGCTGATCCGAGTAGCCATTTGCTCATCAGAGTAGTGTGAGTAGACCCACTTGCAATGCAGCTTTTGACTTCTTCTGACTTCTATTGTGTTTGCAGTAGTGGTTCATGAACACCGTGCCATAAAGTTTTACACTTTTGTCAGTTTTACATGGCCCAGTCATTCCAATAAAACTAAAATCATTTTTCCTGCTGAAAGTGGTCCAGGTTGTACCAGATGAGTGACATTTAGCTGCTGCTGTTTGTCTCACTTAAAAATAACCACAGTATTTATTGTAATTAAACACAACTAATGCAAAACTGACTACCATAAAGGTTTGTAAAATAACTTTCACATGAAGTGACATAATTCATAGCTACTGAGACTGCAGTTGTTTTAAGAGGGCATTTTGGTCCTTGCAGTTTTAAAACTACCTGTTAATCAGTCATGTTGGAAGTAATCTGTTTTGCAAGGCTGAAGTTGCTCAAAAAGCTATGAACAATAGGTAGGATACATTTTAATAACCTTTACACAAATATCCACTTTGTTATTTTTAATTTTTGAACTATCCATTTAAACTGGCAGATGAGTCGACTGTCACAGGGACATCGGTCATCTATACAAAGACATCAATGCATGTTCATTTTCATTCAAACATGGATGTACTTTTAAGTTTCAGACAAGTAAAATACCCCCCCCCCCCACACACACACACACCTTTTTTTCTTGTTTCAACTTTTTTGATCTGACTGGTTGAAATACTTGTTTAAATTTGTGTCAGAGAGGCCAGACTAGATGTTTTGCACATGTTCTGAGGAGGGACTGTGGGTATATTTGTAGAAGGATGTCAGAAATGCAGCTCAGAGTCAGAATAGGATCAGAATCAGAATAAGCTTTATTATCATTGTGCCGAAATACAGTGAGATTATGTTCATAAAGTCATCTGAAAGATGGGCGGGGCACGTTGCTGCTGCTCCTGAGAGTGCAGCCTCTTATTCTTTATAGATATTAAAAGTGGGAATAGCCATGAGGATAGGATAGTGATTACAAAAAGATCTCTTCACACCTTGTCCTTATCAGGACACGATTCAAGACATAAAAAAAACACTACCAGCAAGCACGTCTATAGTCAAATTACATGTGCATTTGATGGCAATACAGTGAGATTCATCCATGAAGCACTTCCAGATAGCGCCATAGTCCTGTTAAGATGTTGGTGTCAGTTGGTACAGTTCTGATAAGCCTCCACAGAAGTTATTTTGGTGTGTGTGGGGGGGAGTGTTGCGATAGACAGCTTTCTCAATTTACACATATCCCAAGAAAAATTTGATGACGGCCTGCTTTGCAGTCAGACGGGGAGTCAGATTCAGATAAGCCACAGTTGATTTTTTTTTTTTCAGGCAGACTGTTATTTCTCATCAGCTTTGAGTTCTGCCTGTACTTTTATTTCCAAAATGGCCAGATTTGTGGGCATTCCACTGGTCTGTGCTTGGTAGCCCCCTCCAAGGTCGTCCCCAGCATGCTGGCAAATCCCAGAATCCGCAAGTGGCCAACGATTCTCACAAAACACTTCCATCTTATGGTTTAACTTGTGCATTAGCTGACTTTGAGTGCTTGAAGCATGAACCAAACCTGCAGACATGGTCGGTAGCTTTGCCATGGCCAAAACTGCTGCCACTCTTCTTCTTTAATAGCCGATAACATAGGTATCCATCGGTGCCAACAAGCAGATACCCTGCTATGATGATTCCAATATCTTCGGTGTCCTCCTGAAACAATACGGAAAGGCACATCAGGTCCATGATGTGTCCTGCCACATGTGTCTCAGCGGGGCATGAGGGTTCTCCAGGACCCTGTTGCTCTGTTGAAAATTTTCAAAATCGATTTCATTGAAAGTCCAGTTGAACAGATCCATGACAGTAGCTTTTTTCTGAAGATGTGTAAATAGGAGCTCCGACACACAAGACAGAGAGCAAAAAAGCAGGATGAGGGCGGGCGAGGGAAGAAAGGCGTCTGTCTTGCACGAGAGCAAGTGGTGCAAAAAAAAAAAAAATGTTGCAAGGAAAATGACAAAGAGGAAAGTTAAAGAGGAGATATATGAATGTAGACGTATTTTTGGACTATAAGGCACACTTAAAATCCTTTAATTTAATCAAAAATCAACAATGAGCATTATAATCGGGTGCACCTTATGTATGAAAACAGACCTGTTCTTCGATATTGCACCTTATAATTTGGTGAACCTCATCGTTCGAAAAATATGGAGTTGGAGTGAAGACAGAGGATGCAGAGGACAGAGTGAGATGGATGAGGATAACTCGCTGTGGTGACCCCTGAAGAGGAAACAGCTGATAGACAAATATAAAGAAGTCTAATTTTGTAAAACTCTTTCAAAAGTTCACTTCATTAACTATTTTTTTAGGCAAACTAATTGATTCACAAGAAGTCCTCAAATGTTAATTCTATGCTAAATGAAACATATTATTTTTCCAGTGTTTTAATTGCTAAATTTGTTGTGAGTAATTATACTGGCATAGATACAACTGTTGAGCTGCAGAATAACGCTTTCTGTGCATATAAAGCATTTAATTAACACCTACAACCAAATAAAATTCCGTTTAACTTTTAATGCTGTCAGAGTGACGTTAAATACTGAAAAAAAAAAGCAGCATGATAAATTAAGAAGAAACAACATGATTTCACAATGGTCCTCAAGGTTCCTGCAATTTGCTTGTTTCAGTTTTATTTTCAGAAAGTTCTCTTTCAGCTCAGGCTTAATTCATGCGTCTGCTGTGTGCGTTCCTTCTGTGTATGATTGTCCCTTCTTTGGACAATCAAAAACCTCCTCTTTTATTCTTCTCTCTCGATTAATGTCTCATCTGAGACCTGGTTCAGTGGTTCTTTCCACTGGAATGAGGAGCAGCAGAAGAGATCTTTCCCTCACTCTAGGTTACTCCGACATAACACATGACTGTTAATAGAAGCACTGGCTGCTGTGTGGGCCAAACCTGTGATTTTACAATTACAGTCTCTCTTTTTTTTTTTTACTCGAGTATCTTCTTGATAGGAAGACGAGCCCTATCTGCAGAGCTGACAGCCTTGACTAAAAAAAAAAAAAAAAAAAAAAAAAAAAAAAAAACTTTAGTCCTTCCAGCTGGAGCCGCGTCACATTATAGTTAGGACATCCACCTAACTGAGACGACTCAATCGCAGCATTCTGTCTGTGCTTCATTGCCTCATTTCATATCTCATCCCAACCAGCCTCTTCACTGCTTTTACCCCTCCCTCTGCTCATTTTCTCATTACATTTTCTGACTCTCCCAAGCAAATAATACACAGCTTGACTATTGGTCTCAGTAGAAATTGCATTTCTTTTCATCTAGACTTAAATGTGTGTGCAGAATCCACATACAACACGTATCCAAAAATGTGTATGCAGCCCCACAAAACCACTCCCCAGTCTACTTAAATAGGCTATTTTCTCCTCTAATGTTGTTTCCCCATGTCTCTTCTTTTGTATTGATTGGACAAGCTGGCCAAATCGATAGATTGCTGTAGATCAGAGTGATTGCTGCTCAGGCAGGCTACCATGTCCCAGTGTTCGGCACGGCCTGCCCATAAAGCACTCAGAAAGGCTCTCATTTCTGCACCAAGGTTATGAAATAAAGTGCTGATAAAAGCTGACAGTGAGGCTTGTTTGTTTTGACCGATGAATAGGTTAACTGCTATAGCAGTGTAGCAAGCCTTCTGCCAGCGCTCCGGGTCGCAGCTCATTGTGGAGCAAATTAACTTGAATCTACGGTCTCTTTATTGCACCCACAAATCCTCAAAGTTGTTAGTGCCACAGGGCCAAGAAACATAAGGGGGGATTGTATACTAATGGCTAGATGATGCTTGAGTTAGTTTTTTTATATACAGCTGATGTATAAACTATCAATCTTCGTGCTGCACAATTCGACCAAAGAGTCTTCCTCAGCGCTGTTAACTCATTTATGTTTATGTTTTTGATGTTTGGCTGATGCTGCAGCCTTAGACCAGTACACATGGAACAAACCAGAAAATATCCAACTTTGAACATGTAACAAAAGATTCCTGTGATCATACATGAACACCTGAATAAAGTAAACTGCACACTTAGGTCTTCAAAGTTTATGCTCAATAATCCACGTAAAAAAATCCAACAAAGTTAAGTCAGGTTGTCTGGACGGTTTCTTTTTTTTTGTTGAAACATTTTGCATTTCATCCAAAGGACTTCATCAGTCCAAGAAGCCACAACAAACTCAGTCCCACAAGCAGCACACTCACATAGTGGGCCAACCAGTTTGATGGTGATAAGGTGGTTTCTGGAGTGCGCCCTCTCCCCCGACGACGCCTCTGAGGCAGCCATAGCCAACGTGGTTCAAAACCTCAAAGCTCATGCTCAATGATCCGGGTAGAAAATCCAACAAAGTTAACTCAGGTCCTCTAGATAGTTTCTTTTTTTGTTGAGATGTTTCGTCCTTCATCCAAAGGACTTCATCAGTCCAAGGAGCCACAACATGAATGCACACTTAGGTGTTAATCTTCAAAGAATATGTTTCGACAACATAAAGCAGGAAAAATGACATGAATGGGAGAACTGTTCCAGAAAGGAGAACTATGGTTTTGCAAACATGAAACCTTTTGAGTATCATGTTGCATGCCAACGTTTCAAAGACCTTGTGTGATGGGATGGTGCTCAAAGTTTCAACTCTCACCTACTACCACATCAAACTTTGGCTCAATATCTGTAAATCTGAACAAGATACAGCCATTCTTGTGTTTGCTAAGTTTGATTAGTGGTGGCAGCCATCTTGAATACAGTTAACTGTAAAAGTTAAATAGTTGTAGATGCACATCTGCCTTCTGAGCTTCAGTAAAATCCACTCACTTGTTCAGGTAATGACATGACTGCATGCTTCATAGCACTGAGCAAATACATTTACTGTATTTACTTATTGTGCAGCAAATTTCTCCATTTATGACAGACAAACAAATGTCTTGAATAATTTGTCAGAAGTCTCTGCCATGTCCAGCAGGAGCTGGACGTTAAAGTAAAAATAGAGATTCATGAAATGCGTTCCCTCTGTAAAATTAATTTCTGCACATAGAAAATTGATAATAAACACGTTTTATGGGAGACAGCTGATCCCTGTTTTGGTTGGTGCTGCAGATGAGAGTAGCTGAAAGAAAAATAATGTTCTTTGGCATTATAAGTACTATGAAGAGAACATGCAAAGTCCAACCTGAAAGGCCCCCGGATGGGGATTTGAACCGGCAACCTTCTCGCTGAGAGGCAGCAGCTCTACCAGTTGTGTCACCATGCTGCCCTGCTTTGGCTTAACCTTGGTATCAAAATCCCTTTTTGTCTTTTTATAGACGCTACAAGATACCATTTAAACACATGCCACCATTCAGCCTTCACCACTCTTTCTGCACCAGGAGAAATTCGTTATAAATGCAGGTGAAGATGGAGTTGGTGTGGACACTTCTGACGGGTGGGGCAGGAAAGACAATGACCATTCAGCAATGTTAGTATTAACACTGAGACAATTTGGTATCTTTTTTTTGGCTCATTACACTATCCATTTGCCATTTACACTAATTACAGTTTCTTCATTTTTATCAAGCAAATTAGTGAACTGAACCAAAGATGGGCCCAATTAGAGGGCTATTAGTTTTTGAGGCCTTTAAGCCAAGGATATTCAAAAGTAGGATCCCATTTTGACTCACACTTTGTGTCACCACCTGTTGACTAATAGGTCAGATGTTCTCATTATTTTACTGTTCCCAGCTGCAGGGACTCTGAATCACTGTGCTCACTTTTAACATGTTATTTCTGACATGGTTTTCTGCTCTTTCCCCCCTTCACATCCCTATTTTTATGTAATGAGTCATTTGAAATTAAATGTTTCATTTTGGTTTGGTGAAGCTGAGAGAGCTAAATCCAAAACTCCACTGGATGTAGCCTTTAAGGCAGGGTGTTTGTTTTGGTAATTATTGCCATCCATCCATCCATCCATCCATCCATCCATCCATCCATCCATCCATCCATCCATCCATCCATCCATCCATCCATCATCTTTATTTGCTTCTTCCTTTCCAGGTCGCAAGGGTCACTGGATCCCATAACCAGCAGTCACTGTGCAAGAGACAGGGGACACCCCAAACAGTTCAGACCTTTTGAAGATGTGTTCAGCTAAAGGGTTATGAAACAAATCACCCAACCTGTTGTAGATAGCTCGGTTTAGAGAAATAGAATTTATTCTGATCAGATCTATTAGTGAAGAGCTAGTTTCAGCAGGGCCACGGCCAAAGCGGGTGATTGGCATCATAAACCAACTCAAATCTGAAAAAAAAAAAAAAAAATCCTCATATTTTAGTTTGGATGCTGCTTTAAAAAGTTTAATTTTACATTGAGTGGTTATTCATATAACATTATATGGTTACTTGTGAACACAATTAGATGCAGCAACTACTAAAGACTGATTTATACTCCTGGTGAGATTAAGAAATATGTTCTAACTGACATAGTTGTGTCTCAAAAATGATGTAATTAAAATAAAAAAAAAATTCCCAAGTGCTGTAAGAACCCATTCTGTGCACAAGCTTCTGACGTGGAGACTGGAGTTTGTACAGCTTTAGGGAACTTTGTTCACTTTAGGCTGGACTGACCATTTAGGACACTTAACTTTTCTGCTATGCCACATTCTTTTGTTTGTTTATCTGTTTGTATTTGTGTAAGACTTCTCCAAAAGACAACTATAGAATGGCTTTTTTTAGTTGACACTGGAATGACTTCAATAAAATGCAGGAGAGATTTTAAGAGGTTTCATGCCAAAAACAAACAAACAAACAAAAAAACTATTCAGACACATACTGTCATATTAGTGTAACATCTCTAGCATATTTGCTGCAGGAAACTCTGTTGCACCTGCAGCTCATGGTAGCATGCAAAACAAGAAGATGCCGATAAAACTGATGTTTACAATGTCCAAACTACAGTGCATAATCAGAAAACAAATTCTGCATATCAGCCTGTTTGCTAGTACAGTACTATGAATAAAGGTTTGACTTCAACATCAAAATAAACACGTCAACTTTTCACTGCATGACAGCTTCTAATGTTAGTAGCAGTGTTCACAATAACATGCAATGCAGTGGGTGTACATCTTTTAATACACAGAGCGGTTTTGCTGATCTGTTTTATCCAAAAATACATGTTTATCCTCCTGGTTTAAAGAAATAGGATACTTCACTCTTGTTTTCTGGAGTTAAAAAGCAAAGACAAAGTAATGTCCTTTGGGATGGTCTACAATAATTTGATACCATCCTGTTTATTTGCTGCTACAAACTCCACGCTGGGTACAAAGATTGCTCTCTGTGCTGCAATGTCCAATCTCTGTCAAGACTTTAACAAGTTTTGAAATCTTTTGGCTGTTTTTGTTTTTTTTCTTCTTCTCATCAGCAACACGATGCTTCAGAGTGGACATGTTCTGTTCCTACTGGAAAGAATTTAATGTCGGATGTAATCCGTTATTTTGCTCTCCCTCTCTGTGTGTGCCTCTGTAGTGTATACAAAATGTTTCATGAACCATCGCAGTGCCATTTGATCACAGAAGCTCTGTATATACATCATTAACTATTGGAAACAACTTTGTCTGTCTGTTAGCAAAATATTTAATTATTACCGTAATTGGATGGAGTTTAATGAAACTCTCAAGAAAAAAATTAATCGAGTTCACATCTACATGTCACGTTTGTGGATGCAGTAGACCCAGAACTGCAGGCGTGTGAGCTACAGTAAGAAGGGAAGTGAACTCTTAAATGGTTTAATTATGCAGACTAACAAGAAAACAAAATCACTCCGGGAAGCCAACAGGTAGCAACATGGACCAAACAAATGACTGAGAACTAAACACTACTTATACTAGGAGGGGTAATGGGATAATGAGAACAGCTGGGCTGACAGAATAAAGAACATGTGAGGGCCAGAGTACACACACAAAATAATAATAATAATAAAAAAACAATGGCCATTAGAAAATAAAACAAAAAGAAAACAGAAACACCAAAGAATGCCAGACTAAGAAAGTAAACAGAAAAACAGACTAAACTGAAAAAGACTCAGCAATTAAATTATATGGAAACATTGATAAACAAGTAAAAACATTAATGGGAACAAGATGCAAGAAATCATCCATCCATCCATCCATCCGTCCATCCGTCCATCCATCCATTGTCTTTTACCTGCTTCTTTCTTTTTGGGTTGCAGGAGTCACAGGTGCCCATATCCAGCAGTCACTGTGCAAGAGGCGGGGGACACCCTGGACAGTGACGTGTGGTGAGGTTTGTGACAGGTGAGGCAATGACTCGTCTGGAATCAGATGCTCACATATATGAACCCAAAATAGAAGCTTATATTTCAATTTAGCCTTTTTTTTTCTTTTTAAAAAGGCGTCTACTGTAATTATGCTGTAATCAACTCCATACTCCTCTCATTTTAAATAAATAAAAAACATGTATTATCTTACCTTTATTTTAAGATGAATGATTTTGAAAAAAATAATGACAGGTTTAGAAAAATCCTTTAGTTTTGAGACATGATCTTCCATTTTGCCTAAACAAATTTAAACAAGTGTACCGTAACCCACCCCTGCCCCTCTGCGTAACAGAAGAACACACAGCGACATTTCCTTGTCCCTATGGGACAGCACTGCCCCCTTCGGTGTGACACGGTACCTTCTGTCTCACCCTGTGTATTTTAACTGTGCACTTATGACCGATTAAAAAGAAGAACTATGTCACACACATTCATTCAATATATCAGACAGACTGTAGAATATCAGCATGTGTAGCACATGTGTAATCAAATGTATATAGGTGACATAAAGAGAGACAGCAATGGGCATGCACCAACCGCCCACTTCATGTATACTGTAGTATATGACACAGCGCCACCAGAGGTGAACCAGAGCACTGCACTGCCTTACCTCGCGTTGTTTGAACAGGCAATGTGCAAATTCAGCAATTTTGACCATTGAAGTGTTGAAATAATTCAGAAAACAGTTTTATAGAACAGCCAAGTGGTCAAATGTATTTTCTCTTATTGTTAGTATTTTAATTGTCATGATCAGAGGTGAGGCACTGCCTCACCAGCCTCCCCTGACTGCACGTCACTGACCCTGGACAGGTCTCATGTCCATCATAGGGACATACAGAGACAAACAAGATAAACAAGACAAACAGCCATTCACTCACTCACACCTAGGGACAATTTAGAGTTACCAATCAGCCTAACATGCATGTTTTTAGTCTGTGGAAGGGAACGGGAGTACCTGGAGACAATCCACTCATGCATAGAGAGGACATGCGAACTCCACCCTGAAAGGCCCCTGACCAGGATTCAATCCAGCAAACTCACTGAGAGGCAGCAGTTCCAGCAACTGTGCCATTGTGCTGCCCACAATATACACAACAATGAAGCGATAACACAAATTTGAAACATTTTTTTCCACTTCTGTCACTTCAAAATGAGGTTCATCACTACAGCACTGTGCAAATCTTAACATTTTAGAGCAACTGCAACAAGAAATGCCACATTAGATGCCATTTTCCCCTCTAACAGCCCAGCAAAGTCTTTCCAGGGGTGTAATTGGGACAAAGCATTATTATTTTATGATGACAGAAAATGGTTCACTTATTGTTGTAGCCAGTGTACAAGAGGCAACATCTTAATGAGGACTCATCCATCTTTGTTTCTCATCAGCCTGAATCAGTGGCATCCAGCACCGCACAGAGGTAAGCTGCTGGCGTCCATTTGAAATGACTGCCTCCGTCACCTGTGCTGAACGCTCTGGGACATTATGCAAATGTCTCTGGCTCTCAGCGGCTGACCACAGTGCTCTCTGACTGTAATCAGACACCATTATGCACTGTGGCCTGCAAAGTCTTCCTCAGCAAATAAAATCACAATGTTCATTATCATATCCAGACCTGGTGGGACGGGGTCAGGAAGGTAACACAGATAGGTGTTAGAAATTCAGAGATGCACACTGCAATTACAACATGTCTGCTGGTGTTTTTTGGCAGTTAAATCAAGAAATGAATAAAAGGTAAAGAGTGGGTTTAATTACGAACACGATGCTGTGACAAGAAGAGATCTGGCCCTTTTAACAATTTAGAAATAGAGCAAATGGCTTTCAGCAGGATGCTGGGTGTTATTTTCCATCCACCAAATAAGAAACAAGACCTGTAGCTTGAGCACACACGCAAAAACAAACTACACAGCAGTGTATCCAAGATTACACACACCTCAGCTTAGCTGCAGCCCTGTTGAGTTCATGTCTTCATCTCACAACAGGACTGGCTCTGGCCTCATTACAGTGAAAAGATTCTGTAACACTAAAAGCCTGTTGGCCATGCATAAGTTCTGCTTCAATACTTCAATATTTCATCATGCCCTTACAGCTCGAAGAGTAAACAGCTCTAATTCCACTTTCTATACTATAAATACTACGTATATACTATTCTATATACAAAGTATTTATATTTTAACTTAATTTACATATTCAAATTACATATATACAGGTAGTCCTCGAGTTACGTCACCCCTGACTTACGTCAACTCGGACTTACGACCGCCTCCCCAGTGACGTCATTGACTTTCGATAGCGCCACACAGTGCCGTTTTATGTGTTTTTTATGTGTTTTTTGAGGGTACTGTGTCAGCTAACTGCTTGGAAATACAGTACTGTACATGTTTAAGGAACAGAATGTACGCTGGTGTTGTGTTACGTTGAAAAAAACATGTTTAAAAAGCAGTTTACCTTTCTTTTTTCAACTTACGGCCAAAATCTGGACTTACGTTCGCCACGTGCAATGAGTTCCGACTTAAGTTCAATTCGAATTAAGTTCAGCCCGTAGGAACGGAACTCGAACGTAAGTCGAGGACTACCTGTACTGTATATCCATATTTACACACATACCTGCACAAACATGTTTACACAACTAAATATCTACATACATTACCTACAT
>JAVCKU010000042.1:21404986-21421016 GCA_032273985.1 Hypsolebias coamazonicus | reverse complement strand
ATGCGTTGTATCTACGAAACGTCGTAGCTCGAGACCGTCGTAACTCGAGGACTACATGTATATATATATATATATATATATATATATATATATGTATATATATATATATATAAGAACATTAAAATAAAGACAACAATGGCAATATTTCTAATTCTCTATGACACAATCTTTTGTTTGCTACAACTTTCATCGTGTTCTTAGCAAGTTTCACAAATCTGTAACCTTAAAAACACTAAGACAACCAGGTTTTTCAACATATTCCTGTGACTTTCCCCCAAGTGGCAACAGCCATATGACATGCAAACATATTTTTGTGAAGCACCCCCCAAAATAGTGGACATACAATCAGGTCAAAGTCTTGCTCAAGACATGGTGTTCCTAGCAACACAATCTTTTGAGTTTTTTGGGTTTGAAAGACTCAAACAGCATTTATGATGTCCATAGACAGCAAGGTTATAATCGGATTTTATTCTAAAAGTAAATGCTTAAACATTTAAAGCCAGACTTTTTGCCAAAAAGACCCCTACATTTAGCTATGATTGACAAGAATAAAAGAAAGGATTGAGCCAAAGTTTTCTGGATAACAAGCACTTTGTCTGTCTATAACCCCTTTCACAAATACTTCTGGCCAAAACTGAGATGTTTCTATTGGGTCTCAGTGGGATTTGAGACTAAGGCGGTATCCTAGGTTGAAGTCAACCCACTGTTGTTACGTCTCCAAGCTACCACGTGAGATAGTCACAGTGCTATCACAATCAGCTCATGAAAGAATAAAACGGCACCATGGATGGAGGGTGCGATGCTGTGATGATAGAGTCTGCACCACCAGCTGGTTGTAAGATTTAAATTGGGGACTGTTCACACATTTTACATGTAGAGCTCCATAATAACCCAGCTAAGTTACAGACTGTGCCTTCTTATGTTTTTGTGATGCTGACTTCATTTCTAAAAGTTCACATTGGTGCAGGACATAAACAGCTCAAGTAGTGATTTATGAACAACCAGAGGCAGCTTAAAAAGGGACTGCTCCTTGTGGTCATATTGCAGAACGGTTTTATGAAAGAGGTTTTACTGAACTAATCATCCACATCAATATACACAACCACAACGCAAGACCTTCTGGGCTATGATGACACTTGTAATATCCAGTAAACCTGCTGGCTAGACTTGGAAGAAGGCGGCAGAAATTTGAAATCATGTTTCAGGTTAAAAAAATTAAAAGAAAATACCTAATTTCATTAAACAAGGTGTGCTTGCTTGTGATGCTCGCTGTTGTTGTTGAAGCTGTTAACATCGATCCTGTTCCTTGTGGGGTTTATGGGCTGCTGTTATAGTTGTCATCAATACCGCTGTTGTATTTCTAGACGTCTGGATGGAGTGGTGTTCGACTGCAGCTGTGACATCCGCTGGATCCAGCTGTGGCAGCAGAGGGAAGAGGCGGGGCTTCACACGCAGCAGCTGTACTGCAGGAACGGAGCGACCAAGATACGACTGCACAACATGTACATCCACAACTGTGGTAAGAAAGTAGACCGAAGGTGGTAAAGGAGTAAAGTTCAACAGGAAAAACTAGAGAAGACTGAAAAGGCAGAAGGGTCAGAGAGAAACACGAGCAACAGAAAATAAAAGAAAGGAAGAAAGGTGAAAGGACAAAAATAAGGAGACATGTTGAGATAGAAAGAGGAGGAGAAGTGACAGAGCTTACCAGGTGGATGTGATGAGGAGCTGTGCGTTGATAGTGACAGAACCTGTGCACTCTGCCGCGTTATCACCATGTGGTGACTCATCTTGAGATGTCTGCTGTGTAAACATCGCTTCCTTTGTACTAATGTTTTAAGAAAGGTGAATATAATCAAAGATGAATAACTCTTAATGTGAAAATCTATGAACACTCAAAGTGGCACTTGCATGTCAACCCAAACATTAACTGTTGTGTGTGTTTGTTTCAAACCTGTGTTTTTTTCAGACCTCCCAGAGATCGGTGTGAGTCACAGCAGTGTTGTGGTGACGGAGGGTGACAACGTGACGGTGAGCTGCAACGGCTCTGGATCACCGCTGCCTGAAGTAGACTGGACCGTCAGCGGCCTGCACTCCATCAACACGCACCTGGTCAGAATCACACAAGTCACTACCACTAAAAGTAACTCAACAAAACTAACAGGACGTTCCAAATTTAGAATGTGAACCTTATCAAGTAACTAGAATCATTTTAGGACTATTCAGCTTTGATTCAAGGTGTTCCTTTTTAGCCAAAGTAATCCTGCCTGTTCTCGTTCAGGTAACTTTTTTTGTTATTATTATTATTCAGCTTGAGAGTTAACCATAATGTATTTTATGTTGAAATATGTGAACAAGATTTATTTGGACTGATTTTGTGCTGATATGTGCATGCAAAGCATCTCAATGTCTATTATCACTGGAGGTTTTTGACAGAACTTTTATTTTCCTTCATCTTTTTGCTAAATATATGTTGATGCAGCCATTTTTCTTACTAATGAATAATGTATTGCCTGTGTTATAGCGGTCTACACACTGCTGTCCAGTAGTTGTACAGTGTGCAATGTTTGATTACTGATGAACAGATGAACTGATTACAGTTTAAGGCTGTGGGTCTCCAGATGGACAGCTCTGACCTGACAGAACTTGGGTCAGATGACAACAGTTGTTAGTGAAGATTGACAATTGTGTGTCAGAGCTGCTTGTAAGTTTGAACCAGAGGTTAAATTTGTCTCAAAAAACAGTGTTGTAAATTACACTGAACAAAAACGATAAATACAACACTTTAGATTTTCTCCAATTTTTCATGAGCTGAACTCAACGATCTAAAACTTTTCTATATAAACAAAATGCCTTTTTATTTTAAATGCTGTTCACAAATGTGTGTAAATCTGTGTTAGTGAGCACACGTCCTTTTCCAAGATAATCCATCCACCTCACAGGTATGTTGATTAGACAGTATAAATAATGCACAAGTGTGCCTTAAGCTGCCCACAATAAAAGGCCACTCTAAAATGTGCAGTTTTATCACACAGCACAATGCCACAGATGTGATATTTGAGGGTGTGCAGTTGGCATGTTGACTGCAGGAATGTCCACCAGAACTGTTGTCCATGCTACCCATGAATGTCCATTTCTCTACTATAAGCTGTCTCCAAAGGAAAATGAGAATTTGCCAGTACATTTAACCAAGTCTCACAACCGCAGACCACGTTTAACCACATCAGTCCAGGACTTCCACATCCAGCATCTTTAACTCCAAGATTGTCTGAGACCAGCTACCCAGAGTTCTACTGGTTTGCATAACCAAATAATTCCTGCACAAAATGTCAAACATCATCTCGGCGAAGCTCATCTTTATGCTCGTCCTCATCAGGGTTTCCACCTGACTGCAGTTTGTCCTTGTAACTGACTTGAGTGGGCGAATGCTCTCATTCGATTGTATGTGGCACGTTGGAGAGGAGTTTTCTTCATGGATGAATCCAGGTTTTCACTGGACTGGCAGATGGCAGACTTGCATGTATGGCGTTGTGTGGGTGAGGGGTTTGCTGATATGAACGTCCTGAATCGAGTGGCCCATGGTGGCAGGGGACAGTTATGGAATGGGTAGGCATAAGTTATGCACAACGAACATGTGTATTTCACTGATGGCATTTTGAATGCACAGAGATACTGTGACAACCTCCAGAGGTAGACTGTTGTGTCATTCATCTACAACCATCACCTCATGTTGCATCATGCTAATGCACAGTGCCATGTTAAATGGATCTTTATACAATCCCCAGAAGCTAAAAATAATCCCAGTTTTTGCATGGTCAGCATACTCACTGGACAATTCACCCATTGAGCATGTTTTGGATGCACTTGATCAATGTATACGACAGCATGTTCCAGATCCCGGCAATATCCAGCAACTTCAAACAGCCATTGAAGAGGAGTGGGCCAACATCACACATTCAACAACCTGATCTCTATGGAAAGAAAATGTGTTGCATTGCATGAGGCAAATGGTGGTTACACCAAATATTGACTGGTTTTCTGACCCCTGCAGACCTCTCAGTATAGTAAAAATAATCTACACATTTTAGAGTGGCCTGTTATTGTGGGCAGCCTAAGGCCCACCTGTGCAATAATCATGTTGTCTAATCAGCATATTGATGTGCCACACCTGTAAGGTGGATGGATTATGTCGGCAAAAGAGAAGTGCACACTAACACAGATTTACACAATTTTGTGAACAATATTTAAGAGAAAATAACCTATTATGTTTATAGAAAAAGTCAGATCTTTGAGTTCAGCTCATGAAAATGGAGCAAAAATAAGTGTTTATATTTCTGTTCAGTGTATTTTCAGTACTACAGCTGATCTGTTGTGTTCAGATTCATCACCAGTTCATTATTAGTACTCTGCTCAACAATCCATATTATGCTTTTCTTTTGATTAAAAAAAACTACCAGTGATCATTGTAAGCCTGAAAAAAAGAATAATTACATTTAAATCACATACATGTATGAACTCTGTTGTCACATCTACAACTACAACACTAGTCAGTCATTTGCTCCTTTCAAGAAGGAATAAACTGTGATGCTGTCACTATGAGGGGTAGAGGAGCAAAAATAACCATACCAGGGGGGTGTTTATACATATAACAGTCAATAGTCCTCTTCAAAAGTGACGCTATTAAACATGCTAGGTGATTGCTTCAATGTACTTCTATATTAAAAAAATATATATAAAAAAAAAAAAAATAACCACTGTGAGAATTATAGTTTTCAACATTTTGTCACATATCATTAACTAAATTTACTTCCTTTACAGTCATTAAAAAAATCCTAAACTAGATACTCTATACACCTAAATGTTTGTCCAATGGCTTTTTAAATCGTATTTTCTGATTCCACAACATCAAATCTATGCTGGCTCCTCAAAGGATCAAGATATTTGTGGATTAATCACTGACAACTTCTGTTTGGACGGCAGCTCTCAAACTGCTGGTTGTTGAACATCCATTTTTATAGACAGTTTTAAAGTTATTAGAATGATGATTCCCCCCCACCCCCCACCCCACCCCACCCCCAATCAGAACAACCACTTTAGTTTACCTGAATTCTTGCTTGGACCTTCAGTACACCAACTAATACATCACTCTGGCTCCCTGACACCAGGTCTCTGGAAGAACTGCAAAGACACAGCAAAAAGAGAACAGACTGAAACTGTGGTGTGGTTTCCGTCTATGATTTATAATCACAAATGACCTTACAGATTAAAGTTACCTCAACCTTACACATACATATTGCAGTGCACATATATGTACTGTGAAATGACAAGTGAAGTGTGTGTCAGTGAGAGGCAGACTGGATGGATAAAAGCAGGAATGTGATTATTGTATTTGGCCTCCTGATGTGCTCAAATATGCATCTAATGTACATTTTAACATGCTTCCCTTTGTGCTTAAACTATTTTAGAAATAACCCCCCCCCCCTCCCAACACCCTGGATCAGTGAGGTGGATAATTCCTTCAGCTAGTCTATGCTTCTTGACTGCACCGTTTCCCTTAACAGGATTTTAACTAATGAATAATTAACCTTAGTTTTAATTAGGTGATTAAAATTTAAACCCCAGCAGTGGTTTACAATAGGCTTTGCGGTATATCGTTCACGTACCTAATCGTGTTTCTCCTCTTTATTTGTGTCCCCTCGTCTCTTCACACAGTCGAATGTTTACTGGCCGAACATCCATTCCATCAACTTGACTCTTTTTAACATCAGCCGAGACGACAACAACTTCCAGTTGACCTGCATTGCCGAGAATGTGGTGGGCATGACCAACTCCTCAATCCAGCTTAACGTGCAGTGTAAGTTGGATGTTTTCCATAATTAGGTTGATTAAATCTGTTTCAAGTGCTGCCAAGTTGGGGGGTAAAAGACCAGCAACAAAACTTTTGAAAATTGGGTCAGATATCTTCGTCACAGCTTAAATTTGGGTATTAGGGAGAGAAATACATTATCCTAATGAGTACAACTTTCTAGCAGTCTAATTAAGATACAATAATTCAATACTGCTTGAAGTGCATAAAGGTGAGTATACTGACTGTAAACATTCACTCATGCTAATTATTTTGATAAATTACAAATATACATAGCTGCTTATGTTTAGTATCATTAAAATTAATAAATAATGTATTTTTAAAATTCTGGTGTGTTTAATTTTACTTTTAAATTAAGTTATTATTGGTTATCGCAGTAATTTAGAGATATAAAAGCAGATAAAAAACATTTAACCATAGAAACATATCTGTCTGTGTTGTTGAAATAAATTTTATATTTAATGTTAAGTCAACAAATTGTACTATACTTATTTTTACCTGGATTCTTAGGACTTTAATCAACCTCATATTAATGTTAAAAGGGGGAAGGTGAATTTAGTCTGAGAAAACCTCAGTGCTGTAAATATCCACACAGTCGCAATTTGTCAGTCAGAGGGAGGTCCCACCTTAAAGCACACCCTGCTTTATCGTCTGTTTTACTTTAAATGAGAGCCTAATTTACAAAGTTATTATCATGCTGTGTTGAAGAACACTTCAGGCTAGCGATTAGGAGAATGTTCAGAGAAGCTTCCAGTCTGTCAGATGACAAGCAGAAGACTTTTTTTTTCCAACCATAGAAGTCATTTCAGGCTCCCAACTGGAATTGTCAAGCTTTAAGAAGCACTTGCATTGGCTTCACTTTTCAGACCTGGAGGCTACAAATAGCTGTCATGTACACTTTTTAGTTTAAAAATAAAAACATATCTGGCCGTGTGCTCTGGCTTAAATCCAAATGCTATATAAATAGAATTTAAAAGCAGTTCTAATACTAAATAACTACGGTAATTCTGTTAATCGAGCTTAAAAAGACATCCACTGAATGTGTCTCATGTCAGCATTAAGTCTAACCTCCAGAAAGTGTCTGTAAGGTTGTTTCAGCCTGTGAAGAGTTTTAACACATATGTTATTACAAATTCTAATGAAGTGATTTTAAAAAACCTTCATTAAAATTTGCAACAAGTATGATCCACTGTACCGGGTCCTGCACAAATTATTATGGTGAATTATGAATACTAAAATAAAGTGTTAGATAACTTTACAATGTCAGCGCTGACACAGTTGCTGACCAACTTTGTTATTAATGCAAAATTATTATTTAAATTTGTTTTAATACAAAATCAATACATCTATGCCACTAGTGTGTTTAGATTAATACATTCATAAAACACAAACTATATTAGACATCTTTTGGATAAAAACATGTTAAGCTTTCACTAATTACACACATTTTTTCAAGGATTTGTTTAAAAATATGTTCGAAAATCATTTATTCTAAAAGTAGGAGAATAGCTTGTATCAAGGTTTGTATTTGATCAAATTGTTTATTTTTATTTTTATTTTTAGATATCAAATTTGTTCATAAATGCAGGAAAGAATACTTTGATTTGAAGCTCCACAAAGCTGGTGTTGGGACCCCACTGTGGGTCATGAACCACTAATTGAAGCATCTTAAGAACAGCTACAGAAATCAAATTCACTTTATAAACCAGTTTTGTGACTCTTATAAAGAAATATGTATACTGTATACTGTACTTGCCACCATACACGTCACACCACTAAGTCACATCAGTCCAAATATGTCTAATAATTTTGGGGAAAAAAACATAAACGCATCGCTTTGCCTTCTAAGTTGCATCTATTATGCGTCACCGCCATAGGCGTTGCAACCATTATTTGTGAAGGGGACAAGTCCCCCGCACATTCAAAAAACGTTTATTTGGACCCCCCTACATTAGTTTAGTCGGTGCAGTTTCTCTTTCTTCGTGAACAAATCCATTCCACTTGATTAATAGGAGACTAATCAAGCCTCTAAAACTCCACTCCAGGTTTTCCTGGTTAGCTCCAACTCTAAACACAGCAGTGTCTCCTCCTGCCTCGGTAGAAAACGCTGACAGGTGGAGGAGGTGGAGACACCTCTGTGTTGACTGCTGGCCAGTTTAGCGAACTTAGTGTGAACAGTTGTTGACCAGTGAGTGTTGATCATAAACATATATACATGTTAAGAGGATGTTTGAGAGAAGCACTACGTAGCACCTTAGCTTAGCAGTAACTGTGACGCTGTAAGACGCTGCAGGTGTAAGAGATGCTGTGTGTTCAGGTGCATTAAAGTTGAAATGTCTTTCAAACCCACAGCTGAATTTACACAAACTTGGTGACAAACATGCTTTAAATGTGTATTAAAATAAGGAAATCCAGATGAAATGTTGCCTTTTTGCACATGCGCACACACGTACACACATCAGTGTGTCCCCCCCCCACATTACGGATGCTTCAGATGCCCTTGCCGTCAGGAGACGATGCTATGACTTCTATTTCTTGTACAACTTCTGCGTAGAAGCATGTTGGTTTCAAATGATTTTTGGCCTAAATTTCAGCGGTTGTAATATTTCTGCTGAGGCATGCTCATCATGCAGTAAAATCCTACATTTCAATGCACATTTGTTTCTTTTTTTATATAAATATTTTCTCTAATCAACAACGAGTCCTTTTCAGGCCCTTCAAAAACATTGTTTGTTTTAAAATCTGCATTAGCATACTTGCTCTGTTTTTTATGGTAAATGGACTGTACTTATATAGCGCCTTTCTATGAATCAAGATTATCAAAGCACTTTACATTATAATCTGTGCCCTCATTCACCTCCACACACACATTCATACCACACTCTACTAGATCTGTACAAAGCTAATCCGACAAATCATTCTAAAGAGACTAATCAGTGCTTTTTTTGATCACATTCATACGCCGATGGGAGGAACATCAAATGGGGTTCAGTGTCTTGCCCATGCACACTTCAACATGTGAATGCTGGTGGAATCGAACCTCCAACTCTCCCATTGGAAGATGACTGCTTTAACCACTCAGCCACAGCTGCTCCAGCAACACAGGAGCTATAGTTCTGCTCTTAGCTATCCTTTCACTACCTTTTGCTTTAACCACTCTTTTGCTGTTTTTACTTTAACAAGCATTTTATTATGTTTAGTTAGCCTTTTGCGAAATTTAGCTTTTAGCTAGCCTTTTGCTACTTTTAGATTTTAGCTAGAGTTCTGCTACTTTTGACTTTTAGTTAGGATTTAGCTTCTTTTGGTATTTATCTGGAGGTTTGATTATTTTTTCTTATACTTGTGTTCTGCTTTGTTTAGCTTTAACAACTCAGTTAAATCAGCAAAGTCAGCACTCAGCATTCACTGTGATTTGCTATCTGTGAAAATGCTGTTTCTTTAATTAGTTTTGGTGTTCTTGTAGACTCACCCCAAAGTTTGAAGCAGCAAAGCGGTCAGATGCAGAGACATTGTTGGTTGCCTGGGTGGTGTGGGCGTAGTAAGCATTGATGTTGGCCAGCAGGGTGCTCATAACTGCAGGCACACCCGGACACATGTACTTCGATGATAAACAGGCAAAGTGGCTGCAAATGAGGAACCAAGACATGCAAGAGTGAACACTAACAACAAACTCAAACAATCTAGATTTTCCTTGAACATAATCTCATCACAAAGTCAGAAATTCTGATGAAAACTTACGTCATGGCCTGGTAGATGGACTCCACTCCATAACGCATAGCAAACTCATCTACTATTTCTTGGGGAGTCTCTTCAAAATAAACCTTCCATGCATCATCCCCTTTAGCGTCAGGGATCTTCACTACACCAGTATTCATGATATCTGTCACATAATGGAAGAGGTTCTACAAAAAAAAAAAAAAAGGAGAGAGAAGGTTTGCAGAGAATTTATAGGAAGAACATTGACATTGACATTGCTCCCCTCAGGAAGGAGGTTAAGAAGCATTAAGTGTAGAACCACTAGACTGAGGAACAGCTTTTACCCAGTAGCTGTTACACTCAGGATAATCACTGTGAAAAAAAATCACATCATGTTGCTGCTGATCTATTTCAAGCTGCTGTGTTCATTCATGCTCATCTGCTCACAGACTCATGTTCGTGCTGCTGTTTGACGCAATGTTTTTATGCTATTAGTGCTCAGTGTATATTTAGTTGTTGTTTTTCTTAGTTCATATCTTAGATGTTATTATTGTTTGTCATTTACATTTTATTGTTGGATGTAACTGGGACCCTGTGTACATAATTTTGTTCCACCGCATGTACCACAGGGGGGACGAATGACAAATAAAGAACCTTGAATCCTTGAAAGGATACATTTATAGCATGAAGATTTAAAATTAATAATCAACAAGTTCAAGAAAATGTTCACAATTCTCAGCTGTAATCAAGTTTTATTAATGATACTAATACCTCACTACAAGCACTCAGACCCCTATGATTCATAAAGTCAGTGGTGAGTTTAGCCTCTTTTTGAGGGTGCTCAAGCACATCTACAATTTAACTTAGCACCTCTGAAAAAGAAAAAAATGATCTGGGTTTGGGTTCTGTTTATTGCATTAATGATTCAGTGCAACAAAATAAACACATTAACAGACGATTGCAATACTTATTTATATAATGACTTTAATTGCTGGATGTTCAGCCCCTGAGCTGCTGGCTTTCAGTAACTGTGCCCCCCCTGAGCAGTTAAGTTGAACAGCCCTGATTTAGAGGGTGGAATACAGTTTATTTTATTTCATTTCAAAACCTAAACTGAGTCTAGAAAAATGTAAAAAATGGATAAAGCCCTGCAGCCAGCTGCATGTGTAATGTAAAGCAGAGTGCTACGCTAGTATCTTATCTATAATCACACCATTTGCTTAGCACTACTTCTTGTTGTGTCGTGCTCTCTAAAATAGTTGTTGGTGTTTACTAATGTAGGCAAACATAGATGTTTAACAACCTGTTAAAATGCACCAGAATGCAGGAATTGGCATCTACTTTATTCAAAATTTTATGGGGGAGGACCCCCAGACCCCTCCTCCTCTCCCACCACCAGTGTGTCCCCCCACACGTTATGAATGTTTCTGATGCCAATGGCCACCACGTTGCTCAAGCCAAGACCTATTGTCAGCACTGGGCAGCTAAAGAGCAGACTCTAGAATCACCCCTGCATAAAGTTCTCTAAAACTACATTCTGAGGTCAGCTAAGGAGCTCCCCTAGGCCATAAAATGTTAGAGCATTGTAAAACACTCTGAGTGAGTTTATGGATTCTTATGTGAAGCAATAAGAAATGGCCATTTGTCAGTTAAGGTTCACCTAATATACTCTGTTGATTAATGAGCCGAGTAACGACTCCGTTCAACTCTACGACTGGTCTGCATTTAATCAGGGGAGTTTTATGCACAGAGACAGAACAAAAATGTGCTTAACGTCTTTGTTTTAAGAAGTGGTACATGTACTTGACTTCACAGAGTATTAACTTAGATCAATAATACAAGTGAGTGCCAGTGAGGTAGATTAATCCGTTCACTGTGGCTCATTAGTACACACAGGTGCAAACGCACACAGCTGTGGAAAATGGTCCTTTTAAGACATTTAAGTTAAGTTCATGTACAGTGCTATAAAATTAGTACTTCAAATGTGTATTTAAAGCATTATTAAAGACAGGAATATAAAAAAAACCTGATCTTACTTCATGGAGACAGGTGTATTGAACGTGATATGGGGCGACGGTCTCCTCTCCTTTGATCTCCACATTAATGCGCATGCGGATAGCTCCAGACACAGCTGATTTATCTGTACGCTTGTCTGTCAAAAGCACAAAGCATACAACACTTTCAAAGGTTGCACCTACAAAAAATTCAATTTATAAAATGTTTTAGTCAGGCCTACAGCAGGTGCTCCATGATATAAACTGACCACGATATTAGGAAGGATCATTGGAGTGTAAAAGAAAAGCACTACAAGATCAACTGACCCAGATTGTACCAGACGTCCATCTCTCCGCTCAGAGTGCGGACCTCGATGATAGTTTGACCAAGAAAGTCATCTGACTCTCGCTTAAACTTCTGCTTCACACGGGACTTAATGTCGTCGTCTTCATCCCACACTCGCACCTTAATGCGGTCCGAGGAGTTGTGACATTCACTGCACGAACAGAAGCAGACAATGAGCCACGCCCACCGAATACAGTGATGGCCATTAAGAGTTAAACCGATGGATTACTGTCATGCTCAGTAGCATATATTAAAAAACACTACCTTTAAAAGGTATGGCTATTTTAATCTACTAATAGGATTGTATATGGCAAACACATATATTCACATATATTACTCAAAACGAGTTTTTGCTGTTTTTCAAATAATCAGATGCTTTAAAATGATCTTTGCTTGGTTTATTCAGAAAACTTTTGTAGCTCACAAATTAAACGTTTCCTCCCAGACAGGGTTCAGGTTGCCATAGATGGTTTTCGTCCTCTTTTTTGTCTTTCCCACCTGTACGGTCACGTAAGGATCACTGGAACCAGTTTTATCCTTAGCTTGTAAACCCTGAGCGCACAAAACTGGAAGGAAAAAAAACTGAAAAAATGACTGAAGTAAACAGATTAGCCACATGGACTTCTGCTCTACTATTCCACAAGTGCCACCTAGGTAGATGGCTATCTGTTTCTATTTATAGACCTGGACATGCGACACATGATATCTTCTTTGACGATGATGCTGAGCTTACTGGCCAAGTACCATCAAATCTACTCGACTGACCCTTAGAGGACATGCATCTCACCTGTGATGCAGATTTTGGCTGACCATTTGGAGGTTCCATCGAGCACACTCTGTTTAATCTGTTTCATATGGGTGACGTGGGTGGATTTGAGAACAGCAAACACTTCCTGAATGAGTTCAAAGATCTCCGGTTTGTTCCTCTCACGTATCTTCATGCGATCCTTAAGGACCATAATAATGTTCTGAGTTCGATCCTCGGCGCCATGTTTGGAGCTCTTCTCTGCTGCTCCTGGTTAGACGACGACATTAAAAAAGAGATTAAATGTCTTAAATCAAACAAAAGCAGCAATATAGGAGATGATGTGATATATATATATATGAAAAACAATACAGGTATATGGTTTCATTATTGAGGATATATGTGTTTTCTAATATTTGAAACTTTAAGTAAAACTTTAAAATCCAGAGAAGAAAGTAAGTCTTTATACAATAAAAAGCTTTAATCTATTTTATGAATTTGAGGTTATAAAAAAAAAAACCCAGAGAGCAATAAATGTTTGACAGCAATGAGACAGAAAAGAGCAAAGATAATAACAACAAAAAGACAAACAGCTTTTAAAATCTACACAAGAAAAATTAACGAGTAAGAAAGCAGCAGGGGGAGAATAATTGGCTTTAACATGAGGGAATAACAATACTTAGTGGTTTTCTTCTCTAATTTAGTGAAAAGTCTACAATATTTAGCCTGTAAAAACACGCATGCATCATTTTTCTCATTAAGATGGTTGAATACAGCTCCATCAATGATTTTTTTCTCTTCAGATATGTCAAAAATAGTATTTTAGAAAGTCATTTAGGCAAAAATGTATATTGAAAAAGTGTGACGTGAGACAAATTAGCCACAAGGAGTTAACTTAAGCCTGGGGTGTCCAAATGTTTTCATAGGTGAGACAGAACTGTCTAGATGAAAGAACTTGTGGGTCAGAAAAAATTGACTTTAAGAAAAGAAAAAAATGTAAAAAGTGTGATTTTATTTTTCCTCCTCATTTTTAAACTCTCAACAGCTTGAACAATAATTTGGAGAAGGCTAAATGTTTAGTTGAAATTATTGTAGATCCAGAAGGAGCCTCATAAACATTAACCTTTTATTTCTTTCTTTATTGAAAGAGTTTCATTTATTAGATTTTTTGAGTCTATTATTTGTTTTCTTGTGCTTTGAAAGTTAATTTTTATTTATTTTCATAGGTAAAAGTCTAAAATGATTAACTGTTCTTTAACAAAGGAGGTGGATCTTCAATCACCCGTTTGGACCATGGACAGCTGAAAAGGGTCATCAAAGTTCTGAAAAGCAGTTGTCAGTCACTAAAAATAGATTCATGGAAGGGACACTGATAAAGTTGATCAACTTGTATGCTGATGATACAGCTTTATATTCTTTTAAAAACATTCAATCAATTATTAAATCAACTGTAATTATTTTCTTTGAAAATGCTTGTTATATTTAGCCAAGTTTCATGAATTATTATCAAAATTCTACTTTTGGGCAAGTCATTGAATGTTTGTTGTAGGATAAAGGGATCAATTATAACTAAATATATGTATTGTATTTAATATTGGTCATTTTGAGAAGATTATTTTAATGTGTTTTGTTGTTAAACCTAAAAATTAAAAAGTATCAGCATTAAATCTAAAGAAGGTCTACATCTGCATCAACCTCTTCAGCCTGTGTGTCAAAATTATACAGTTTTTTAAAACTGCAGTCATGGGCCACACAAAATCACTCCAAGGGCCGCAAATGGCTCTCGGGCCACACTTTGGACACCTCTGACTTAAGCTAACAAAAACATTTTTTAATTGTTGCTAGCTACTGAACATGAATAATTTCCTAAAAAACATCCATGTGTAACAGTTTAAAACATAAGCCATTTGGGCTATGTCAAATAAGAATCTTATCTAAAAATTTTAAATACTGTACATTTCCTAACATGTTTAACTATTACTTTAAATTACACAAAAATAACTGATGATAATTATAGACATCAAATCAATGAAAATAACATCAAACCTGTGTGAGCGGAAAAAAGGGCTTAGTCTTATGCCTACTGTTGCTGCATATTTCAGTAAAATTGTGCTTTTGCCACCACCACATTGATGCAGTTTCTACCTCAAGCTGTGTCTAAATCGTGAACTTTGTTTTCTTACTTTGCAGACAGTCAGCGTTGAGCAAGTCTTGGCACTTTTCATGGCACTTGACCCCACATTCGGTACAGCGCATGCCTTGGCGAGCAATCCCCCACAGCAGCCCCTCACACTCATAGCAGTAGGTGGGTGTGGTGGCCGTCCACACCTCAAAGTTGTGTGGGGTGGTGCAGGAGATGGGATATATCAAGGCTTGGAGGGTCTTCTTATAGACATGACTCTTCTACACGGGTGCAGAAAGTTCAAAGACACCACGTTCATGCTGTTCTTCCAGACGGACGTTTTACATTGCGTTACATTTTATTTAATGTTTGAACTGACCAGTTCTTCGTTGTGCAGGGTGCTGGACGTCAGAGCTGAGGTGATGCCTGCCTTCCTGGAGTTTTGGACTAAAGACTGGGAGGTGGGAGAGGAGAGGGTTTTTCATTTTCAACATCTGATATTTTTAGCATTGCAAAAATATTTATTAAATGTGTTGCTCAGAATATGTTATGTTTGTTCTGCTCATTGGTCCATTTAAATTGTAACTTTAAATGTTTAATGAAGGAAAAGTGTCTTATATTATATGATAAATAATTTGCAAATCCAACACATTTTATTCCATTATTAGAATGCAGAATATTTATCACATTAACAATATTAAATAAATAAATTGTTTACCCATCTAATGTGGCTAAAAAAACAAACAAACAAACAAAAAAAAAAACAATAGAGAATTGATAATGAACTTTTCAGGCTTTTAAAAATGTATTTAATTCAGTTTAGGTGCTTCCCTCCATACATACATTAAAACATCACATTAAGATAATTAAATAAATTAAGTATTTATATTCACTTATAGCTTTACATTTCTAATTACCCTGTTTCTGAATTGTTTCAGCAACATTTTAGTCAATTCTTTGTTTAAAAACTGGCTAATTCATTAATAACACAAAAGCACACTCTCACAAGCAACTGTAAATGTTTCTGTTACAAATAATACTCACCATTGCCTGTGGCATTGGGAAAAGAAGGTGGAAAAATAAGTATTAGAGAGGACATGAAGAAAAGAGGTGTTTTGAAACTGATGCATTACATTATGTATATTTTCTGTTTAAAGCTTATCAACCAAAGAAAGACTATGTTAGAAGAATAAGAGAGACGTGAAATGGGATATGAAATAAAAACATACTAGGGATGCACAATATTATCAGCTTGGTATATGTA
>JAVCKU010000042.1:21177942-21194795 GCA_032273985.1 Hypsolebias coamazonicus | reverse complement strand
ATTTTTGTGTGCGTACAAAATTCTATTTAAACATGCACAAATCCAAATGTATTTTAGAATGTGACAAAACTGATTTACAAGTAGGCTACACATTTTTTTATGACTGACATTAAGGAGGGGGAAAAAAGAAAGGGTTTGACTCAAAGTGTATTTTTATTTTGTACTGTACAATATTACTTGTTCTAGTATTTTTTTAACACACACATCATCATGAACAATGTATTACATAAAGTTTGGAACAACTCAGAGTTCATTGTCATTGATACCATCCATTAACTCCGTTTTCATATTACTCTAACTTTAGATGATGCTTTGAGTGAGTCTAATATCACACTGAATATGCACCATGCAGCACATTTAACATTTGTTGCTCGGACAATGATCAATAACATAAGCATTACTTAACAAAAAAAAAAAAAGCATCAGCAATGGAGCAAAGCTTGAGTCTGATCTAAGTTTAAATTGAACTGAATGTTTCTGCTCTTCAAGTGCAGTCTGAACAAGTGGCTCTCAGCCATATGCTGTGGGAGAAAAATTGCCTGCCAACAAGCTCAGGGACGTCAGTTTGTACAGGTGTAGATGCGTCTGTGGTTATTTTTACTGAGTATGTAAGGAAGGCTGGAGAAAGTCTGACATTTTTTGTGGTGATAATGGGCACAATTCCCTACATTCAAACACAGGTGAGTTTAATGCAGTGAAAATAGACGTTTAGCTGTCTTCTCACCCAGTGAGACTCCTACAAGGTGTGCGGTAAAATAGCCCTCAGCTTATCTTTTGTGAAGAAGTAGCAAAGAGGAAAGAGGCTCCTGCTGCTGTTAAATACATGAAAACCTATCAAAGGGAACATTTTTACCCAAAGTCTTCTGATGAGCTTGATTCGAGTCAAACCAGATTACTCAGAGGAGAAAAAAGATTTGTGGCCATACATTTATATTTTGAGACATTATGACATCTTCTGGGATCCTTCACCATCGTTGTCTTTGCTCATCCTCTTCCATTTGAC
The DNA here is from genome assembly GCA_032273985.1 of Hypsolebias coamazonicus. Classification (NCBI taxonomy): domain Eukaryota; kingdom Metazoa; phylum Chordata; class Actinopteri; order Cyprinodontiformes; family Rivulidae; genus Hypsolebias; species Hypsolebias coamazonicus. Next base: position 21,193,792 of record JAVCKU010000042.1, on the reverse strand, counting down.
ATTCCCTCTTTTAAACTCTACATGTCATTTCTCTTTCATATAAAATTAGGCTTTGATGAATATTGTATGAAAGAAAACCTGCTCGCAAAGAGACTGACCTTCACGGCTGCTTTGCTGCTGTGTTTGAAGTATTGTCAGGTCCTGAGAGCTTACACAGGCACTTAAACTAACACAGGTAGAAGGGAAAGGACTGCAAAATATTTAACTAACATTGCCTTGATTTGAAAGGGCTAGCCGCAAGGCTCAACAGAAAAGGGCTTAATCACCGGGGATGGTGGTATTTGAAGCAGCGCTTTAAGTGCCCTTTCTGCCTGTTCTGTATTGGTGAGCTGTCTACGTTTGTCCAGTTAGTTGCATTGCTATGGTAAAGGTTAATCTGTCTGTGTCAGACATCACAGTATAATGGCTGTCTTTGAATTAAAATAGCAAACAGGGACAGACCCAACTAAAACTCAAACACACACTCAGTGAAGCTCTTACTCATTTAGTGGTATTTATTTTCCGTTTTTTTTTTTTTTTTTTGTATTTTTATGTCCTTCCTTTGAAACCCCGTTTTGACTATCTTTCTTGCCACGGGCACTTTATAGATAAATGTGACTTGACTTAATTTCCCCCTTACAGTCTGATGGGCTCTGAGCTGCCAGCCATCTGAAGAGTTTTAGGTAAATAACTACTGACTTTTTAATCAAAGACACTGAAGCTTATGGCTCCACCTTAACACACATGCCAGAAACATCTGGATGACCAGATGCTCGTCTCACTAATCCGATTGGCTCCTTTATGATCTCAGAGATCGCTTGGCCATGCCTCAACTCTTTTGATTCATTTCACGTGGCAGAATCTTGCATTTTGGCTTCCACCTTGCTCAGTAAGCACTTTTAGAAATGGCTTTAAATATTTTAGCACGTATGACTGAGATCCGTCAGAAGAAGAGCGAGAATATAAAGTGCGCGTCCTAAAGCTGAGCTTCAAATATTTTTCTGCTACTGTAGGGCGTTTGTGTTTACACCACAGCCTCAGGTGACAATGATTACTGGCTCATTTGCTCCTCTGAACGTGTCACTGACAGTTCAAACTCGGGGTTATTGGAAGCGGCAGCCTGTTAATATCTGCCACTCTAATAGAGGAGAGAAAGGACTGCAGGCTCCACTGGCTGCACAGTGCATCCTTCACTTCCCTTCAGAGCAGGGGGGGGGAAAAAAAACATAAATCCTCAATTGCAAAAGGTGACCAGGATGATTGCTGCTGTAGAAATAAATCAAACCCCAGCAGATGATGACCTTTCAAAAGAATCTGAGACAAAGTGGGGATGCCCTCACAAAGGATAAATACTAATAATGTTGTGCCACCATAAGGATATGATGACTGGGGAGGGAGGACTAACACACTTACAGACTAATGTTCATTATGAGCGTTGACTATAATTTCAAGGCTAGATAAGTCTTTTCAAAATCAAATCAAACTTCATTTTCAGCAAAATTTTAAATCATTTCACAGCGTCAGTGAGTCGCTTGAGTCTTCTGGAGACAAAAAGTAAACAATGAATAGGCCTATACTAGATATCAGGATGCATGTCCATATGCAGATTTTTTTGTCAAACAGGCCTATGGGGAAGGGAACACAGTGCTTGGCCCACTTCCTCTTCAAAACTTGGGCTGCAGAACGTCTGTCAGGGCAGCTGTCCAAGCTACATCCCAATCAGGCCGAATGCCATCTTTCTATAATTTCATTTGCAAGCTGTCAAGCTAAAAAAAAATGAAAGCACTGGCACCCTTGTAGAAAAAAGACACGAAAAAAAAAAAGAAATAAAATTAAATTAAAAAACACCATTTATAATGGAAAGAAAATGTTTTAGATGGAAGAAATTAAACTAGACTTCCCAATCATGGCTCCTACCTGTCTTTGTACTTTTCTCACTCTCATACATTAACTACTGCCCGGATAAAATAAATTGTTAAAGCATCTGTCGTGAAATGTACTTTCTGCAGATATGACTCTATTCTGGGATGAGCAGCAAGTTTCATTCAAGCATGCATCTCAGTCTTGTTTTGAACTAACTTAAGTCACTCAAACGCGGGTTTATATGAACTCAACTTTGTCTGATCCACTCGTCACAGCATCTGAGAACCTTTTTGAGGAGGTATTATTTGATACCATGCAGTGAATGTAATGGTATCAATATGATCTGAATACATTTAGAGATAGGAAAGGACATATGGGATGTGTTAATCAGTGAAATAAGTAGCCTGATCTTCCATTTGAGGAATGTACAGTTGTGTTCATTGTGTCACTTTTTAATTAAATCAACCACACAGCTTTAAATTTCTCCAACAGGAGCCCTTGTCTCAGTTCTTTATCATTTTATTCAATGAAAATCTATTTTATAGAGCACAACTCCCAGTTCACATACAAAGTTGGTTTCTAATGATGTGATGATGACAAAGTAATGGTAACAAGAGTCTATAGTTTCCTTTTACAAATGGAGAATTCCTGTAGGATTAAAAAATTGTTTCAAAGGAGCAAGAAGAAATGTTTTTACTCCACTTTCAACAACTGAATCTGACTGAGCTCCCGTGGGATCAGGTGAAGCACGATGTTCCTGACGTCAATGTGCTTCCAAAACTGTAACTGTCAAACACTACAGAGCAAAAGTGGATTAAGATCCTGGCAGAACACACAGACTCTCCAACATTTCACATGCCAAGGTAATTTACTGTGTATATGTATGCACTCAGCATGTGGGATCATCTTTTACAGTTTGTGGTAGGTTTATGTTGACGATCCATAACTAGCTCAGATGTGTCTAATGAAGACAAAGAAACACATGGTCAAGAACTGGTACAATATAAATGCAAAAACACATTGTTTTATGTTTTTTTTTTCCCAACAGCTTTGACGCAATTTGCTTTTATCAACTTACTCTAAATGGCGTACATGAGGATTATTCAATTCAGTTTATTTTTACAGCGCCAAGTCACAACAGAAGTCGTCTCACAGCACTGAACAGAAACATTCACATATAAAATAAGTTAGAAACATTCATATATAAAATAAGTTAACAGAAAAATTCATATTTAAAAATAATAATTTAAAATTATTTATCTGAGGAGCAGAGTGCTTTAAGTTTAACTCCATCGCAGAACTCTCATCTTGAACAAGCATGAAGGCAACAGTGGAAAGAAAAAAGCTCCCTGATGAGGAAGAAACCTTTATCAGAACCAAGCTCAGAACAAGTGGTCATCTGCTTCGACCAGCTGGGTTTTGTAGGAACAGATACACAATGGCAGGTCAAGAATCATGTTAAGATAAAAATAGTATCAAATGAAAACTATTCAAATTTTAACTATTAATTTGAGGAAATTAGGTCTAAGTTTAAGACAGCATGACAAGCCAAGCATAACTAAAAGGAAAGTCTTAAAGCTCAGTCTAAAACTGGACAATGTGTCAGCTTTATGAACAGAAACTGGAAGTTGGTTCCACAAGAGAGGAGCCTGATAACTGAAAGATCTTCCTCCCATTCTGCTTTTGGAAACTCTAGGAACCACAAGTAAACCTGCAGTCTGAGAGTGAAGTGCTCTGTTAGGAAAATATGGAACAATAAGATCTGTAATATAAGATGGAGCTAGGTTGTTGAGAGCTTTGTAGGTTAGAAGTAAGATTTTGAATTCAATTCTGGATTTGACAGGGAGCCAATGGAGAGAAGATAAAACTGGAGAGATATGATCTCTCCCACTAACTCCAGTTAAGATTCTGGCAGCAGCATTTTGGATCAACTGAAGAGCATTTGGACACCCAGATAAACAAATTAAATTCTAATTAAATTCTTAAAATTAAATTCTTGTAAACTGTTTCAGCATTTGTCAGGTTGATCAAAACAAAATCAATCAATCATTCCATCCGTCTTTTATCATTTTTCTGTGGTCGGGTGACAGAGACAAACGGTTCAAGAAGGAAACCCAGACATCTCTCCACCCAGCAACAAGCTTCAGCTCCTCCTGGAGGTTCTCAAGCTGTTCCCAGGCCAGAAAGGACGTATAACCTCTCAAGCGAGTTCTGGGTCTACCCCAGTCTCTTCCCTGTGGGACACGCCTGGAAAACCTCCAAAAGGAGGTGTTCAGAAAGCATCTTGATCAGACGCCCGAACCACCTCAACTGAGTCCTTTTGACGTGAAGGAGCAGCGGGGAAAAAATAAAAATAAAAAAATAATCTGCAATTTTAAACATTTTCTGGAACGGCACACATCGATGACCTTGCAACTGAAAAACATCTGAAGAGGAGTCATTTAACCTCCAGCTGTGTTTCAGGATAATGAACCGTTTTCTTTCGCCTTCGGTCCAGCTGTTGCTCTCAGTGTAGTCACCTCTGTCCACCTTTTGTTTTACCCTCCTTTATAAACCCTCATTACATAAAAACATGTTTAATCTCGTTCCTCCCCTCCCCCGGCGAGGCCCCTAACTCCTGAAGCTCGCTGCTTTTCTTTTCATGCAGGCGTCCTGATGGGGGGGCGCTCCGTGTGGAAGCAGCATCCTCTGAGCTGGATTATGATGCATATCCTCATATTTCACTAATCACAGCATGCTTGGCTGCTAGGGATGCCTACAACTTAGCCAGTACGCAGTTTTATGTGATCCTATCTGCTGCTGCTGCTGCTGCTCTGGAAGTATGCTGCGAGATTAGTTTACCAGCTGTATGAGGATTACACCAACAGTAGGAGCTTAAAATGTATCACTGATCTTTTGCTGCCAAAAGGTTACCTCTAACATTCCCTGGACAGCTCATGTGACGTTCGAGCAACAAGAGACTTGGTTCAACACCTTCACTTTTTCAAAGGTTTGTTGTATTTGTCTTCAGTGGCTCAGACGTTTTGGGGCCAAACAAAAAGGACAACACAGTCAAATGTTTTAAACAACGTGGCAACCCAGTTTTCAAAAGGAAACTTACAACTTGATGAAGCTACACGGAAAATAGGAAGTCGGTTGTTGCTTATGTTTCCTAATCCACCTCACGAAAATTACATAACTATGATGGCAGACATCTTGGATTTTGAAATGGCGACACAGTTTTCCATAGGAACCTTTTTTTAACGCCTAAATGCAGCCACACACCAAAATGGAAGTTGGTCGCTCACTTATTTTTCAAGTTATCGCGCCCACAACATTCAAGAATGGAAACGGTTTCCACTTTTGTTCCACGATAATGGACAACTAAAAACAGATAAACTGATTAAAGCCAACAAATTTTTAGTATATGTGGATCGTCTATGATTTAAAAAAAAAAAACTAAATAAACATCATTCACCTCCAAAGCTCTGCCACATAACTTGTAATAAATGAGTGAAATCAGCAGTGTTTTGTTTGAGTGTTTTTGTTGCCAACAATTAGGAGTTGTCTGTTTATGTTCAAACATTGATGGGTACACGTTGACGCACAATGGATACCAAGTCAGTAAAATAATCTCCGTCTGTAAATAGATTCAGAGAAATTAAATCAGACACCAGGTGGAACGTGAAAAGGTAAAACTTCTTCTTTCTTCTTCTGACAAGAAACGGCGACTAAAAGTCAAGATTCGACAGAAGTGAAGTCAATTCCGGGGAGTAAATTTAGACGTGTGCTAAAATACAAATGAGCCGTGCTGAGATATTCTAAACATTAACGGGAACATTTCTGTAAGCGATTGATAAATTAAGTCATAAAAAACATTATTTGCTGTTTCTAACACGCCCTGATGCGTTTCAGTTTAATTAACCCACAAACGATCATTTAACGATGTAGAAATTGTGTTAAAATCAAAAAACTTCATAACAAAAACCTTGAAAAATAACATATTTTGACAGCCAATATCTTGTGAGAAGCACCAGCGACTGAAACAGCGAGCATATTAAACTGTTCTTGGCGTGTTTGTTTTTGCAACAATGAACAGGTGCTTGGTAACACCTTGCTGAACATGCTGGTGAAGGACACGGACATGTTTACTGTGTGTGTTTAGAGTTTGGAAGAAGCGTGGGAACTTTTGGACGACGCAGTTTTTGTTTTCCCAACATGGACGCACAGGAAGCGTTCAGATGTTCTGCAGAAGCGGTTTCTCAGTAACCCTGAGCTTTTTTTTTTTTACGTTCCCAGGTCTGGAGACGAGAACTGATTCAAAACACGACGAGGAAGAGGTGAAAACGCAAAGAGTCGAGCGCTGAAGCTGCTACCTGCCACGTTTAGTGGGTGCGAGTGAACGGACACGGTTCTCCTGAGTGTTGGTGACACGACTCGAAACATTTTTCCACGAAGGCATCCCTCAAGACAGTGAGGCGTCGGAAATAAAATCACGTGTGGAGCGACTGGTGCAGCTGCCGATTCCACTTAGTGATTTTATTTGTTTATTGCAGCGGGGTTCAGACAGATAACCCTTATTTTGTAGATGTTTCTGCAATTTTGTCATTTTCTTAAATGCTAACAAGCACAAGTAAAACGTAAAACAAGACATGGACTAGACTAGAATTTAGTGTCAACAACAAACTCAAAAATAGTTAATTAAAAGTTAAATAAATCAAAAAAATTACGCAGAAAAACAAACGAGTTTTCCTCTTAGAAGACAAACAGGAAGACGGAGGAAATGTGCTGTGTCCAGATGAGTCCATTTCTTTAGAAGATACAGATACCAGTATGTCTGAGGCAAAGGCTGTTATCAGCTAACTGCAAAAACAAGCGCTGATGGTGATATGACATAAACATCAACTAAACTAAATAAACTGAACACGGATCAGTGCCAAAGACACGGTGACCTATGAAAAGGGAGGTGCAGGAGGTCAGCTATCTGAGGCAAATCTTTGAAAACGGCTACATCTGATGAAACAGAAAGGTAGAACGTTTGGTCACTGAATGTGTGGTAAAAACTCGGCATGGGAAATCACACAACATCTCATCTGACGAAAGACAAATGAAACCCTGGGATCATGTTTACACTGAGATTCAATTCAAGTCAATTCGGTTTATTTATAAAGCGCCAAGTCACAACAGAAGTCGTCTCAGGGCACTGAACAGAAACATTCATATATAAAATTAATAATTTAACAAGATTTATCTGAGGAGCAGACTGCTTTGAATTTAACTCCATCACAGAACTCTCATCTTGAGCAAACACGAAGGCGACAGTGGAAAGGAAAAACTCCCTCATGAGGAAGAAACCTTTAGCAGAACCAGGATCAGGACAAGCAGCCATCTGCTTCGACTGGCTCGTTTTGAGAAGACAGGCAGGAGGAACAGATACACAATGGCAGGTCAAAAATCACAAGATAAGATAGAAATAATTTCACATGAAAATTATTCAATTACAAAAATTCATTATAAGAAATGTGGTCAATTTGTCCTCTAGTAGTTTAAGCCTATGGCAGCATAACAAGCCAACCCTAATTATAGGATTTATCAGAAAGAAAAGTCTTAATCCCAGTCTTATAAATGGACAATGTGTCAGACCTATGGACAGAAACTGGAAGTTGGTTCCACAAGAGAGGAGCCTGATAACTGAAAGATCTTCCTCCCATTCTGTGTTTGGTATAGGAACCTCAAGTGAACCTGCAGTCTGAGAGCGACGTGCTCTGTTGGGAAAATATGCAACAATAAGATCTGTATTATAAAGTGAAGCTAGGTTGTTGAGAGCTTTGTAGGTTAGAAGTAAGAGTTTGAATTCAATTCTGAATTTGACAGGGAGCCAATGGAGAGAAGCTAAAACTGGAGAGATATGATCTCTTCTACTAACTCCAGTTAAGACTCTGGCAGCAGCATTTTGGATCATCTGAAGACTTTAAAGAAGTATTTGGACTTCTATTTAACAGCAGAATATTTTCTAGAAAGCCATCCAGTACAAAAGGAAACACTGTATTTAGGGGATTTATTTTTTCTTTGATGGTAATAAGTCTTAATGCATTTGTTTTGAAGTCAGCCTATTTCAAGATGGCTGCCATAGCTAAATGACTTTAGTAAACACAACATTTGTTGGGACACGTTCAGTTTTATTGACAATGGTATTAAGTTTATAGCGGTAATAGTTGGGAAGTGCTCCCCAATCCATACTTGGAGCACCAGCAGATCTGCGAGTTTCATTACAGGATATCTAGTGGTTCATGAGATTTTGCTAACACACTAACAATCTAACACACACAGACAATTGATCAAACATTATCCTCTACAGGAATCTTAAACCTAACACATTTGATCAGGACGCTAAAGTTAAAACCTTGACGCTTGGTTTGCTACTTTATTTTGTCAACTCAGTAAAGTTTCTATTGTTTAAACTGACCAATTACATTTTTGTGTTTTGGGACAATAGACTCCCCATAGACAAAAAGAAAGTCCCCATTTTCACCTATTTTTAAAGAATAATTACAATATTCTAATTATATTATCTGTATCATATTGTATTGTATATTACAAATAAACAATGAAACCACAAAATCAACACCTGCTCAGCAGACAGTTCCTGCTGTAAGTGCTGACACAAAGAAGCACAAGCTTAGGCATATTTAAAATCCACTTCATCTGTTTATTTATTTATTTATTTATTTATTTATTTATTTATTTATTTATTTATTTATTTATTTATTTATTTATGCCAGGTGTGTTGCATTGACCTTGGCAGATCATTTTCTGGAAAGTAATTTTTTTTTTTTTTAGGACACAATTCAATATATTTTTCAAACGGGTGATAATCACAGGGATAGAGGCCCAAAATATTCTGAAAAAAAAAAAAAAAAATACAATTTTTTTTTTAGATGCATATCATTCAATCTAATCCAAATGTGACCCATATGATGGGAAGATTTAGAAACAACAGTGGAAGAATGGACAAAAAAAAAAAAAAAATTCGTGATCAAAATCTCCACAAGACACAATGCCTATTGCAGTTGGCAAATCCCCTTTGACTTTGAAATGCCTTTGTAGTCGTCCATGAACAGCAAAAGGACATTGTAATCCATGTCACAACAGCAGTACTTTCACTTTGTCTCCAAAGTGTTTTCGAGCTCTGAGTCACGACTAACCTGGCTAATCAACTGAGACATGAAAGCGTTGCTCTCTTTGAACCAAAGTCATTAACAGCCTTGACCTCAGGAACTGGGTGTCATTGCTAACAGCACCCTGCCTAATCACTGGGATAACAGCTAGATTGGACTGAAATCAACAGAAGTCTGACAGCTGTGTGAAGTTTCACACCCAAGATAAAGTGTAAAGCACTGTTTGGCTTGTTCACGTCTAGCTGGATTGTTGGCATGGATGACGCCCACCAGTTCATCAAAATTAAAATATTTAGACATTGTTGGAAAATTTAACTTTCTTGCGCTCAGACTGAGACAAGCAGAAAAAATACAAATTAATCCATCTGCTACATCAATGGTAAAACAAGAATGAGGCACCCAGGCATATACTCTAAAATAATCTGATTATTTCCATGGTTATTTTAATTAAACAATTATTGAAATAATTACAGTAGGAGAAAATATGTTTTTAACCAAAATATTTTACATAACTGGTCTGTTTTGCTTACTAGATCTGTGAGAGCAGCAATAAAAATACTTTATCTTTAGTAATATCTGATGCAACTTTGCATCCCTAAATATATATATTCTCTTCAGAAATAACTGTATCTAACATCTACAGGCATTCTAGTCTGACTTGCAACTTTTCTTTTACACATCCATCCATCTATGCTTGCTTCTTTCTTTTCAGATCGTGGGGGTTTCTGGTGCCCAAATATATCTAAACTGTCCTCAGACCTGAGGACAATTTAGAGTTACCAATCAGCCTAACATAGATGTCATTTGGTCTGTGAGAAGAAAACGGAGTATGCGGAGAAAACCCACGCATTCATGGAGAGAACATGCAAACTCCACTCAAAAAGTCCTCTGGCCTGGAGTCGATCTGGCAACCTTCTCGTTGGTGGCAACAGCTCTACCAACTGAGCCATCGTGCTGCCTTGGATTACATCATGTGTAATGTAATTATGATTTTTTTTTTTGGGGGGGGGGGGGGTGGTCAAGACCAACTGGATTTTTTTTTTTTGTGTATTTAGCTTTTTTATGTAAAAACTGAATTGCATATTCCATAACAAGTATTTATAACAAGTAGTCAACCTAATGCCAACTCTTTTCAGATTTTTGTAAATCAGCACGGACGGTTCTTTGAGTGCAAGTTTCAGCCAATTAGTTCCAATGGGTTTTTATAATTGCCATTATTCCTCCTGCCTTCCTCCTGGTATTGGTGTGTCACATGGAAATCCTTCCCTGACAGTGTGATAGCACATCGTTTTCATCAGGTCAAACGAGCTCCTGTAATTATGTAAATCACTGGGGCTGGCATCGGCAGTTCAAGTTGTTCAGGAGGTTTAAAAGACAGATCATGGGGGCTGCTGCAGTTCAAGGTAATGTCAGTGCCGAATTCATAAGTATGCATATTAACTCTAGTGTGTGCAGCAAACTGTGACAATTAGGTAATCTATTGCTCACTTGTAAGTCAAGCAGGAGGTACTTCCTCAAGTGCGTTAGGAATAACATTATCCAGGCGTACTAAATAAATCTTACATGAATGAGGAACGTCAACTTAAAAAAAATGTCTCCACACATTGGTTTTGCATAATCCGCAAAGCAGTTTTTCTCAACTGTACTGTGGTCATGTTTGAATAACTACATCATCAGTCGCGGTGATTTGTTTAAGCACTTTTCTCAACAACTTTTACTCCTTGAATGAAACATAAATATAACTGCAGCAGGACCAGGAGTAGAAATGACTGTGTTATGTTTTCCATGAAGGTGGAAACAGTTTGTTAGTCTTTCCCATGTCTTTGTAGACAACCGTTTGTACAAACCCATGCTCTCTATCATAGATCATCTGCATCACAGTGTCTCACTCATTGGTCTACGACAATTTCCACTACAACCATAGGTGGCAATAGTGTGTTAATTTGTTAACTGCATATCCAAAATACAAGAAGAAGACAACATTTTAGGGATTCCCACACCTTGAATTATTTGGAGTTTTGGACCTTTGTGGTCCCTGAGAGATAAATTATCCGATAGCAGAAAGTTTCCTCACACAGTATTAGTTCAAAACAATCATCCGTCTAGTTTTTCTTCTGCTCCTGGTTTGATTAACTTTCTTTTTTGGTGTACTTTTGTCACCACCATTTTAAATGTAAAGGTGTGTCCTGTTGTGTGCAGTTAAAACTGTCACTAAAATCTAGCATGCAGGTGCTCTTTCTCTGAGTGGGGGTAGGTATAGATGACAAAATAAACGTCAGAGACAGTGCAGTTGCCGAAAAGCAATAACAACTCTGTTTCCACATTAGCAATCACTAATAGTCTCTTTTTTCTGTTAAAGAGGCTTTGACCAATAATAAATTCTTAGTAAATTTGATCTGACAATAGCAAGCAACTTATAAAGATGTCCTTTTTGTATTATATGATTGTTTTTTTTTAAATCAAATTGTATAAAGTTCTAATGAACAGAATATAGTCTAAGCTGTAGCTGACGACATTCACTGTCTTCTCTGTTTAGATAACCGGGAACGATTGATCACTGTTAGGCAAGTTAAAAGTTCTATCATATTATGAGTATTGCTATAATCTTAATTTTTTTAATGCCGTCACCCACAACATGATCTTTTATTTCAAGCCAGAAACACAAAATTACAGTAATGGTCCTGTTGGGGCATTGATGGTAAAGAGCTGTGAAAGTGTTGTAAATGACCTTTTCATTTCCAATCTGGCTCTTATACAAAACATCTGTAGCAACAGACACAGCACAGACACACATGCAGCTTCAAATGAGTCAAGTCCTGTGGCAGCTACTCAGAAATAATATTAATAGGACATACATTAATTTCCTTAACAACTAATCACAAAACTTTACACATTTCCTTACCTTTTCTGTGATAAAAAATATTATACATGTAGCTCAATATTTAATTAATTTGGTTGGTTTATTTATTTGGTGAACCAATAACTTTCCTCCTGCGGGTCAAGGTTGTGTCTCATGAAAAAAAGAGTCCTGTCTAATAAACCAGAGAAACGCATGTCTCCAACCCCCATCCAAAACGGGGATAATTTGACTGCTTCAGTGTATGACTACATTCATTAACACAACGCCGACTGTCTGACATGAGAGATATAGCAGATTGCTGGCTCTGGAAAAGTTTTTTACACTTTTGTTCTGCTTATTTTGGAATATATAATCGCCACTTCAAATAAATGATCCAAGCAGGGATCAAACCTACATTCTTCCAATCACAAGACCAATGCGTTACTCACTGACTTATCACAGCGACACATGCACACATTGACCACAGAACTGGTTAAATGGGCTCCTACTATGTTAGCAAAAGTTTCCCGGTTATTGTCTATCCTCCTCAGTTTTTTGGTTTGGGTCCCTTATGTCTGCTCGAAATGAATTTAAACAGAATATCACCCCAACACTGAAGGTTTTGCTGCAGCTATCCCTACGTTTGAGCTCATGTCAGGTCAAGCGTTAGTGGCCATATCAATTTGCTCAAACCAAAGAAGAATTGTTAGATGTTGCTGTGCCCCACCTGCAAAACCAGCTACTAGGGAGCACAAGCCAGTGCATTTCTTGTGCCAGTCCCAAACCAAGGTAAATAATAAAGGTTGTGTCAGGAAGGGCATTCAATGTAAAACACTTTTGCAAAAACTATTATGTGAGTTGCAGCACGGTGGCACCTACATTTTCTTTTTTTCCCTGAAAAAATCAAGAGAGATTTGCGAAAAAAGAATGGCAACAAAAGTCAAAGTAAAGGTTTACAAGACAGTTATGAGATGTTGTATGGCTTGGAGACAGTGGCACTGACAAAAGACAGGAGACAAAACTGGAAATGGCAGAGATGAAAGTGTTGAGGTTCTCCTTACAAGTGACAAGGATGGATAAGATTAGGAATGAGATCATCAGAGGTACAGAACAGGTTGAACAACTGGGAGATAAAGTTAGGGAGGCCAGACTGAGATGGTTTGGACATGTCCAGAGGAGGGACGGTGGGTATATTGGTAGAAGAATGTTAGAAATTTAGCTGCCAGGAAAAAGACAAAGAAGAGATCTACGGATGCAGTTAGGGAGGACATGGAGGTAGTTGGAGTGAGGACAGAGTGAGATGGCGGAGGATGACTCGCTGTGGTGACACCTGAAGAGAAAAGCCGAAAGAAGAAGCAGACTAAAAAAGTGATAATGTCGTATAAAAGTCGCAAAGCAACAAAAGTCAAACTCAAATCACAGAATCTGAAGTTATACCTGATTGAATTTGACTTGTTTATTTTTTTTAAACACGTTTGTGACTTTTGTTTTCTGGAGATATTAAAGGAGCTTTTGACATGCTCCATGGTATTTGTCTGTAAAAGCACAAAAGCTGAAGAATAAAACCAGCCTTGATGTTGTGTTCTCTGCTGTGTTCTTCTGAAGTTGTGTAACTGAAATTGCAGTCGCGGTGATGGCATCCTTCCTACATACTTTTACCAAACTTTCACTGAAAACACTCGGGCTTTGATTTATAGGAATTTTTACTCTTTGCCATGTCTTTTGTAACACATACTGTTCATTTTGCTCTTACATAAAGGTTTACTGGCATCCTTGGTTTTGCATCAGTTATTTGATCCTCTGCAGGGTCTGTCTCCTACTCCAGCGTTTACCCTCAACTACTGGGCTGCAAACAATTTGTAGACAGTTTAACTGGCGTTGAAGACCTTAGGAAAAACAAAAAATCATGTCAATTTCTTTTCTTCTTTTTTATTGTTTACGCTTTCCTTAGAAACTCACATGCTAATTAAATGAGAAATGTTTGGGATTGAAATGTCTCTGCTTGTTTTCATAAAAGGTTCTTGTTCTGAAAAGCAGAGTTCATACGAGGTTTAGACTTTTCACACTATCTATACAATGACTGAACGGCTGTCAAACGCATATTTCTATATCCACCTTTAAATTTAATCCTTTAATTTAGGTGGTACAAAGGAATATATTCAGAGAACAATTCAGAAAGACAAATGTCTCCAATTTTCATAATGTCTCTCTCCTTTTGTTCCCTCTAAGTGCCATCTTGTAAAAGGTTATTTTAGGTAAACATTGATGTTCTTGTGGGGATGAGCAGTGGCATTTTATTAGCCAACGCCTGTGTGACTCTCCTGGAAAAGTGTTGAAATAGAGAACGAGAGAGAGAAAGAGTTATTTCAGATGTTTCGATTCATCAGCCAGACCGGACATCTGTTCTTGGCCCAACCTAGAGATGGACTTAACGCGCAAAAAAGTGTTTATTTTGGAGAGTGTTCTCAATGGCCTCTCCAATCCTAACAAGATGTCAAGTATCAGAAGACAGCAGGTAAACTGTGCAGCACTGGCATCAAAGTTCATGCTCGATAATCCAGGTAGAAAATCCAACAAAGTTCAGCCAGGTCATCTGGACGGTCTCTTTTTTTGTTGTTGCAACGTTTCATCCTTCATCCAAAGAACTCCAGCAATCTGAGGAGCCACAAACAAACTCAGTCCCACAAGTGTCACACTCACATAGTGGACCAACCAGTTCGCAGGTGATAAGATGGTTTCTGGGGCCCTCTCCCCCGTTGACTCCTCTGAGGCAGCCATGGCCAACGTGGTTCAAAACATCAAAGTTCATGCTCAATAATCCAGAAAATCCAACAAAGTTCAGTCAGGTCATCTGGACGGTTTCATGACAGTGATCACAGTTTCAAAAGAAACAGACTTGATTTCATTTTGATTAAAAACTTAAAGAAGACACGTCATCGTCCATTTCTTGTAAATTAGAGATCCTAAAGTGCATCGTTTTCGAACAGAGAAAGCACTTTGGACTGCTTTTTCTGTTTTCAAAGTGAGTGACAGTTCACATGTTTCTTGGTGCAAAGGAAAACAACACGAGGTTGTTAAAGTAATTTTATGGTTTGTAAAGTGGTTTAATAGATGTGTGAGATGAAAAAAATAAATAAATAAAATTTTTGGCCCAGCAACACAAAAAATCTACCCCGCTGAAACTTAAATCTACTGTGACGTGAATTTTATAAAGCATGGTTGAGCATGGAACTGAATATGTTTTCAGAGATGATCACTGATAACCAGATGCAGCGTATCAAAGAATTCACAGGAAAGGCTAAAATTACCCCATAATAAAAGAAAGATTTAACGAAAATCGAGGACCACAGACAAACTCAAGGAAACGTTTTCGACTGAGTCACAGATCCCAGAGATTCAAGCTGTTTGATTTATAAGTGGAGGCATCATCACAGGGCCAACATGTATTTAATGTCACTAAATTATCAACAAACTGTGAACAGGGGAAGTCTAAGTTAAGCTAAGGGATAAAGGAAATATGTTGTTTCAGAGGTTCAACTTTGTAATGAAAACACTTTTTAAAAAGATAAAATGACTCAAAATTATGAGGAAAGTTCACAGAACTTTACATTTATGTGTGTTTGACTTACAAATAGCAATGCTGGAGAGAGAAAAAAAAAGAAATGGTTTATTTATACAACATAAAGTATTTAACCTGAATCCATACGACCATACTGCGTCATCAGCTAAAGCCACTGTATTGGGGATCTAGGGTCAGGCTGAAGGGCTGCAGTTGTTACAGGGTCAATACATTCTCATACACAGAGTATCAGATATGGCAAAGACAGGTCAGTTGAGGATAAGTTGTGTATTTTAGCATTGGTGCCATGATGCATTATTGGTCCCATCAATATTTGACCCTTGGAATAAAGCAACATATTCACAAGAAGTCATAAGAGGTCACACACACACACACACACACACACACACACACACACACACACACACACACACACACACACACACACACACA
>JAVCKU010000042.1:21157977-21169577 GCA_032273985.1 Hypsolebias coamazonicus | reverse complement strand
TACAGTCTAAGTGGCGGCTTGTGTGAACATCGGTTTACGTTCAAATCGGTATACGACCGGGCCGTTGTAACGGAACTCGAACGTAAACCGGGGACAACCTGTACTCTTTTTCTGACTGAGGACCATGGCTTCAGATTTGGAGGTGCTGATTCTCATTCCAGCTGCTTTACACTCGACTGTGAACTGCTCCAGTGAGAGCTGAAGATCACGGCATGACGCCAACAGGACCACATCATCTGCATAGAGCAGACATGAAATCCTGAGGTCACAGAACCGAAAACCCTCCACCAGCTGGCTGCACCAAGAAATTCTGTTCATAAAAGTTATGAACAGAATCTGTGAATTAGTCCTGGAAGAGTCCAACTACCCTCATATAAAGAATGTCATTTTAATATTATTATTTCCAGCTGGGATAGTTGTAAAAGACATACAAGTTTATTGGATGGAAAAAAAATATATATTTTTAAGCTGACAAATAAGGTGGTTGATTGTTTCACTAAGGAAAATGGTCATAAAGTTAAAAGGACAATACAGCAGTTAATTGCCTGTCTAAACTCTGGAATCATTGAGACACACTCAGCTTCGAGCTTTGCCGATGTGTGCTAGACCCTATGGGAGACTTTTAATTTTGCCTTTTTGCTTGGAGATTTAAATAATCGGTTTGTTTCTTTCAAAACCCTTTCTTCTTTCCTAGCCGAGTTGTTCAAGGAGAGAACATGGGAAGACAGAAAGCAGGTGAGAAATGTTTCCAATAGATGAGAAATAATTCCCCGGATTTATTCGGCTTGTATCGTGCCGCCCTATCTGGGATTAGACTTCGGCCTCTGAAAGAAAGTGGAGGGTGAGGAGGCAGACTGAGGACAACTATAAAGCTGGGATCATATGAATTGGAGGCGAAGCTTATCGACACCTCCCACACCTGGGCCTCCGGTTTGCACCACCTTTTATGCTTTGCTGTTATTGGCAAACAGCTGTTCACGGGTCGGCCATTTTAACCAGCGCTCGTGTCGGACTTACTGCCAGGTCCAGTGCTGGGTACTGAAGTAGAAAAAACTGGTTAGTTTAGCAGACAAAACAGGAAAAAATGACCAGCGTGAGTGAAAGTAGCATCGTAGAACGTTTTAAATAAAGACTATGTCTCTCAACTGGCCTGTGAACATTGTAGAATCCTCCCAGTAGAGCTGAAAGTGGTGACTGTGAAAAGACTTGTCTGGGCCTCTCTGCCCCGTGACCTGACTCTGGAACAAGCAGAAGATAATGAATGGGTGTTTTTTTTTTTAATAGTCTGTTTTTACACCAAAAACTGGACAAGAAGCACAAATGTAGAAGGAAATATTTTTAATTATCCAAAGTGGTGGAGGCAGTGCCTCATTTTCCCATCAATATTCTAAATTATGTACGGTAATGAGTTCTCACGAACCTACTAAAACCTGTCACAATAATCAGATTGACATTCACACTGAATTAGGGGTTAAAAAGACGTTCAAGCTTCCGGTCTCGTGAAATTCCTAATTGGCGTTAATTGCCACAGAAGACGGCCTGTGCTGGTTGTGACTAAACATAAGGAAGCAGCTGTGGAATCCAAAACCACACACACCCGTTAACGGTCAAGCCCCGCACTGGCTGTCATGGAGACACAGTGAGAGACATCTGTTGGTTTCCCCAGTTCAAACTGCACAGAGCTCAGAAATTATTTAAAATCTTCTGCCCCTACTCAATATTTCTTCCTCTTTCTAGGCCAGTGTGACTTCCATCAGTGCATGCTGGAGAAAGATGGGAAACGTATACAAGTTGGTCGTTCAAATGATTTTAACAGAGCATCAGCATGAACGCCAGATGTTTTGGCTGTAGATGTCATGCAGTTTAGTCCAACAAAGGATTTGGAAAATATACAGTCTGTCAATCATCTGATGATTTTAATGTTGAGCCAGCTTTGAAAGGTTAAGAGTTTGTTGTTTAAGCCTGATGCAAGATCTAACAAGTAGTATGTAGTTCAGCGACTTGAATAGTGAATGTTTGTAATTTTCAAGGAGTGATTTTTCTGAACTGGAATTGAACATGGAATGCAAGTAAACCTTAATGTGCAAATATTCAAGTGGGGAGGAGTTAAACTGTGTAGGAACAGAATTATCTTATTTATTTATTTATTTTATTGTTCGAGGCAGCAGAGTGAAATTTGTAGATGATCCAAAACCAGGTGCAGCAGTGGAGACAAAGGGGTGGTCCATGGTGGCCTTGGTCACACAGTGCTGGCAGGACCACTAAAAAACCACATTGCTAACAGAACCATGCTGCTAACGTGACAATGCTGCTGACGGAACCATACTGCTAACAGGACCACGTTGCTAACAGGTCCATTCTGCTAACAGAACTATGCTCCTAATAGTGTCGTGCTGTTGGCGGGACCACACTGCAAACAGAACCATGCTGCTAACAGAACTACATTGCTAACAGGACCACACTGCTAACAGTGCCGTGCTGCTGGTGGGACCACACTAACAGAACCACACTGCTAACAAAACCACGCAGCTAACAGGACCTCTCTGCTAACAGAACCACTCTGCTAACAGAACCACTCTGCTAACAAAACCACTCTGCTAACAGAACCACTCTGCTAACAGGACCTCTCTGCTAACAGAACCACACTGCTAACAGGACCTCTCTGCTAACAGGACCTCTCTGCTAACAGAACCACACTGCTAACATGACCACACTGCTAACATGACAACACTGCTAACAGGACCTCTCTGCTAACAGAACCACTCTGCTAACATTTTGCTAACAAAACCACTCTGCTAACAGAACCTCTCTGCTAACAGAACCACACTGCTAACAGAACCACTCTGCTAACAGGACCTCTCTGCTAACAGGACCTCTCTGCTAACAGAACCACACTGCTAACAGAACCACACTGCTAACAGAACCACACTGCTAACAGAACCACACTGCTAACATGACCACACTGCTAACAGAACCACTCTGCTAACAGAACCACACTGCTAACAGAACCACACTGCTAACAGAACCACTCTGCTAACAAAACCACTCTGCTAACAGGACCTCTCTGCTAACTGGACTTCACTGCTAACAGAACCACACTGCTAACAGGACCTCTCTGCTAACAGGACCTCTCTGCTAACAGAACCACACCGCTAACAGAACCACACCGCTAACAGTAACAGTGTTTTTCTAACACTAATATTTGTTTTAATTGCTTTTTGTTGTGTGTTGTCTGTCTGGAACAGGTCTCTCTTGAAAATGGGTTCGCATGACTCAATGAGACTAACCTGTATAAATAAAGCTTACATTTAAAATATGTGTATTACTCTTTGGGCACCCCAGTTATTGGAGAAAACTATACTTTTAAACAATAAACAAACTAGAAAGTTATAATTTCGTCAAATGAGCTGAGTGGTCGAAGGGAAGTTTTCCATGGTACAAGAATAACTGGATGGACGGTGGTATTTCTTAAGTCCCGTCTTCTCTTCATGATGGGGACAAAAACTAGAGATTCAAAAAGAAAATACTGTAGAAATGTGGAAAATACTATAAAGAAGTTTAGTACTTTTTAATTAATTCAATAACAAGCATTTGGAAATTCAGTTGTTGAAACATTTTACTTTTAAAGATCTAAAGGTAGAAACCAGAGAGGCCAACAAAAGATTGTATAACAATGCCTTAAATATATTATATTAAAAAAAATTAAGCTGAATATTAAGATATTTAGTTTGGTTTTGATTTTGTTTTCCTTTAGAAAAGTCAGCTCCCGATCCTTCTGATAGATGTATTTCTGAATACACATATTAAGTTGAAAGTTGTTCAATCAGTTGAAAGTCAAATAGTTATATTTTATGCTCATGACTAAAAAAAATCTGTAATAAGTCGTCTGAAGTCAAGACATGGAAAATGCGCTCCAATTATTCTTCAAAAATAAAATAAACTACATGTACAGTATTTTAAGTTGCTTTGTTCGTGTTTTTCACATTCTGGTGTAACAATATTTTAATTTGTTCTGTCAGGATGACTCATTTTAATTGCCGGATCTGTTTTTCTGTCTTTAATTATAGATATTCATTTTATTTGCTCTCTCCAGCTTTTTTGAACTTTACAAGACTGCAGTGCAAATAGTTTGTTTTTCCATGACGTCCTCCAACTTTCTCTTCTTTTGATATTTTAGATAGACCATATTATAAACAGTCAATTGCATTATATTAGTATGAAGGTCTACTAAATGGGATAACACAGTTAAATATGTAAAATACACATTTATTTGGAACAATCCTTCATCATCACCTGTCACTTTGTGTCTAAACTCCTTTTTTAAGAAACCAAGGACCAGTCCATAAAGATGGATTTATTGCTTTATAACTTTTTATTTTAAAGTCTTCTAATGGGTCCGGCCAAAATTATCATTTCTGGGAAAGAAAAATTGTAGACGACTTCTTATGGAGTTAGAATGTTCTGCATTTGCAAGTCATTGTGTTTAGGTTTTGGTTGTCGTTTAATATTTGGACTTCTGATGTCGTCAAATATGATTTTGGTATATTAATCTTTGTTTACTGCTATTGCATTAATTCTAATGTCCCAACTGGAGCAATGTGGTATCAAAAGCTGTGCTCTAGACTGGTTCAAGTTTGATGGGAGTTTCTCTTTATGCCTCAGAGAATTTCCTTCTTTTTTCCACCCCACTCACGTTTGGAGTTCCCCAAGGATATTTTCTTGGACCCATTTCATTATTAATTTACATGCTTCCCTAAGGCTCCATCTTTAGAAAATGTACTTTTTTTTTTTTAATTCCTGAACGGATAACATTCAGTTGTAGTAATAAGTGAAATATAATAATTCAAAATCACTGTTTGATCACCTGTCTAAACCGATATAGGCGTTTGGGGACATATAGGTATCGGTTATTATTGGCCCATTATGTGCCGATATAAACACTTGTAATTTTTACCCCTAAAATGCTGCGTCCTTACTTGCAAATGGTGTAATTGTGCAAAGTATCCAACAGAGGGCGCATGCGGACTACTTTCAAGTCAAGGCTATGCTGAACACTTCACTCACACCACAGCCGAAGCAGAGAGCAACTAATTACTGTGTAGCATATTTTACAACGGCGAATGGTAATTTTATTGAAACTGGTCTGTAAAACAAATCAATAATAAATTCTCTTCAATCCTCCAACCCACTTGTCATTAGCTATGTGCCTCTCATGTTAGCAAGCTACCGTTTAGATAACCTTCATAGGCTATTGCCTTGTAAACTTTATTTAGAACAATTAGTCTACAAATTAGACCTTCACCATACATCACTGTTTAAACAAGGAACAGGGACCAGGGTTTTTTTTTTTTTTTTTTTTTTTAATTTAAGATATGAGTACATACATGTACATATCGGCGACAATGGTGGACCTTTAAATGAACAAAGCTCCACAGTAATTAGCTGAAGGAAGATTTTCTGTGCCTGAATGGGTCCTTTTCTGAGAACTGCACCTTTGAGGACAAAGACAAAAATCGTTTTTTTTTTTTTTTTTCTCTCAGTGCATACACAGATGATGGAAGGATATGGTATTGTATTTTTAAACTCCCATCCTCTTGGGGTGTTTTGTCAGAAAATGAATCGGGGTTTAATTTACTGAATTCGCTTCAAGCTGTCAGAGGCAGCGTCAGCCTTAAACCTGACTGGTGCAGTGCTGCATGTCAATCATTCTGCTGCTGTCCTAATCATTGAGCATTATAAAGCTCAAACAAAGATGCCAGTAGCAAAAAGGCACATGCAAGGTTAAATGGGATAAAAGCTGCATTTGCTCTGTTCAGTGGTATTGTTGCAAAACAAATACACAGTTGCTTGCTTATTTGATTGCTTGAATCTACAAGGTAACTTACTGACAAAATCTAAGATTAATGGTAATGATTTTTTTGTCAAGTGATGTCAAATTTTTTTGGCCTATCCACATAACTAAGGTGCTTAAGTGAAGTTGTTTGGAGGTAAAAATGCTAAAATATTATGAAGCTTGGAAACTTTATTTTGTTTTCTGTGTGTTATGGACGTTCCAACACAAGCTTGATCAAAACTTTATTGTTTTATTTTTTTCCTCAAAATTCTTACACTCAAAAACTCCCTGTTCATGATTACCACTCTAATTTAAATTTTGTATTCAGTAAAATTTCTATTTTCAACCACTTCTTATTTTACTGCAACATACTGTATTCATAAATGGTACCTGGCTTTAGTGTTGATCACTCCATCACTAAAAGCTAAAAATATATTGGTAGCCCTAGCAGGAGCCTTTGGTTAGAACTGAGGTGTTTTAGCCATGGGCTAACGTTGGTGCAGGTATTTAGAACTGCAGTCTTACAGACTGTTGCAGATGTTATGTTCAGTTGGGGTCTTTTTGTGTAGAGTTTGCATGTTATCTTTGTTCATATGTGAAATTTTTTTCTGGGCAAGCCATTTTCTATGAAAAACACCAATTTTAGGTCAGCTGATGATTCTGAATTGCCCTCAAGTGCGTGTGTGGGAGCATAGTTGCTCGTTCCATGTGTCTTTATTGGTCTTGTGATGGACTGGTGACCTGTGAGTATTTTAGTCCAGGACAGTTTAGGCACAATAATTTTATTCAAAACATAAAACTTGTGAAGTTCTGAATTATTGTTTTTGTTTTGTTGTTAACTGTGCAAAGCTTTTGGTTTTACTTACCTACTTGTTAATTTTAAAACGATTTTTTTGCCGTTGGCAATCAAACATTTATCAAACTTATTTTTGTTATTGACTAAAAAGTTGTAAAACATAACCTCACCTCACCTTAAAATTTAATTATGCCACCTATGAATTACCAGTTGCTAGCTCACTAAAGAGCAATCGAGATATGGAGATGAGATGTAAACAAAGTGAAAGTATTTTTATTAAGTGTCAGAACAGTTATTGTGTGCGTATCAGTTCCCAGTATCATATTTTTGTGTTGAAATCACGTCTACATGTGACATAAAATAAGGTTTTGCAGGTCTTTAAATCTAATTTCACTAGTTTTAGATATAAATACCCCTGTAGATGGCTGTATTTCACCAAAATCTGTTGAAGTAAAGTATGTAATGAAGCAGGTAAGTTTATTTCGGCTGCTCCCTTCTTCAGAGGTTGCCACAAAAACAAACAAACTTGCATGAAAGATTTGACAATTGCAGTATTTTATGCCAAATGCCCTTCCTGCCACAACTTGGGACTCAAACTTGCAACTTCATGATTACAAGACCATGACACTGACCACCAGGCTACCACAGCCCACGTAATGGAGCAGGTCTCTATAACCTTAATCTCTTACTCTTGAATATTTTGTTTCCTACTGTCGCCATTTGACCATGACGTTTAAAACTGTCTCTTTTGCTCCCAGATGGTGGATGGAGTCACACTGATAAAATGAAAACTGAGGATGTATAAAGTTTCACTATTTAATTTATTTTAAGGCAGGAAAAGTTACAGGTTTTCAGCAATGAGGCTCCGTACAACCCGCCACAATGAGGGTCCCGGAAGACAAAGCCTCAAACACAGGAAGCATCTGACCCGATATTCTCTAGGCTCTTTGGGATGAGAGTTCAGATTTTTGTGAATTGGTATTTTATCTATCTATGCCAATAAGGCTTATCTGGTTCAATCTAAGTGTGTGCATGTAGCAGATAAACAAAACCCTCTCCTAATATGGCAAAAGAGGCTCCAGAAATCTGACTGACTTCCTGTCTTCTCTTAAAATATTTAAGATTATTTAGGACATACCTAACATCATCTGAGGAAATATGTAATAATTCCCTCTGTTGATGTGTTTTAATGAAACATCACTACCAAACCAAACAGCAGAAATATGGCAGAGGAAGCACTGCACAACAAGATGGTGACCAAATTGCAATTTTTGATTGTTTGTACCTTTTGCCTTTCCTCCACATTTCTTAACATACCTTAATTGGGTGCCCATGATATTTTATTGTAGATTATAATATAAAAAAAAACATATGTAGTAAATAAAACCACCATTTTTTTGGACCAAATAACTTGATCAGTATTTAAAGGGTAACTCAGTTAAGACTCTGCAGTTTTGTTAAATAAACAATGCTGGCCACAAAATAGTCTATGTCCAGAATTGGTCTTACTATCAACAGATGACCACTGTTGAGGTGTGATAACACAGTTGTGTTTACATATATTTTCTCACGTGAAAAAGTGAGAAATCAAATCTCAGTTCAGTAGAAGCCAACTTTGTTGACTTCAGTACTATTTATTCAACGGTTATTGATTAAATGTCTTCAGAAATGCCCCATGCAGAGCAGACAGTGGATCAGAAGACTAACTGGTGCAAATATATGAAGCTTAAAGTTCTGTCATTGAATAAGTACCAGATTAAAATGAATACTTTTGTTGCTCCTATAATACGAACATTGAATATACCTACTTATGTCAGACTAAGAAAAACCTGGAGAGATATATTGTGCAAAAAGGTGAGTAAACTGAGTTGAGGGGGATTTAAATGCCATCGTAAAGTGAAATTCAGTCCCCTGACACTGAGACTTTGCTTTACAAGAGAAGCTAACACAGTAAGCCCAAGGCACTGAAAATGAAGAACTGTTAAATATTTTTTGTCAGCAGGGGCTTCAGACTTGGATTGAAGCAGACAAGGCTTCAAAAATGGAGGGGAAATGCCCCGTGGTAACAAACGTGTCATGTTCAACACCTTTCCAACCCATTTTTATCACGCTCTTGTACTGGATGCACAGGTGCTTAGCCTTGTCCTGGAAAATACACACATGTATGCATTATTTTAAATATTGCTGGAAATAAACATTTAAACACATTTTTAATACTGTTATGTGGTGAACGTTCTCCTGATGAGCTCAGTAAGTTCAGTTTTTATGGACTTGAGTAATCCATGTGAATAATGTTAGAAAGTTCAAGGTTAGAGAGAACTTTGGTTGGTGCTGAAGGCCACTTTGAGGCTCATCACTTCCTTTTTTTCATTCACCAATCAACACCCACTACAAATCATCAGAGAGCATTTAATTCCCTTCAACTGCATATCTGAATGTCTTGACATTTGTGTGAGCTCAATCAGTAAAAGACAAGGTGAAACAATTGATTTGGACCATGTTAGATTGGATCAGGACTGGATGTCCTGCTGAGCTAATCCAATTTATCACCAATCCATTAAACTGGTGCTGCCTTCAGCACAGATATATTTCAAATAGGCTTTTATTGAAAGAAAGGCAGAAACTTTTGAAGATGTTTATAATGTCTCTTTGATCGCCTGTCTACATCTGGAATTTTGTTGTACTTCCTATAGTTTATGGGCCACTTTATGAGACTAAAGCTTGTATGTTTGTTGTTCAAGCTGAAAATCAAGAAACAGCAATGACATTGCACATTTTAAAGAATACAAAGACAAAATATATGTTTTTGAAAGATTAGGTTTCAACATATTTCAAATATTCTGAGAAAATGTAGATAACTCTGAACTAAATAGAAGAAAATTCAACATACTAAATTCCTGGAACACAGTACAATGCAGACCCTTCATTGTTGCTATTAATTACCTGTTTTTGACCATTTCACAGGCCCGGGGGGGGGGGGGGGGTGTAAGATTACATGTCCTCCAGGCCAGGTAAGGTGGCCTGCAAGGCCAGCCAAGGGAGCCAAATTCAGATAAACACACAATTGTTTTGGGGACAGGCAGAACTTTAATGACATCTACCTTGAGTCTGTGTTGGTCCACTCAGTTCCGAAACGTCCAAATTACATGGCCACACCAATGGACCTTGCCTGAGAATAATCCCTGAGATCTGCTCCATTCTGCCAAAAGCATTTGAGTCTGGGTGCTCGAGGCACGAACCAAGCCATCATAAGGCAAGCAGCATGATCGGGTCCAAATTTGCTGCCGACAACTTCCTTGATCGTAGATAGACCAGGAACCAGTCAAATCCGAAAAGCAGGAACCAGTTATCATAAATCCAATTATAAATGCGTCGTTAAAATCCACAAATGACAGCAGAGATGGACACATCATCAAGTCTTCCAAGTCGATGAGATATCCAGCTGCCTGCGTGCCAACAGGGCAAATCAGCTCATCTAAAGCCTGTCTTCTCTTCGAAGAAATGTTATCGATTGTGTTGAGGGAACAACTGACCAAATCCAAGTCCATAATTATGGTTCAGAAGATTTGTAGAGAGAGGCTCAGAAGCAGTTTCACAGACGAGACAGAGCAGCAAAGCAAAGCGGAGAGGAGGGGAAACGCGTCCGACCTCGGCAAGAACCTAACCCTGACCCTAAACTTAACCCCACGACCCTTGACTCTTAACCTAACCACGTGACCGTATTATCAGCGATAAGAACATACCTTTAAACTTAGGGGCAGTCTGAACGCTACATATGGGGATGATAACTAATAAAGGCCATTTAATGTATGGTAACACGCTCACTTGCTTAATGTTTTTAAATCTAGTTTAAAAACTCACTTTTATTCCCTGGTTTTTGACACCGACTTGATTTTAACTTGTTTGTATTCTATAACGTTCGCCATTTAGTTGCTGTTTCTATGCTGTACAGCACTTTGGTTGGCCTTGTTGGGCTTGTTATGGTAATAAAAGTGTGTCCACAGACCGATGAGGTCAAATTTATTTTTATATTTATAGCCAAATCAAAACGAGTGCGAGGCGGCGGTGGTTAAAAAGGTAGACACACCTGCTTCAGCTCAGGAATCCTCATTAAGGCTGAAATGACGGCGCCATTAAAACCAACTGTTCACCTGAAACGGACTCGCCGCTGCGCACGTGCACTAACGTAACGGCTTCCACGCGAATAAAAGGGCTCCCGCATCATTTGTTACAGCAGCAGACAGACATTTTAGGTAACGCGTTGCTGCTGGAGCTGGAAGTGACCCGGTGAGACTAACCTGTTGTTGGCAGCGGGAGCTCCGGGGTCCGTCAGCGGCGGCGGGTCTCCATTCCTCCGCCGATACACGACGTTTCTCGGTTAATTTCACCGGAGCAGCGAGCAGACGCGTCCTGGCGGACCTCAGGGTTCCTCACTTCATGACAAAAACAACAAAAAAAGCCTCGTTGCAGCTGTTTTTTTATTTTATTTTATTTTTCTGTCTGCGCTGACTGAGTCCCGCCGACCTCACCCTTCACCGCTCCTCTGTGTGTGTGTGTGTGTGTTTTGGCCACCCCCTCTCCTCGCGCCGCTCAGAGCCACACGAACAGGGAGCGGAAGTGCCCCGTCGCTCCTGGCAACCTGTTGCCATAGCAATCCTCCAGGTACAACTGCAAGCCCTCCAGGACGGACAAGTTTACTTTGTGTTTTCAGAAGTGACCAGAGGTGGAAAGAGCACTGACAATTTGTACCCAAGTACAAGTACAGTACTGTTACACTGCTTAAACTGTACTCAATTACAAGTAAAAGTACTGGTCTAAAAAAAGCTAAGTCTGGTCCTCTGGACATTCAAAAAACAAAACAAAACAAAGAAAAAAAAATTGTAGAAATGTTTCATCTGAAAGACTTCCTCAGTCTGAGATGCTGTATTCAGCTCAGTCTTATAAATAGCACCTCTCACAGTGGATCAACCA